>JAWNNM010001900.1:1800000-2210426 GCA_035044965.1 Lordiphosa andalusiaca | reverse complement strand
AGAGCCCTGCATGAGTGGAATCAAAGTGCCCTTTGATTCATGTTTAAAAAATAAGGTTCTAGTAAATCAAGTCTGAAAATATTTTGAATCGAGTTAGTCAGCTCAAATTTATAATGACTCCAAACAGATCAAGCTCCAAACAGATCAAGCTCCAAACAGATCAAGCTTCAAATAGATCAAGCTCCAATCTGTGCTCCAGTGGTTCATTAGATCATATCAAGTCAAAAATTAAGTCAACACAAAAAAAATTTGTTACCATATTTCCCAACTGCGCAATTCGCTGTACATCGCTACTTCCTCGAAGAACGCTGCTTCATGGTCGAGCTTAGATACGAGTTAAATATATATGCTTCCAAGGAAGTTTAATTGGCGCAGTTATGTAGAAACTGCACACCGCTGAATTGCTGGCCCCCAAAACCCACCCACTTATGCTCCTGATACAGCCTTATTGGCTTCCAGTCGATGCATAACTACATCAAGCGTAAA
Source organism: Lordiphosa andalusiaca (assembly GCA_035044965.1). Lineage (NCBI taxonomy): Eukaryota > Metazoa > Arthropoda > Insecta > Diptera > Drosophilidae > Lordiphosa > Lordiphosa andalusiaca. Next base: position 2,209,940 of record JAWNNM010001900.1, on the reverse strand, counting down.
TCTCCCATGTATAAAAACCTTGAAATTCTACCAGCTGATATAAAGACCATTTTCCGGCCTATACCATCCGTGTCGCCAATAAACTGGCGACAAACAAAATACGAACACTCAAAAGGTCGACAATTTTCGACTGCCCACTCAGTCGCGATTTTCACAACATGTTTTTTGCTGTCTGTGTCTACTTTAACAAGATTATCGGTTGAGTTGCCTTCGGAGGTTTTGAAGCATTTATGACGTGTCAAATTGGATGTGCTTTTATTAAATTTAAAAACACTGCAGCACTTTCTGCAGCCAACAAAGTTGGCGACCTCATTGCATTGATTGTCCAAAATTTTTCCAAATATATCCCAAACCTTACTTCTTCCGCGCTTTTGGGAAATCTTCAGTTCTCCTGAAATGAGCTTGCTTTTGATGCTTTCTGACTCGGTGGAAATCGATGAAGACTAATTTAAATTAAGGAAAACATTGAATAAGTAGAGTTACCTGTGGTGTCCTACCAACCGACTAAACGTTTAAACGTGCTATAAATTAAACTACCATTTACTATAGTTACTTACAGATTGGTTTAAGTCCAGTGCAGTCTCATTATTTAAATTATGCTCCATTTCTTATTTATGCTTTTTAATAGTTCTTGATTTTGCAATTAAATTAAAATTTTTAATGAAAACAAGTCAAGAATCTAATGACATTAAGGCTCTGAGCTGTTTGATCTATTCATATTGACATTGAACCCTATGAGCTATTGGAGTTGAGCATGAGCTGAGCTGAGCTGAACTATTTCAAACAGATCATATAGCTCATGCCTCATGTCATGAGCTATAGCTCATGCCTCATTTCATGAGCTATAATTCAATGAGTCAATAATTTTGTGAACTATGACTAGAAATTCATAGATAGATCAAATCAGTAAGAAAGTCAAGGGGAACTTTGATTCATCTCATGCAGGGCTCTAATACATAGGTTCGATATGTATGAGACAAATATGTCTTATAGTTAATTTCCATTCCATTTCCAAGCATTTCCCCCACCCAATTTGGAAAAAGCGTTATATCTGCCATAGTTCTTACCTTCTACACTTAATTATCTATCAACATTATACTTCGATCCGCCCAAAGGAATGATAAAGATGGGACTTACAATAGTAGAGTAATAAGGAAACCAAACAATTTTGATGGACAGCACCGGGCGCCACGGTGATGGGCACCACTTCACACATCTTAAATCAAACCTATGAAGTATAACAGAGTATATTATAGTCGGGTTTGACCGCATAAGCAGTAACCACAAATAGAAAACAATTTGATTCAACGTCTTTGATATCTGTTTAAGATCATCTGCCACAACTTCCAATATCTTGAATAGTTTTTTTTAGAGAGCAGTTCAACTACAACTTTCACCCAGATCTAAAGCAAAGCCACAACACAATTAAAAACACCATCAAGCGACCAAATTTTAAATACTTCTGAACTCAGCGGCGTAGATAGTAGGGGGGTGCTAAGGAGATCAAGGCGATGAGTCCTACTCTCCAAAGAAATAATTCCATACTTGAGATAAAAAATAAATAAAAACAAAATTTCTAAAAATTAGATCTGGAATGAAGTATTGCACGCCTCTGCTTTGGACACTTTCACAGCGACAAGCGATAGCATCGCGACGCTCAAAGAGAAATGTTAAGTATTCTCAAATTCTATTGCCATTGCCCTTATAGCTTTGCATTGCCTCATGCCAGGGTCAGTTGTTTGCCACAATGGAACTCGAACAGGTCGTACCAAAAAGCTATCCTGTTGATCTGCTTAACAAAGACTGGAGCCAGCGTAAATTGTACTTTAAATGCAATTCAAGAAAATTTTTGGATCAAGTTCATGATTTGGAGGTGCGCGATGATGATGTTTGGCTGGTGACCAATCCAAAATGTGGCACCACATGGATGCAAGAGCTTTTGTGGCTGCTGATTAATGACTGTGACTTTGAACGCGCTTTGTCCACTGATCTAGAACTACGAACGCCCTATTTGGAGTAAGTTAGAGCAACGTATCCAAATCAATTTGTAAAACTTATTAAACGTTTCAGATTCGACTACGTTATAAATGGGGATGCTGCACAAGCCATGAGGATAGTCGAAGAGTTTGCAGTGCCTCGGCTGATAAAATCCCATCTACCTCTAGCCTTGCTACCCGCTCAACTGTGGCAGAAAAAAACCAAAGTCATATATGTGGCACGCAATCCTTTAGACGCCTGGATCTCGTTCTACTATCATGCCGTCTCTTTGGGTTTTCCTTATGGAAAAACATTGGAAAATTATATTGATGAGTATCTGGCCAAGTATGAGCCCGAACTTATGCCAATTGAACACGCTGTGGAATTTTATCAGCTACGAAATGAGCCCTGGATCTTTTATACCAGCTTTGAGCGCATGAAGAGCAATCTTAGGGGTGTCATCGAGGATGTGTGCAAGTTCCTCAATAAAACGATTACCACAGAGCAAATGGAACGACTGCTAAAGCATTTATCTTTTGAAGAAATGAAAAGTGAGTTTGACCTTCTAAACAAAATCCATAATCCCAATCCTTTGCTTGATTAGAGAATCCCACCGTAAATCATAAATGGGAGCGACAGCAGATGAAACATAAGCACGCTGCCAAAGAGGTGCACAAGTAAGTGGGAATCAGTTGGAGATTCACAATAATTGTAATTTTCTTTTTCCTAGTTTTATACGTAAGAAAGTGGTAAGGTCAATGGCTATAAGGATGAGCTAAAGCCCGAGCAGATTGAGAGGGTCAATCTGTTTATACACAAAAAACTGAAGGATTGCCAGGTTACCCTAGACGAACTTTTGTTGCTTAACTCACAGTGATGACTGAAGGCTTCTTCGCCTCTTTTCGTATAAAGTTTCGGTGCGGTTCGCTTTTTTTGGTTCTTTTTTGAATAAAGATTTGGTTCAAAATACTTTTTCTTCATGATTCACTTTAAAAAAAGTTATAAACGAAGCTTCGAATCAAATCTGTGGTTTCAAATCAACTTTAAACCAAATCTTCTTCAATATTTATCGAACCGCTGAAGAAGTATTAAAGTTTGGATGAACAATAGTCGAGTTTTAGTTTTCTTAATCAAAAACCAGCTGAGAACTTTACCTCTTAAGTTGCCACACTAGAAATAGATGCCGAAATAGTGTCAATTCTTCAGCAAATTGTGTACATATCTGTGCCACACAACTTGGACTTATTCCTAATCAGCTTCACAACTTAATCAACACGATAGTCGGCCATCGGCCCTTGTTTATAACATCCCAATGTTAACAACATCTAAAACTTGTTAAAAGTACTGATAAACACATTTCACAACTTTGTTTGTAGTTTATTATCAGAGCTTTAGTTTTTTACTGGCGCTGGAGCAATAACAGTTCGTCTAGCGTTACCTGGAACTCCTCTAATTTTCTCTGTATATACAGATTGGCCCTCTCAATCTGCTCGGGCTTTAGCTCTTCCTTATAGCCATTGACCTTACCACGGCGTATAAAGCTTAAAAACACAATCATTGTGATTAAATCTTTCCGGAATATCAACATGATTTTTTTTCTACTTACTTGTGCGTCTCTTTGCCCACATGCTCATGTTTTATCTGTTGTAGCTCCCATTTATGATTTACGGTGGGATTCTCTAATCAAGCAAAGGATTGGGATTAAGGATTTTGCTTAGAAGGTCAAACTCACTTTTCATTTCTTCAAAAGATAAATGCTTTAGCAGTCGTTCCATTTGCTTTGTGGTAATCGTTTTATTCAGGAACTTGCACACATCCTCGATGACACCCCTAAGATTGCTCTTCATGCGCATGAAGAGCAATCTTAGGGGTGTCATCGAGGATGTGTGCAAGTTCCTGAATAAAACGATTACCACAAAGCAAATGGAACGACTGCTAAAGCATTTATCTTTTGAAGAAATGAAAAGTGAGTTTGACCTTCTAAGCAAAATCCTTAATCCCAATCCTTTGCTTGATTAGAGAATCAAAGCTGGTATAGTAGAGCCAGGGCTCATTTCGTAGCTGATAAAACTCCACAGCGTGTTCAATGGGCCTAATTTCAGTCTCATACTTGGCCAAATACTCATCAATATAATTTTCCAATGTTTTTCCATATTGATAACCAAAAGTCACACCATGATAGTAACCAGAGATCCAGGCGTCTAAGGGATTCCGTGCTATATATATGACTTTGGTTTTTCTCTGCCACAGTTGAGCGGGTAGCAAGGCTAGAGGTAGATGGGACTTTATGAGCCGAGGCACTGCAAGCTCTTGGACTATCCTCATGGCTTGTTCAACATTCCCATTTATATAGTAATCGAATCTGAAATCAATAATAAATAATGCAATTTGATGTGTTGACGTTGCTTTAACTTACTCCATATAGGGCGTACGTATTTCTAGATCAGTGGACAAAGCACGTTCAAAGTCACAATCATTCATGAGCAGCCACAAAAGCTCTTGTATCCATGTGGTGCCACATTTTGGATTGGTCACCAGCCAAACATCATCATCGCGCACCTCCAAATCATGAACTTGATCTAAAAATTTTCTTGAATTGCATTTAAAGTACAATTTACGCTGGCTCCAGTCTTTGTTAAGCAGATCCACAGGATAGCTCTTTGGAATGATCTGTTCACGTTCCATGGCGGCAGACAACTGACCCTGGCCTGAGGCAAATATGAAGCTATAAGGCAACGAACAAATAGGTTTTGAGATTACTTAACATTTCTCTTTGAGCGTCGCGATGCTCTCTGTAAACTATGGTTCACGTGGTTACCAAAGAGTAGCTACTCTTTATGCAGATTAAAAGTACAAGAGCTTGATGTTGGGTTGCTTTCGCTGAGCAACTATCAGTTGGGGATGGTTGTTGCTTAGGCTGTGTCTGGTGTGGTGCTTTTACTCATAGAAAATGTAATCTGAAGAGAGAGGTGGCATCAACCACTTGACTAATCCATCTGCATCGTTAGTTTCTATGAAGTATATATATAAAATGTATATATATTATTGATCACAATGAAGACCTAAGTTGATTTAGCCATGTCCGTCTGCAATTCTATGCAATCTCCTCCGTCAGTTCTAAAAGGTATCTTCACCAAACTTTGCACGAAGTCTTTAAATACATATACGCTGCACATTTGTGGGAAGTGGCCGGATCGGATGGCTATAGCATATAGCTGTCATAGGAACGATCGGTCAAAAAACTAGTTTTAGTGAGAAAAACTTTTTTATATTTAATGGAAACGTCTTCAAACTCCGAATTTAATAGTTTGCCATGCTTTTTCATGATTCTACATAGTTTGGTCGAAATCGGATGATCATAGCATATAGCTGCCATAGAAAAGATAGGTAGAAATACAAGTTTTTCTGAGAAAAACTTTTTTGTTTTTGAAGGAAACGTCTCCAAACTCCGTATTTATTAGTTTGCTAGGCTTTTATATGATTCTACAAAGTTTGGTTGAAATCGGAAGATCATAGCATATAGCTGCCATAGGAATGATGGCTTGAAAAATTAGTTTTAGTGAGAAAAACTTTTTTGTTTTTGAAGGAATCGTCTCCAAACTCCGTATTTATTAGTTTGCTAGGCTTTTTCATGATTCTACAAAGTTTGGTTGAAATCGAAAGATCATAGCATATAGCTGCCATAGGAATGATGGCTTGAAAAATTAGTTTTAGTGCGAAAAACTAATTTGTTTTTAAGAGAAACGTCTCCAAACTCCGTATTTATTAGTTTGTTATGACTCTACAAAGTTTTGTCGAAATCGGACATCTATATAGTATAGCTGTCATGGAAAAGTAGAGTCTGAAAAGTAGTCTTAGTGAGAAAAACTTTTTTGTTTTCAATGGCAATGTGCTTAAAATTGGCATATATTTGTTTGATATGTTTTCACACAATTCTACAAAGTTTTGTCAAAATCGGATGGCTATAGCATATGGCTGAAGTACGATTGATGGGTCGAAAAACGTTTTCTTAATACTTATTTCTCAACTTGTATAACAGGAATGGGCCACTCACATACAGACATACATATCTAGCCTAACTCTGACATTATACAATTTGAATTAACTTTTGTTCTGAATAAAATAAAGTGCATTGACTTTATCGCGACGTTATTCTGCCTGCGAGTGGAAACCTTGAACAACAAAGAGCTGTATGGAAGAGTACAAATGTAAATAAAACCTCTCTCTTAATGCCAATCTCTGGCTAGTGGGCAGTGATTAAGCGCTCACACACAAACATTAAGTAGGCATGGAATTTATTTATAACTAAAATACACAAGTTTATATGTATGTACTTGTATCACCGCAACTTAAACACTATTAACAACGACAACAACAATTTAGCACTTCAGTTGATTACATTCACCTAATTGTATTTGCTGTAATTGGCAAAGTCATCCATGTGCAATTTGTAATCTTTCAGATTGGTGTCCGACCACAAATCGAATTCGCGTATTAAATCGGTAGTTAGCTCATCCTTATGGCTGCCCACCACGCCGCGTCGCACGAATCTGTGAGAGGAATTACTATATATGTGTTTTTCCATATGTTTTGGTTAACCTCAAGTCTAGCGTTTGCTCACCTGAAATCTTCCACTTGGCGTCCAGCTGCCGCTTTCATGCTCTCAAATTCCTTGATATGATTACAGGCCGGATTATCACGCATATTCTCAAAGGATAAATGATTGATCATCTGCTCCGTTTGCTCTTCGCTCACCTTCTGCTCAAGAAACTGGGCCACCTCACCGATAACCTGTCCCAATTGTCCCTTCATGCGTTCGTAGCTGGTGAAGTAAATGTTGGACAGGTGACGCAACTGCCAAAAGTCCAGGACATGTGGCCAACAGGGTGTAAAGTTGACAAAACCCTCAATAAAGGAGTGCATGAAATCTGCCTTGGTGCCCTGATAACCCACCATGCCGCGCCAGTGATGAAAATATGAAATGGCTGCATCCTTCGGATTGCGATACACATATATAATCTTAGGCTTTTTGGTCCAGATTTGTTGAGGCAGCAGCCAGGCAGGCAGATGGGATTTGATCAGACGCGGCGAACTGAGAGCATTTGCCGCCTCGATGGTATCATGCGGCACATTGGACACCACACCATTGAATTCCAGAAACGGAGAGCGTATGGTAAGATCCACACTTTTGGCTGTCTCAAAGTCACACTGATTCATCACCAACCAGGTCAGCTCTTGCATCCAAGTGGTGCCACATTTCGGCAAAGTCACAATCCACACATCATCGGGCCGTACCTCAAAGTTGTAGACACGATCGAGCACAGGCTGAAAGGTGTCGGCCAGGCGACAAAACCGTTGCTGCCAATCCCCCACCACGGGCACAATTGGTTCTTTCAGAGCATAAATGGAGGAGTAACCACCATCTATGGCCAACTTATTGATCTGCTCGTAGGGCACACTTTGGGCAACGAAACTTAAAGGCGGCATTGTGAGACACTTGTTTGTAATTGCATCTAACCGCACCACTCGACTGTCGTTGAGTTATTGAACGCCGCTGGAGAAATCAAAAGCGATCGAAGCAGAAGCAGAATCGCTCTCGCATCGAGCTGGGGTGGCGTTGTGCGAGCGCGTGACACGATGATAAATGAACGGGGAATTTATGTATAGACTTTGGGTACAGAGGGAAGATGCATTTGGAAGGAGAGTAATTGATCATGTACACTTAGAAAAACAACTATTAGAAGGTTTTTAAATATGTAACCAAAAAATTACTAACTTTAGTTTGATAGGTAATACTTAAAACACATTTTAAACTAACTTAAGATCTCCTTGATCTAATTTTCCTAAGTCAAACAATTAAAAGGGCTGTAGGCGAGTCTAAGATATACCCTGTTTCCTGATCTATTGGTTCCTTATTCTTAAAGAATGCGATGTCTAGCATTTGTTGGCTTACTATAAGTCGGATCTAATATTGCTAGATTTTTAGAATGTTGGCTTACTATGAGTACAGTAAATTCTTGATTCAGCACCTTTTTTGTTACGAATTTAAGCTGTCAGGGTTCAGTTCCGTGGCTTACAGCAGATCAAAGCCTTCGGTTCGGTTTGTAAAATGGTTTTTGAAGTTAAGTATCTCTGATTTTTGAAAAAGTTTTAGTATTGCCTTGGCGATGCATACTTAAAAGCAACTTTCCATTAATTTTCTCTAAACATTCGAATATATAATACGTAAAATTGCATATCATAAAAGTTCAGCAGGAAAATCATTGAAACTTTATGGCTGATCAGTGAGCAAATTCTTCTGCCAACGATTTTTTAGGTTTAAATCTCAAAATGTTGAAAATAAGGTGGGCGCTTTACTATTTGGAGTATTCGAAAGAGCACCGGTTCGGTTCGAACCGAAATTCGCGGTTCACTACGCTTTGTTTGGGATCGATTCAGAACTTGGTTTGCTTAGAGTGATCTTTATATAAAATATGACTAATTTTCACCCAATTAACAAAATATACTTATAGTTTAGACTGATAAGTACCCCCCCATTCATACTAAAACTCTGCCAAACGTGTTTTTCTGAGTGCATAACTAAAAAATGTTAACTCACGCTGTAACCTCTAGATGTGGTTCCTTAATCGTTATGTAATTGAACTCGTTTTTGTTTCATCTTCGACTTTATGGCCGAAATGCATTTTCAACATTCGTGCCGTAAGACTTGTCAGACAGCCAGAAAGACTTTCTTTATATATGAGAAAGTTTTTGGTGCTGTTTCTTTTTTTCTTTCGTTTTGTCAACATTTTGTTTGTTTACTTTTTATATATTTTGTATGGTTTATTGAAGTTGGGTGAAATTATGGCAACGATTTTTTTTGTCACCAATTACGTTAAATGGCAGCAAAACAGGTTGTTTGAATGCATAACATACAAATGAGATATATATATATATATTTGAGATGTATGTAGGAGTGTGTGTGTGTGTTTGTCTTGATTGACTTGAATTTTAATTTTGCCCCTAAAAGTTGATTTGCATATTTGTAAGTATAATTTTGAGTATGTCAGTAAGAATATAAGGCAGGTAATGTACTTAAGAGGGGAATTTGATGGGGTTTATATGTGGGCTTTAAAGTTCTTAAGTCCTGTAGAAGGTTCTATACATTCGTATTAACTTGGTTCACACTTAAGTTGCTGTCAAAGTGCAATGACCCTTCTGCTTTCATATGGATGTAAACCAGTTCAAGGTCAGGTTGACAGAAAACCAGGTTAAGGGTAAATGGTATCCATTCCAAAATTCGAAACTAACAAAATTTTAAGGGTCCAACATATATATTAGAACAAAATTGAGGTAGTGAACTCAATCTTTTCGCTGCCATCTGCACCACAAGACTTTTCTCATGCTGAGTGCTTAACATATGACCGCATACTTTACTGTGTTTTGGCGCACTGTCACGAGAGTAATTGATAGTCGTATGCGCTAAGATGCCCTTTCTCGTGCTCCACCTCGATGTCCTGAGTTAGATATCGCTTGTTAAGTGAGCAAATGCAGCTTCTCTTATATTTACGTACTTCTCAGATTGATATGTGTGTGTGATTTGTCAGACGTTTTTGTACAAAAAGTAATGATTTTGGTATTTTTAGAATAAATCCAGTTTGAAAACGTTTTAGTCAGCTGTTTTTGAAGAGAGGGCAAGCTCTCCCTCTCTTTCTACCCGCTCCTTACTCGCTCCTCCACTTCTCTTTCCAAAGATTTCACAAAATATGACTTCTGTCGTTTCTTCTGAAAAAGCTATATTCTTCGAAAATTAGTTTCTTAACTTACTTCAGTCACTGGTACGTTGATTGATAGCCCAGTTTATGTATAGCCCCCCAAACGCCGAAACAAATATAAATTTCTTAATTTTCATTAAATTTTTTAGATCATTTTCATTTTGTTAAATTTTTATTTAAAATTATTTGCATTTCGCTTTTTGTATTTTGTTTGTTTTTCTTCATCTTGTTGTGGTTTTTTTTTTTCTTTTCTTTACAATAAATTTGACTAAATCTTAACATTTATAATCCTTAACCTGCAAGGAGCAAACAGATGTAGTAACAAATATACATAGTTGTATATAAAGATTTTTCATTTTGTTGTTTTCTTGTTAAGAAACATACACAGTACATACTAGTCGTAAGTATATATAGCATATATATATATCTGTAGTCATAGTAACATAATATATCTAGAAATTGTTCCGTTAGTATAATTTCTATGAATTTGTTTAAAGAGCGCGCGTTTGAAAACGAAAATCATGTTTTTTTTTTATTTTATATTGGTTTGTAAATATATATATATAATTATTAGTTGAAAGCACACACACAAACATACGCACACACATTAACAACAATAAATATATATATATGTATTGTATGACAGCTTGTGGGATTGGGTGGGGTGGATGGGCGATATGTCAGATTCGGTGAGTAGCTCAAATGATCGACTTGAGCTGGTGTAAATATTTATGTTTTTGGGGGAGTTTTGGGTTTGGTCTGTTTCATTTTCAGTTTGCAACTAGAGACTTAATAGGAGAGGTTTACTTTCTTCTTCTTTTTTTTTTGTAAATTTTTTTGTATATTATTTTTATCAAAAAATTTGTAAGCAGCACAAGATCAAACAAACAAATGAACTGGTGATCAGGTGGCGCACACTTACTTACATACACGCACATCTATATACACACATACATATAATGATATATAAATATATATATATATTTAATATGCTTCGTAAAAGTTGTATAAATTGTATGTATATATATATATATTTTTGTGTTTTAACAAGAACATTATTATTGATTCGTATTAATGTTTTTTTTTGTTTTGTGTTTTGTTTTTTGCTTTATCAATATGTTTATATATTTGTAATATGTAATTTGTTCAGTCAATTAGATAAAAAAGATTTCAAAAAGGATTTACTTAAATATATAATTAGGGATTTCTCATTAATGCATAGGTTGTAGCTTGGATAGGTAGATAGCTAGTTAAGGGCCCCAGATGTGTGGATTCGAATTGGATTTGGAATTAACTCATTCACTAGTTTTCGTCTTTAGCTTTTGAACAGAGATTGTCTTCTTAGGGGGAAAAGTTGGGGGGTGGGTGGTGGGGGGTTGGGGGTTGGGAACACATTTTGACGTGGACTTTTAACTACTTTTAGGTACTTGTTGAGCGCACGCCAATATTGTTCGTTGGTTCACAATATGTGGGACTAAATACACATATGCACACACACACACACACGCACACTCACACACACACACGCACACTCACACACACACACGCACACTCATGCATATAAATCTAGTTTGTTTGTTTTTTGAGTCCAGCCCAATATTATTTTTAGTTCTTTTGTTTTGTTTTGTTTTGTTTTTTGTGTTTATTTTTATAAATTTTCAGTTTTCATTTGTGTTGGCTCTTCAAACGTTTTTGCGACACCTTTGGGCACCATTTTTTGTATTTTGTTTTTGTTTTTGTTTTTGTTGGGTGTTTGTGGGTGGCTTGATGGTTAGCTCTGCTCTTCTGTTGCGTGTAAGCGTTTAGTTAGTCGAGATATGTGTGTGTTTTTTTTTTTTTTAAAACAAAACTAGACCGAGAGACTGCGACGCCAGTCGCTGCTCTGACACTAGAGCGCATCCTCCATTTCGTTCTCACCAATTGTGGATGTGGCCGGCGCCTGGGCCGGTAATGGCTTCAATAGACCCGAGAATAATCTCCGAAAGGCCGTATGCTATTTGGAATTGGCCAGCTTATTGTTAACGGGCGGCTGCTTGGCCATGATGTCGACCAATGTGTGGACGCCCTCTTCGTCATATTTCTTCCATTGTGAGTAGTTGATCTGCATGTAGGTAATAAGCTGGGGCATGTCAATGAAGCCTGGAATACAGAGAGAGAGAGAGAGAGACATGGATTATGAAAGATTCGTGGTTTTTCAATCTAAGCCCCTACATATTCTATAGTATTTTATGCAGAGTGAGGTGAAGAGGTAGAGGAGCTTTTTTCAAAATATCTTCACCAACTATGTTTGTAAGACTGAGGCGCACATGTCAAGCGATTGAGAACAACTCGTTTTGGTCCCTTTTAAGTTCCCTGAAGACATGTTTTAAGTGAGCTTGACATAGTTTTAGCTTGAATAGATTGGTATTGAATCTTGATAAGCCTAATTTCAGTGTGTCTATATCGTGTCCGGTTGTGGTGCAGCTGGTAGTGTGTGTGTACTGTTGGATAAGAATGGACACTACTGATGGATCTTTGAAATTGAGTTCTTTAAAGGCTTTACGAATCAACTATAAATCGAAATATGGATATTTTATGTACTAGTGATGGATCTTCAAGCTTGAATTCTATAAAGTCTTTACAAAACCACTATAAATCGTTATATAGCTATTTTAAGTATTCCATATCAATTTAGAACATTTTTTCAAGCAATAATCAGCTTTTTGTGGCGATTTTTGACTAATTCCAAATAGAATCGTTAGAATATTTTCAGGGCATATATATATAGTTTTTTTTTTCCCATCACCAGTTCAACTTACTCTCCCAGGCATGCATCATATCCTGTACTATAAAATCAATAAAACCAATCTGGCTCTTTGGTATGCTGCAGGTGGCACGATCAAACATGGGCATCACTATGGGCAAATGACGCTGCTTCTCCTCGTCCGTTTGCATAAAATATTCCTCGGCAATGCGACGCGCCCACTCGATGCAGTATTGCATGGGACGGGCTGGATTGCTGACATCCGCCACCTTGATCAGCATCCGGCGCATCAGAATGGAGGTCTCCTCCTCATTTTGAGAATTCTCACGCGAATTCTCTTCACTGCCAAACACACTGACAAATTTGGCCAAATGCTCGAAATGGCGCGTCATCTCGGTGGCCAGGATCATGTCTATGATGGTGCTGCGCGCTGATTTGTATGTCTCCTTGTCCAGATTCTTGAATATGTTGATCTTGTCATCGCCTGTGGGCAGAATTGGTTACTAATTTTAATGTTTCTTAATGAGAAAAGCGCAGTGGCTTACCCAAAGTCAGTTTGAATGTAATGGCCGCGTGATGCGATTCCAGAACTGTCAGATCATTGTACAATATGGCCAGGGGATTGTTCGAGTTGCAGAGAAAGGCTGAGGAACGTCCGGGATGGTCCACATCATGAGCGGCAGCCGCTATGAGAGCTGTGGCCTCCTCCATGCGATCCATCACCAAATTTTCTCTGTTGGACAGTTGCGTGATGAAAGCTCCGGTGGCCTGGAAATGGAACGATTTTTAGAAGCATTAGAGAGTGAAAAAATCAAGGTTTAAGTGGTATAATTTTGCCTAGATTCTTGTGTGAAAGCTTTCCCACTGTTAGCAAAATACTATTAATAATCTGCAGTCCTTAGCGAAGTCCACTGATGATACAAAACACGAGCTTATTGAGACTGATTCGATTTTTTGAACTGAAACTTACTTATTTCAATGAAAAAAGGGTCGTTAATCCCAGGAATAAAAAGTTATGTGGACTAAAAACTAACAAGGATCGTTAAATCGTTATAAGGATCTTACAAAATAAAACCACATAATTCGCGGCGATCTTATGTCCTGAATAAAGCATCTAACACGACGAATTTGATAGTAAGACTTACAATTTTTGCTTCAAAATCAATAAAACGATTATATTTCGCTAAAGAACAATATCATTTCGCTCCATTCAATATTGCTTTATAATCAGCGGCGATCTTATGTTGTTTTTAAGCCACAAATGATTTGCTTTCTTCTAATAGTCAAAGGACTTGAAACAACAAACTATCAAGTAAACTGCTATTAGCTTTATGTCCTTCTATCATTTCTTACGGAAGCGCGATGATGTACACGATGTAACTTTTAAAGCGGCGAGCTTATGTCGCCTTAAAACGAACTAATTTAGCTGAGAGTTCTGTAGTTAGAATCTCGTAAGCCTAGAACGTTTATTCAATGACAAAGCTACGATTTGAAGGGACTTAACATTACGAGAAAATTCCTTAAACTTTTTAAAGCTACATTGAATTACGCGAAACTTCCGCCGTGGCGAAATTATGTCGTTCTCGGCTTAGGAAAGCAAACAGTCTTGTTCTGGGTATCGAATCGGATAAATACGAATTGAAAAAGGTTCTATTACTGAATGAGTTTAAAAGGATACGATATACAAACATAGTTTCGAGTAAAATTTGTAGTTTTATACAGCGATCTTTAACATATCCCACCTGCATAACATCCGCGGCATGTGTACTATTGTGATATGTGTTGCACTTGTGATAATGCGCCTCGATGACAGCCAGCCAGGCCTTGCACACATTCTCATCAATGTTCAGTGTGGCAAAGACATCGAATCGCCGGAACATTTCCATGCCCAAATACAGCAGCGGATGATAGTCGGTGATCTCCTCCAATTTGAAAATATCAAAGTCCCAGCTGAGAGATTCTTCTAGTAGTTCCATTATAATAGGATTGGCCTAACGAAAATATATTCAAATATCTCAAAATAAGATCAACTTCATATCAGTAGCCACTCACCTTCATTTTGGCCGGTACTATGGTGGCAGTACGCGTGGAACTGCCTGTGCGTATGATGGAGTCATTCGAGCTACGACGCGAGGAGTACACACTGGGACCCTGGAAAGGACATAATTGAGGTTTTATATTTCAAATAGGCATTACAATGGGCACCAGCTTACCGTTAAGAGAGCTCCTATCAGATCGGTGGCTATGGGATCATCAGTGCGTATCTCTTTCATTTGCGGACTGTAGAGTCCTTCGCGCTTTAGGAACTCCAAGACCTTGTCTATGAGACGCGCCTCATCGGCCGAACAATTCTCCTGTACTTGTGATAGTAAATTAATTATCTAAAGTGCGTGTGCCCAAATGAGTTTTGTTTGATTTTTTGTTTGGTTTTGAATTTGAATTCGTTTTGAATGGTTAGCGACGCGCAGCGAGCAAGACGAGCGAGCGAGCAAACGAGCGAACGGTACATTATTTATGGATTATTATTATTTTTTTTTTGGTTTGTATTTTGGTTCATTTGTTCGAGTACACAAAACATAAAAGTAAAAAAGAGAAACATAACAAATAAGAGATAAAAAGAGAATATATGTATAAAAGAAATGTAGTTTTAGTGGTGCAATTTGAGGGGGATTAGTAAAGCAAAAATTAAGGGACTCTCCACCCGTGAATGGGGGGGAATATAAAAGGTGTTGGATGGAACTCTGTGGGTTCCAACTAACTCCGATTTTGTTTTGAATATGTTAAGAATGCCTTCTTTTTTTTTGGATTAGAGTAGTGTGTGGGTTCAACTTAGTTAAAAAAAATGGAACTACTGGGAGATTTTTAGAAAAATATTGGTATTACATATCCGATCAGGAAAGTTCTTTGAAAATGTGAAATTCTCAAGTAAAATTGCTTTGACTGATGATATTTCTATATAATATCGAGGTGATTTAGCTTAATACATCGTAATATGAAGAATCAAGCTTTAAAGGAACAGGAAATACTGCTTTAAGATAGAAGAGGACTTTCTATATCTCGAATAGGAATACAAAGAAGAAGCAGCAGTTATGTTGAGCTTTAAACAATACATTATATATTAAAGGGGTTCAATTACCCAATTCATATTGTGAACTGCACCTCATCTCACACATAAACACCCCAACTCTAAGCTTGGAAAAAAAAGAACTGCATTCTTTGAGTCTTTTGTGTGTCTCTGTGTCAGTGTGTGTGCTTGATGTTCTGGGAGTGCATGTACGCTGAGTGTGGATTACTAATTGTATGTCTTGTCAACTACAACTCTACAAGGTGGCATGGACCAGGACACCAGGACACACACGGACACCAGCACGGGGGCACAGGAAGCATTCTTTTTTTTTTTTTAATTTTGTGTTTGTTTGTTTGTTTTTTAGTCAAAACCAATTCCAATTAGGCGCACAAAATGAAGTCATACTTTAGTGATGGGTGCCTCCAGCGGTAATGAAGTCAGCTTGGCCAGACTGGTGCGCCTCAGTCCATCCGAGGCAATTGAACGCACATCGAAGCTGCAACGTCGCACCGAATGCAATGAGCCGCGCGGTGCCTCCTTTGGTTGTGGCAGGGTGGCTATAAAGTCCATTTGTCCGCCGGGTATATCAAAGTTGAAAATCAAATGCGTGGGGGCACTGCAATAACAAATGGAATATACAGTTAGCAAAAAGAATGTGATTGTGAGAGCTTTGGGATGGTAGTTAAGCTGTTCTTGATCTTATACACTCAAAGAAAGGAGAGAATTGGATTTTCTTAGCTTACTTTCAGACGAGAATCGAGTAAAAATTGCTTAAAATAAGCGAATTTTTTTGTGAAAGTAAAAATATAATAATATCATAAAAGTTTCTCAATTATGATATATATAAGTTAATCTCAGAAGCTCAAAGATGAGATGAGTTAGATGAGTTCTTTGACAGCCAAATCACAGTAAACTGCGAAATGTTTCACCCATCTCAAATGAGATCTTGACAGGTGAAAATACAGCTTAAGTTTCAAATTTTGGAGAATTCTACATACTAAAAAGAGTTTTTTTGAAGTATTCAATCAAGATTTTAGGTCAAGAGCTTCCCGGCTTATAAAACTGTTGAAACTAAAACTGCGAAACTGAAATTGTTGGACTATTTCTCAGCTTAGTGCATAAAACATGGCAAAATCTACTTTACAACAACAAAAGGGACTAATTGGAACAACTACAACCTAAAAACAAGGCCTAAACTATGCTAAAATAACTGAAAATGGTATTAAACTAAGCCGAAATGTTAAAGAGTTTAACATTTCTATTCAAAGTGATTAAATCGTTTGGCTGAGTGTACAAGGGAGAGGGTGGGGCGGTTGTTGATTGCGAAAGCAATCCACTTACCTGCCAATGCAGGCCACTGGCACAACACGGACATGCATGGGTATACCATCCTGGTTCTTGCGCCGCACCGTTAGGATGCCATCAAACTCCTTAATGCTTTTGCCCTGCTCACTGATGGTGGATAGATCCGATACGAATATGTCGGCTAATGGCTTGCTAATTATTTCATCCTGTTTTGTGGACAAGAGAATCTCAATTAAGCTGCAATTGCTGCAACCCCCAGTCAGCCCCGCCAACTCACCAGTCGCATATTGAGCAGGCGTTCGGTGGCGCGATTCGCGTACTGTATGCGCAGCACGTCGTCCGTGATGAGCACCACCTCCTTTAGCCGGTGCAGGGCCGTGTAGAGTGCCTGCGCAGAATGGGGGGAAAGGGGGATATGTTAGAGTTGAGCAAGCGGGTTCAATTTGAAAGACTTCGTTTAGTGGTTTATTTATGTAGTTCAATGCATTCGTAGCACAATCATTGGTCAGAAGAAGAAAACCGTTAACTTACTTGTGTGGCCATGCTGTTGCAACAACAATTGTGCACCTAGAGCATAGACTGTGGTAAGACATGGCCAGAAAGTCAGTATTGTTGAAAAGTTCTTTCAATTTGCAATGTTTAAACACAGATATGCGGCATAAATGTCGGAACCGGAACCGGAAATGTCACTAGTCTATGGCAAGTTTAAACTCAAAGCTTCAGCTCTGAGCCAAAACCACTCATCTCTATTCTTTAGACCAAGGGCCAGTGGCTTTCTAATTGAATTAATGTGTCGGAGGGACATTAACTTGATTACCTGTTGAGTGGACATGACATTGTGGGGCCGTATGATTGAGTGCAGTATCTGCTTCAGTTCCACACTGCACATGGCCAGATTGGTCGTCTCGGCTACGCACTATGAGAAATGGCAGGATTAAGTGGACATTCTCTGGGCAATTAAAAAAAAAAGAAAAAGGGAAGGGAAAACTTACTCTATTAACGCCAGCGTCTAATAGAGCAATTAGCACATCGTCCTTCTCAAAGAAACTGCAAAAGTCGTTAATTAAACCCACGGGAGGCCGAAGTGCAGAAGTTACTCGCTGTGGACTTACCTCTTCTTGCAGACTGCAATTATTGTCGTTAAATGGTGTCCATGGGTATGGCGTATTGTTCTACGAAGACAAAGTGGAAAGTTTGGCCCAACAACTTTTTTACGACCTCTCCACGTCCACCACTCACCTGGCCATGTGCTCGGCATCCAGATTTTTGGTGGAGCGCGCATCAATTATTATTAAATGATAGCACTGGGCGGTGGCATATGACTTTTGCAGGGTGTCCAGGGCCTCCTCCTTCGACTTGACCAGCGTCACGTCCAACTGATGGCGCTGGCAGGCCAAGGTGACCACTTCGCAGATGCTGTCCGCTTTGTGAAAAACTAAAAGAGCCTGCGGAGCGAATGAAGTGGCAGTCAATCGGATTGCAATTGCAATGGGAACGACTTACCTTAAGTTGAGGATTCGGTGGTAGCACGGTTGGATATTTCAAGTCCATGAGATTTCGCTGTAAAGCAAACGAGATGAGACCAGGTGAAAAATTTAATAAAAATCTACAGCTCTGCGTGGCTTTGCCATCAAAATAAGAGGGCTTAACCTGGCTTCAGTCGGTCTGTGTGTCACTGGCATGTGCGGGTGTGTGTGTGTGTGTGTGTGTTTGCGTATCTGTCGGATACGCATATATATATATGCCATATGTATTATGTGTGTGTGTGTGTGTGTGCGTGTGTCGCTTAAATGATGATAAATTAAAACAAAATTGCTTGTGCCTGACGGAAATGACTGGAGGTGACTTGGCCTGCAGATTTATTATACATATGTAAAATTCGATATATGAAAATCAGAGTGGGATTCGCTGGCTTGCGCGCGGGATAAACTCATTGCCAATCAGGCAACTGTAACAGATTTAATTTTGGAGTTACACACACACACACACACACGCACACGCACACACTCGCACACTCATAAATATGCATACGGGCTTAAAGTTCTTATGTGTCAACAGGCAGGAGCTGAGTTTTCATTTGGTTGGGGTTCTGGTCCTTTCATGTGAGGAACTTTAACAACCCAGGAGTGCACAATTAAATGAGTTAATTTTTGAGTTCACATAGCTGAGAAATCTGTTCAAATTTCTTACAAAGAAGTCAACAGAGATCCAGGTAATGAAGTTACAATGTTTGATTGTTAAAGTTTAAAATCTGAAGAACATATAAAAAGTAGTTTAAAACACTAAACTTGTTCACACTTTCCCAGGGAAACGAACAATTTAAACTGTATTTAGCCCTTTTTACATGTGTTCATAGCCCGTTTTGAGATTTTGAAAAGCCAAGAATCTCAACCATCATTTGTATACCCTTGCAGAGGATATTATTAAATTGTACGAATGTTTGTAAGGCATATATTTCCGCCCTCAAATTGATTTAGCCGTGTCCCTCTGTCCGCCTGTCCCTTTCTGTGCTATCTCCTCCGTCAGTTGGAAAGCTAACTTCACCAAACTTTGCATAAAGTCTCCTAGTACAAATATACTGCACATTTGTCGAAGCTGGCCAGATCGGATGACTATAGCATGTAGCTGTCATAGGTAAGATCGGTTAAAAATCTAGTTTTAGTGAGAAAAACTTTTTTGTTTTTAATGGAAACGCCTCCAAACTTTGTATTTCTTAGTTTGCTCTGCTTTCCTATAATTCCACCAAGTTTTGTCGAAATCGAACATCTACTTAGCAGTGTTGTCATAGAAAAGTAGTGCCTAAAAAGTAGTCTTAGTGAGAAAAACTTATTTGTTTTCAATGGAAATGTCTTTAAAATTAACATTTATTTATTTAATATGCTTCTACACAATTCTGCAAAGTTTTGTCAAAATCGGTTGACTATAGCTTATAGCTGCAGTACGAATGATCGGTCGAAACAGAAGTTCTATTGAGAAAAACTTTTTTGTTTTCAATGGAATCGACTTCAAATTTCTTACAACTACGTTTATGAGGCTTTTGCATGATTGCACTAACTTTGGTCAAAATCGGACATCGATATGGTATAGCTCCCATAGAAAAGTAAGGCCCGAATAGTAGTTTTAATCAGAAAAACGTGCTGCAAAGTAAACTTTCCTCTATTTTTGGTTTTAAAATATGATAGAGAGTGCAATAACCTTGGATCTCTTGAGTTACATTAGGCAAATGATGTATAAAGTCTAAGATTTTGGTAATTTAAGCTTAAAATGCTTACTTTGACCCTTTTAAGGCTTGTCTTGGCCACATTTTTCTTTGTCTTAATTAACTTTGATTTTATCGTAAAGTGGCATCTCTTAGCTTTCAAATAAAGTATGCCATTTAATTATGCGATTTTTTTAAGCGAAGATATATCATGTTGAATACAACAATTCAAAATTACCATATTTTTTAACGCCCATAGATATGCAATGGGTGTTGGTGCACATTTTCATGATCATACAATACAAATGACTAGTCAACTATAGTGATTTAGTTTAGCATATTTTTAGGCAGCAAATAGTTAAATAGTTTTGAGTACAGGATCTTCAAAATGTTATATCTTCGCCTAAAAAAATTTCAGAATTGTTTGCAATGGTTTATTCAAAAGCTAGAGAGTAATACTGTACCATAATATCAAAGAGTACTTAAGCATTACTATAGATTCCCTATTAAACGTGTCTATGGGTACTTATCTAGGCGAATCAATACCCAGTGCTTAATTCACTAGCATCATTGTCTGAAGGTAAGCTCTTAATGCCTTGCTAAGTGGTTTTTGGTTAGTTTCAACATTTTTAAAAGGTTGCTGGTTCGGTCTGTGGTTCGGTTCATAAGTAGTTGGCATCTTTCATATCAATTTATAAGCCTATATGAACCGTAAGGCACTAAAAACATCGGTACACAAGGGGTAATCTATTACAGTTGGTGTGGAGAGACTTTGCTAGGTCTTTTCCATAGATGGCAATAAACCAGCCATTTCCTTCATAATTCTAGGTTGCCAAATCACTGCATCAATCACCGTAGAGACACTTGTTCACTAATCAGTGTAAGATTAGCTAGTATTACCTGTCCTACTCTAAGGGTTTCACAGGGTCAGAAGAGGTTTTAGCGTTCAGTTAGAGAAAAGTTAGTTAAGATTTTGAAAAAAGAAACTGAAAATTATCTGCTTTGGTGAAGTGGCTTCAATTGATAAGCTATCTAGAACAAACTACTTGTGATGGGTTTAAAGATCACTCCATTTGCAAAACTGATAGATCCTCAATGGAACTTTTCACCCAGCTTAGTACCTGAAAACATTTGTACTCATCATCGCCGGCATCGTTTGCCGGTGGCCTCTTGCCGGCGACCATCAGATGCAGCTTGGGCGTGGTGGGCATACGGCGTTCGTATAAACTGTGTGCCTTGCGCTCCAAACATGAAACCTGACGACGCAACACCACATTATTCTCATCGCCATCGTCGCCATCTGCGCCATCATCGGCAGCCGCAGCAGCGGCAGCTTGATTCAGGCTGCGTATGACCTCGACAATTTCCGGCGGCTTTGGGCGTCCACCATTGAAGGCCAGACTACGGGGCAGTGGTGTCATTATATCATCGCCCTCGGCCACCACATTCGCCTCGTATTCCAGTTCTATTTCCTCTGGGGTTTTGCCGGAGTTGCGTACGATTTTCATTTCCGTAGAGCACGTCTCGGCCGGCAGACGGATACGGCCATTTGTTGTCGTTGGCATTAGCTCCAGCAAATCCCCAGCAGCTGCTGTTGAGCTTGTCGTTATCAGCCGGTTATGACTGCTGCGTTCATTATCATTATCGCCCAGTGGATCCGATTGTGTCGTCGTCTTGGCTCTCAGCGCATACGGCTCTGTCTCGGAATCCGTGTCCGTCTCATTTGTCGCTGTGGCGGTGCTCCGCCGCGCCGAGGATTTGCGGCCAAAGACACTCGTGAATTTTGGCAGACAATTGCGCATTCTGCTAATTATAAAACGCCACTCACTTCCACGCAATAACACTGATAATTAGCTCACTAAACCACTAAATCACTAAAGCGGTATCTCTCCGGTTGTATCTCAATGTCCTACACCAACCTACGCCAAGAAGGGGTTTGTGTTTGGTCTCGCTTCGTGCCACTTCTCAACAATAATAACAACAATGATTTGCTGAGCGATTCGCGTTGGGCTTTTTAGGGGTTTTCGTCGTCGTCGGTGCTGGCTGCCTGAAAGCGAACTGAGTCAATTGACTCGCCATCGACAGCGGCGGGTATAATCTATTTCTTTACTTTTTGATTTCCCACCTTCAATGTTAATTGATTTGATTTCACTGGCAGCGGCGCATTGTTTATGTGCGACATCGCTCTCTTTCCCCACATACTCGTGAGCGGCTATTTAAAGCGAAATGTAAACTGCCGTCCCGCGGGCCAGAACTCTCGACAAATGGTACAATGGAAATGGTGTGTGTGGTTGGAGGGTGGTGGTGGGGGGTTGCATGATAAGATACCATCTGCTTATCAAAAGACGTAACGGCGGAGCACATGTGCTCGGACTCGAGGGGTGGGGGCTGTTGCTCACTCACCTGATATACATCCATTGGCTCATCCTCGGGTGTGAGGGCCAGGGCAAGCGATGACTTTCGATGACCACCGGGTCGACTGTTACCACCGCCGGATGAACTAGTACCCGATGTGCCAGTGCCTGTAAAAGTCGAGGGGAAAAAGGGTTGAGAAACCGAACCGAACCGTAGCTCTTAGCGCGACAAAGCAGGCAACATGGTTGTGCGTGCGGCGGCAAGTTGTTGCATACTTTTGGGATGCCCGCACGCACACAATGAAAATGAATGGGCGCACACGCACATCAATTTCGCTTGCACGTTTTATTTAATTATAAACGTTGGCATTTCACAAAACACTTTATAAGCACACAGGCACACACAGAGAGACACACACACACATGTGCAGGTTCAAAGAAGGTAGGCCAAGTCGCAGGTACTACACACATACAGGGTGAGGCTGAGGTAATAATTTTTGTTGCAATATTTCAACAAATTGTTGTTTAACTCCTCTGCAAACGGCCAAGCCGACCACATACCTTTGCCATAGTAGTACCTGACCTTTTGATTACTTCTGCTACACCCTGTATATGCTGGTACATAGTTAACATAGACAAATAGTGAATTCATTCGACCACATTTAGGGAAAGTTTGTTTGATCCTTTTTAAAAATACCCCCACACAATTCAAAGTGTCCCACAAACAAGACTGGGGAATCCCTCCTTCATTGGGTGCGGATTCACCACCACCAACCGTAGCAAAATCTTCAGAATTAAACCCACAACATAAATTGAAGTAACAATCAGCGTCAAGCAGCAAAAAGCTCCGTAAGGAGGAGCAGCAAAAGGTATACAAAAAGGCCAAAGTTTCCTTATTCTTTATTAAATAGTTAAAGATCTGTGCTATGACATTAACTAGAGTATCTTGGCTCTTTCTCATTTGCAATATTTTGTGGGGAAGCACCTAAATCTGAAGTATGGGAGGCCCAACAACGGTTACTGCTCGACTTTCTTTCAATGTACGATTGTGTATAGCCTTTCCACTTCCAAAATAAGTGACACTTATATCTAAATTAAGGCTGTTTCCTAAAGTTTTAACTTTAGTGACCCTTTTTAACTGTTTTTTTTTTTCACCAAAGATATATATTGAGCCACGGTTTTTATATTTCTTCTATCCCTTCTGAATGTTCATAGATACAAACTTAAAGCATAAATTCATTCATTAAATAACTTATAAAAAGGATACTAAAAAATATCCCTTGGATGAGTTCCCTTATCCATTTGGACTGTATATGTCTTAAATATCCTTTAAAACATCCAACGGAGCAACAGATTGATCGGGGTGACGAGCTAAGTCGATTGAGCTTTGTCCTTCCGTCTGTCTGTCTTTTTCAACGTGAACTATTCTCTCAGTTTTAAAGCTATCGAACTGAAATTTTGCACAGAGTCTTCTTATTGCTGCACTCTACTAATATGTCGGAATCGACCGAATCGGATGACTATATCTCATAGCTCCCATAGGAATAATCGGTCGGAAAACTAGTTTTAGTGAGAAAAACTTTTTTCTTTTCAATGAAAATGTCTCCAAACTTTGTAACCCTAGGTTTTCTATGTTTTTTTATTATTCTACTAAGTTTTATTAAAATCGGGAAACTATATGGTATAGCTGCCATACAAAAGATAGGTCTGAAAACCAGTCTTAGTTAGAAAAACTTTTTTGTTTTTAATGGTAGTATGCTGCAATTTTGTATTTGTTTGTTTCACATGCTTTCACTTAATTTTACAACTTTTTGGTCAAATCGCATGACTTTATCATATAGAAAAATATAGAAAAATGGGAAAAATTGTATTTTTTGAAAATATTTAAGCAAGGACGAAGCTACTTTAGCTTTCTCGTTTAATTTAGCAGCACTTTGAGTTAACTTAAAACTTATTAAATCACCGAAATTCCGATTTCCACAGTATCTTTGGCAAGTAGTAAACAGCACATGCAATGGTGCAACTAGTTCAAACAGCATTCAAATCATTGTTCAGAGTCTCAGGGTAAGTAAATAATATACTCAAGTTTATATAATTTATATATATAAAAATCTGCACTGAAATCATAGCAAAATAATAGAGTTTAGGTTGGCTAATATGCACATATTTTCACCTTTAAATTAAAGTTTTCCCACTTTAGATACTCGACTCTCATTATTGAAGCTACATCAATGATGAATGGTCAATGGTCAAAGACCATAAAATTCTATTACTATTAACTACCTCTTCTCCCCTATTAACGGGTATATCAAAGTCGGGCAGTCTCAGCCTCAACTGACGTTCTCGATTTAACTGCCTTAAAAGCAAAATATGAAAAATTATAAACAAATAAGCACAACCTTTCCAACAAAATTTAAATTGAGCAAATATGTTTATTTCTAGCGCTCAAGTCGATACGAAACGGGTTTGTCTAGTCTATTTTCAATTCATTTCTATAACATTTAATATATGGTATAAGGGAGCAGAAATTGTTTCAGTGCACATTCAAATCATTTTGATTGGTTGCAATGTGATATTAAGTAATTCCTTATAAGACTGATTGTAAAACTATTCTAAGAAATTTTGCCTTTGCAATGCAGAAGGGCATTATTTCACAAAAGAGTGTCTAATTTGGCAAACTTTTAGTTTCTGCTAAAGGGTTCATGAAACGTTTGGGAAATGAAAGGTAAGATGGTTTACCATTTAGATCACAAAAATTTCAGCTTTTGGGTGATTTCTAAAGAAGAAGTAAAGTTCTAAATACTTGCAATGAAAGGGAGATTACATTAAATTAAATTATTGCACTTGAAGATAGACATGAAATGAAGCCACAATAGAGGGAAAATCAATGAGAAGAAGGCATTAGGTAGGATTGCAAGCCGCGCGGGAATGAAGACTGGTTCAGTTTCGGGGTTTAAGAAGACTTAAAGCCGGGGATGTAAGCCGGCTCTTAGCCAAACCATAGCCACAACCGTTTCACATCTGTGACAAAATCAAAGCAGACTTTAGTAACATGTACTACAACCATAAAATGGTCTTCTAAATCGAGCCCCTTTCCCTTTTTTTCTTTAATGACTTGAATCCGAGCTCTGATAACAAAGATGCAAAATAAGTTGAAATTTTCAGTAATCCTTCACTTCAACCCACTTCAAGTGGCACAAAAATGTTATAAATATTTGGAAGCCTCAAGGCTGAGCTTTATTAAGTAAACAACAGATTCTGTTTCCCTTTTTTAAATAGAAACTTAATTGCACAACAATTTTTGGGGAATTTGCATAGAAGTTTTGTTGTGGCATAGTTTTTGTTATTAAATGAAAAATGTGAGTCTTCAACTATGTGGAAGCACTCAAGCCCTGTCGCTTACCCACAACAACCAGCTCGGACTCGGAGGCCGGACGCGTTAATGAAGCTCTGCTGGTGGATGTGGTCGTCATCATGGTGGTGGTGGTTGCTGCTGCTGCTGTCTCCATGGCTGGCATTTGTTGTCTGACCAAACCCACACCCACACAATTGCAATTGCCTGGCACCGTCTCAACACTTTCGGATGTCGATGATGGCGCTACAGGCTGGCTGGATATTATCATTGTATTTGTTGTGGTTGTTGTTGTTGTTTTTGTTTTGTTTTTGAACTACACGAATTCGGTTTATTTTTTTGGCATTATGTTAATTGTCATTTATGTGGAAGTTGGTTTATCTGGTCGACTTGGGGCATTGATTTCGGACAAATTAGTGCGTTTTGATAACCTGCTCTACATGCATACATATGTATGTACGCTTGAGTCGAAGTGGGGCCGCCACACACACACACACACACACACACACACACACACACAACAATAATAAAAATAGCCAAATAGCGGGGGGAGAGGGGTGGGGAAGGGCGGGCGGAGTGCGGAGGAGTGCGTCATATAAGGTGGAACAAAACAAAAGTATGAAATTTATGTATGTACTCGTACAAGTGGCCGTGTACTCGCATATATAGAGAAAATATTTGCGTATATTCAAATGGGTCGGGTGTATCTTATCGTCGGCGGCCTCGCCGCCTGGCCCCAGTCTGGGGCTCTGCTCGGGCTTTTGCTGCTGCTGCTGCTGCTGCTGCCGTGCTCTACTCTTACTCTACTCTGCGGTACACGCGCTTGTAATCTAAACGAAAATCGATAAATTGTTTAGATAAAAGCGGACAGCAGCCGCCCGCTGACGTTGCCAGCAACAACAACAACAGCAGCAGCAGCAGCAACAGGCAACGAGCACTGAGCCATGTAGGCCCAACTTCGGGCCTTTTATAATTGTCTTTTATTTTTCAGAATATAAAAACTATTTCAAGCATACTTACAACACTTGCTCATAATACACACACAGACACACCGACACGGATTCACTGGCTCATTAGTGTCTAAAATGTACTACAAAAAAACAAAAAAAAGTTTCCAGGCTCTCCTTCTTGTTTTTTCTTTTTCTTTTTTTCCTTCAACTTTTTGACAATTTTTTGATCGATTGACTTTGGGTTTATCAACGAAATTCAACAGGACGAAAAATTGTACTTCAGCGAGAGCAGCGTCACCTAACCGTCCGTTCTAATCCGTTATGGAAAACTGTTTGCCAGATGATAATTCTCGCACGGATTTTGAGACCACCAGAGCTCGCACGTTGCGCTACAGCACAAACGAACCGTCCCACACCTACACCTACAGCTAGCACCTAGCACTCCCCTGACAAATCTACTTCACATACTTGGCCACATTCAATGCACACAATTTATATGTACACACACATTTATATATATTTTATACGGTGAGTTTTGTTCCCTAAGGCGATTAGTTGGCATTTGAAAGGGCATAATTGAAATAAAAACTGCAAATGGAATTTGCGCTTAATTCCTTTTGGGATATCATTTTTCGGGACAATTTTTAGTCGTAGTCAAACGGCATATAATTTGATTTAATGGAATTTTGTGTGAGTTGCAATGAAATATGCAAATAGATTTAGTTAGTTAGAGGGAAATGTGTTTAACAATAGATTATTTGCACAAAAATATTTAGCCGACTGTGGAGAAGTATGCCAATTAAGCAATCTGATTGAAATTTAAGGTGATAAAGAAAGTAGTTAGCATCAGCACTCTCGAGTGGAATGTTTTGCTGGAATTTCCATTAAGATTACTTCTCTTAAGTGTAGGCTAAAGGATGGTTCTGAGTGGCTTAAGGGTTGAATATAAATGGAATAAGTACTGTAGAAATGAATATCACTTTCTTATGATCTCATGCTCTTGTTTTCATGAAGCTTGGCTTGGCTCTTTGGGGTAGTAAAGTTAACTATTTTCTAAGTTTATGTAAAAAGATTATTAAAAAGACAGCGATGTTTAAATTTTTTGATAATTTAAGTAATTTTTTCACAATAAAATGATGTTGATCATAAATATATTTGCTTTATGCAATCGGAAATGCCTTCTTCTGGCTATTTTATACTTTTGCACAAACTAAATATACTCTGTGTACCTCAGTATACTCTCTATCTAAAAAGTACTCATAGAACGCTAACCTAGGATACATTTTATACACCGGTGATGCTTACAGAAATTCCTAGTACCAGAATTTTAAGGGTCTCTTACCGCATTCTTTGTCTTGGCATGACTGACGCTCGCCCATCTTATGAATCGTTTGATACATTAAATAACCAACAGCTAGGCCAAGAAATAGCCAAGGCAGTGTACTGCACCATTGAAGGGTCTATCTGTCTGTCGTCATCAGCATTTTTGAGTGACGCTCAGTTGTCACCCACATCATTTATTTTGAAAAGGGTAAATCATTCATTGCCGAATATTGCGCTTTGACAAAAAATCTTTAAGTTGGCTGCTACCCCCATCCGGCTTATTCTGCATAACTCTCTCCCCTGTGATGATATTCCATTTCCTAGGCTGACAGAAGTTTAAAGAGCTCATCACTGAAATAAATTCCTATACAAAGGACTTTTGAAACGCTAAAGTGTGTTTGTGAAAGCAATTTCATATAAGGACTCACACAGTACTGCCATCAGGACTCGGTTTGGCTAAAATATTGATGCAATAATCGCGCTAGCTTAAAAGAGATGATATATATGGACAAATTGCCACAAATCGAGTCTTGTAAGAGTTATGAGGTAAATTTATGCACTTTGTACTCTTTTGGTCTTTAAAAAGTGAACTAAAATGTGCTCTTTAGCTTATGGCTCAGTACCATTATGAAAAAATGTATCATAATGAAATAGGATTCCATTTCGCCAAACTATGCATTTCCGGAAACCTTTTTTTAGCATTATTTTTGGGGTAAAGAGCATAAAAATCAAAAAAAATCATTAATTTTGTAAAAGTCGGTCAACATGGCAAATGAGCCTGATTGTTTCAATTTGATTCATTTACTGAGAATATGCATCAAATTTTGCCACAATTCCATCTGCACTAGACGTAATATGATTCTGAGTATTATTTAAAATGATTATGGTTGAGTTTTATCTAAAAAAAAAATCAATTATTAATCATTATTTTGTTGAGTAATACAACAAAAATACAAAAAGAAACATATAATTCGTATGTTTTTAATAGAACTCATAAGAATTACGGATCTAAATTCTCTATAATTAATTGGTGGTCCCTAAGCCTTATCCTCATAATACAGATTCTCTTCTCCTTTTAAAAACTGTTCAGAGGCAGCGAAACCTGGCGACTAGCTACTAAAATTATGGAAAACCCTTACAGTTTGTGATTCAACATGAGACATTAGAGTATTCACCTGCTCCAAAGTAGAAAGAATATGTTGCTTCTGGTCAGTGCCTTTGCGGGTCACTGCCTCATTGATAACACAAATCACTCAAAAACGTAATACTTTTGGAAATGAGGGAGAGATAGATGCTATGCTTATACACTCTAAATTATTTGTGATTAATGCCCTTTAAAGTATGCAAATTTTATTTTCTTAATTTATTATGTATTAAAATAAAGCCATATTCATTCAGATTGTTGGCTATTCAACAAAATGTTGAGTTAAAACAAATCTTAAATATATACTTGATAAAAATGATGATTTTCATATAACATAGCATACTTTAAAGGACATTTAGCATGATATACATATTTTAGGTGTATAAACGTAGTAAAAGACTATCTTAGTTAAAAGTAGGCTCAAAACATTTGCTTATGAATTGATACCTAATATTTTGGAAGCTGAAGCTTTTTCACGCTCCTTATACCATGGGTAGGGCATTACAACGGACCTGTAGCCATCTCTGGCTAACCTAAGATCAAAGGTTCTAAGAGGTTCGTAAGCCAGACTAAGAACCACATTTCCAAACAAAATCTTCTTGATGCGAGTGGTTGATAGGTGACTTAAACCACACAAAAGGCAGCGGCTATCCTCTGCAATGCTGGCCGAACCCTTAGTATTTATTTTTTGGGGGGCCTCTTTTGCGCCTTTGTCGTTGTCATGGCAACCAATTAATTTGTGATAAGATAATATCAGCCAAGTTTGCTCATAGTATTCAGATGTTTAGGCCCCGTAGTATACATAGAGATACAGGCACACACACACACACACACACACACACACACACACACACACACTCAGTGCGTTCCCTCTCACACACACCATTACATAGACGCAGACAGCAGAGTACTCCTACGCGTGCACAATCTACATCTAGTATCTATTAACTGGGCGAGTGAGTGAGTGAGTGAGTGGGGGGGTGGGAGGAGGGGGGGGTGGTGCAAGTGTGTGCAACTGTTTGTAATAAGTAAGAGCAGTTGGCCTGTTTTTATTAAATTTACGCTGCTGCTCAACTGCGACGCATCCGAGTGCCGAAAAAGGTACGATCCAGATCATCTAGACCTGGACAGTGGCCATAATAATAATAATAATAATAATAATAATAATAATGATAATCATAATGATGATAATGGTCTCCGCTGCCGGCCTAATCTAATCTCGGACGGGGCGCAATGTTTGTGAAAAGCTTCACGTGGCTTTCTTTATGAAGGTGCTACGGTCGTACGCCTGGCATCTAAAAATAATTACGCTAAACTCGAAAATCGCCCGGTAAGAAAATAAGATTTGTGCCAACAATCAAAAAACTCAAGAAGGGGGGCGCAGTGATTCCCGAGCGCGCTGGGTAATTAATGTGGAAATTGATAAACTGCAGGGGATTACAATTGGACGTTCGTTATAATGAATGCCCCAATGTTTTCTTTTGCTTGCCAGCCCGATGATGGATGTTTTGGCGCCATTAGAAAACAGATCGATCGATCGATCGTTTTATGTTATTTCGCACTCGTATTCTCTGGCAACGCTATGCTCTCGGAATATTTGTGTGTGCGTGTGTGGCGGGGGGAGGGAGGGGTGGGGTGGTTGTCCGGACGGACAGTTGCGTGTAACACAAACCAGATTGTCATGTGAATCCAAAATCAAAACTGGAAAATGTGTGTGTGTGTGTGTGTTTTTTTTTGTAACCAGTTAATGAGCGGTTTTGCACATATTTGTGAGTGCAGTCGAAATTCAAATTCAAGAATCCGCAAAATAAGAACGCACGCAGCTAAAGATACACGCAGACGAGGCGCAGATAGATAGACAGACACGAAATCTAGTCGGAGATTGTTACTCGTTACACTTGTTGTTGTTGTTATGGTTGTTGTTGTTGTTGCTGTTGTTGCTGTTGCTGTTGTTGTGGTTATTGGCACACTTAGTTGTGAAGTTGATTTTGGATTTTAACACTTTTTCGATATGTTTTTATTTTCGCTGTTTTTTTCCACACGATGCAGTAAACGAATCCGAATTTTAATTGCATTCGGATTTGGGGGTTCTCGGACTGGTTAACCCTGGTTCAGGCTGGCCGGCTGGCACGACTGGCCAAATTTGTGCCGTTTATGCATTAGGTGGTGCTTGCTGGTGATGGTTGGCACACCCGCTGCATTTTGCATAATCTGGCAAGAGGCGAGAGGCGGCGGCGGCGGCGGAGAGTGGGTGCACGGATCGACGAAACAAGCGCTGCTGTTGTTGTTGTTGTTGTTTACTCGGTTTAATATTTTCCAAGCTGCTATCACAAAACACAAAACAATGTTAAGAGTCGCTGGCGAGGCGAGGGCAATGCAAACAACCGACACGACGCACCAATTCAAAGCAACTGACTCCATAAATGGCGAGCAGCTGTTGCCAGAGCTTTGAATGCGAGTTTCTGCCGCTCTCCGGGGCGATCGTCTCTGCCGAGTGCGACGATCAAGTTTCGCTCTTTGACAACTGTGGCTACCGTAGCTACCTACCGCCACCACCACCGCCACCACCACCCTGCTCCCCCATCTCCCCGTCCATTGAGCTAAGAAGCTCAGGCTCAGAGCTGTTAATTGGACGTCGACACAAAACAGCTGCGCTAGCGCCAGCTGACTTGTCCCACAGATCGTATTACCTGTTGTTGCTCGTCGTCGTCGTCGCCGCCGCCGCCCTGCCCGCCCGGAAAACCAGTGATGTATCAGTGAACTGAGCATTTATGACACTGGGGGTGGGGGAATGTGCTCTGTGCGAGCACCGATTTGGAAATACCCTAAAGCTTTCCATGAAACTGACACTTTGAAAGTGTTATCATTTGATGTCTTTGTCTTGACTTTGCGCCCAGCGATGGCTCATGATGACTTATCAAAGTGAATTACTTAATGCCAATTTGATACGTCACTTGAAAAGTCACCACTTCTAATGTAAGTATTAGAGGTAAGAGTCCAAGAGTGGCAAGCCCTTCAACCGAAGAGTGGTTAGTCACTTGGTTGGTGTACTTGGACTGAAAATGCTATTGCCTGATTGAATTTATGGAATAAGGCTTAAATGTAATCACAAACCATAACTTAGAAAACACCGAACCCAACTTTTGACTCCAAATCTAAAAGGTTCGTTTAAAATGCTAAAGAATAACCACCGAACCGAACCGAACCGAACCGCTACCGTGTTTCAGTTATATTCAAAACCCAGTTGATGAACCAAACCGTAGGCTTAAGTCTTCTGTGAACCATTGAACCAAATTCTTTGGCATTTTCTCATAAGAGATGAATGTATGATGGGATGAACGAAAGTCAAGTTATGTGCAAAAGAAACTTTGCTGCCGCAGCTTTCAGCTGTACCTGCAGCTTCAAAATGCATACTGTGCATACACTTTCGTTGATAAACAGTATATTACAGTGGGCTTTCCTACTTGCTACAACTATGTTTTTAAAAATTTCAAACAATCCGAAAACAAAGACCATGCATTTAAAAACATAATGATCTTAGTTTCACCTTTATATATATTCAAAAGCTTTCTTCTTCTGAAGGAACCCGTTAGGTGTACGAAATATAATCAAATCTGTAGGAATACCAAAGAAAAAAGAAATGTAGCTTGGTATCTTCGACTTATTGACCCAAAAGGCCCAAAAAAACCAACTTAGATGATTGGAGTGTTCTCAAAACTCTTAACCTGGAACATTCCAGGAAAGTTTGCAGAACAAAAGTTTACCAACAAAACCAACACCAACCAAGTTAGAGACTGACTGAAAAAAGGTGCTGTTTTATGGAAAACAAAATAGATAAACCGTCGAGTTCGGTCAAGTCCTTATGAACAAAGAAACTCTACTAATATTACAGATCGGATGATCACTTGTAGAGTTCTAGGGAAATCAAACATTTATGCTGGGCAGCACTTAAAAATTTTTAGAGTCTGCAAACTTAGAGACATACTTGGTGTAGAAACTCAATTATTTTTGGTTTAATTGCTAAATTTGATTCTTTTTCCGATTTCCGGTGAATCACTTTACTAGAAAAACTATCTGCAGAGACTTAAGATAGCTTTTTTCGCTGTAAGTTCATTTGTAGATAGTTTTTTACAACATCTTTTGCCCTTAAAATTCTGTAGATAATAGTGATTTATCGATAGCTCGTGGTCTGAAATTATCAAATATCGACAACTTGGAAAGTCTTAAAAGAAATCTTAATGTCACATTTTACTGTTGCCTCCAAAAAAGTTGCCTTTCCTCATTCTTGGTGGTTTCCTCTACCTAAACCCAAGCACTCAAAGTTGGTACGGAGCACATCCATTCACTTAAAACCGTATAAGTTTAAGGGAGATGAAAGTATCCTTTAGATTTAAGCGGAGAAGCATAAAGTTTTTGCCCAAAAGTGTGTCGAATTGAATTCACCATCGCTTTTATATTATATTATCAAAAGATATATGGAAATGTCTACTTACTGCCCGTGGCACGTCGCACCACGCTGTGTGTGAAACTGCCAATTCCGGCCACTGTCACAATCGAGTCCTTTTTGCCCGTACTGAGCTGCAAAACGAAGCAACAATAACCCGTTTAATTGTCTCAAGGACAAGGAGTACTCTTTGTTGTTATTGTTGTTGTTGTACTGTGTGTTGTTTACCTTCTCGTAGTCTGCCTCATTTTTGGTCTGCTGTGGATTCAATAGCACCTGATTGCAGAGATTGTCTCCACAGATCGCACTGCCAGCAGTGCTGCCATTGCCATCGCCATTCTGGGTAAGGGTGACTGCTCCGCAGCTGCAGCGGCGTGTGCGTCGCAGTTTGATGCAGAAGAGGCGGCTGCCATCCTTTTCAGTGGCATCGATGGAAAGGGATGCAGTGGGTGCGGTTGCCGAGGAGGTGCCAGGTAGTGTGCTGGGTGAGCAGCCCATGGTGAAGTCCTGCTTCTGCTGATGCTGTGGCTGCTATGCTAATTTGATGTTGGCTTCGGTTTGGTTTTGGTCGCTGTTTGGCTTGGTTCTTGAGTTTGTTAAGTTTGCTGTTGCGGTTTACGCTCTGACTGCTCCTCTTGGCAGTTGCAATGCTGTGTTGTTGCTGCTGCTGTTGCTGCTGTTGCTGTTGCTGTTGTTGCTGTTGCTGTTGTTGCTGTGCGGTTGTTGTGGGTAACATAATTGAAACATTTTTGGGCAGCTTTGTATAGATTGGCTGATTGGCTACTCCCACACAGCTCTTACATTGCGCCACGTTCCTGCAAATAAAGTGAAGTACCAGAAATTGTCATCAATAAGCAATGAATTGCCAAAATTATATTGTACGTTTTGTCTGCAAGTGCCTGACCCACATTCAATAATGACCCCAAGTCAACAAAACCAGCGTACACCGAGTACTCTACCAGTTGATTTTGATTCATTTTCTGCTGAGCTATCATTGCCATGGCCAGTGGATCAAATTGATAGCTAATCTCACTTGGTGTTCACACAAGTTGGAGTTTAGACCCTAAACTAGTTTTTATATGCTGTCAATTGTAATGATAAGTGGCAGTGGAACAGCTTAAGCAATGATCACGTTGGCTTAAGATGTGCGCTTGCAGGTTGTCTGATCTTGAAGTTTGTGAAGGAAGTTTGAGAAAATGAAATGAATGGCAATTGAGAGAGGATGGAGGATAATTGGAAATGTGGAAGGGTGGCAAACCTCTTTAACTAAGTAAAAAGCTTGGGCCCGGTGGTAAGGTTCCTTTCGCTGTCGGGTTTCGTTTTTTCATCCCTTCAATTTGCATTCCCCTTCTTGTATAGGTAAAACGACTATTTTGAGAACAAATCTGCTTAGATTCAGTACCACTTCAACCATTGTTTTCTACCAACATTTCAGAGAAAACTTCTTCACTTCTTTGAAACGAGACTAGAGTCATTTTTTGAATCAAAATTATTTCCTAGCAAGCAGTTTTTTTCATTTCGAAAGGTTCCTTTCGCTCGAAGGACTCATAAGCCGAACCCTCTGAAGCCTTTCACTGTCTTGTACATAAATGTTAAATTCAATTCAACTTCCTCGCTGCTTCTAATTCGGTTGGAAAGGCGGTTAAAAACTTGCATAATAGATTATATTCAAAACGAAGGGTAGCTTAAGCCACTCAAAAAATAAGGGATACATATATAAATAGATCTTACTTGTATATCTAATATTTTCTGCCTGTCACCAGCTCTGCCACAAGTCTTATATTCAAGACAAAGAACTGAAAAATCTTAAATTTTTCAATTATTTTGTTGTTTTCTTTCTAAAACTTTACAATTTCTGACTTTATTCCTTGATAGCTCGACTTGGCATTTCGGGCTCAGAACTAAATATTTAAATATAGATTTTGAGCTTGCAACAAAGTCAACACTTTCCGACATAAACAAAATTGATCTATACATCAGTAAATCTTTTCTTTTTATTCATATTCACATAAATACCCCATCAAGTTGAGACTTTATGCTTTTGGCCAGCAAAAAAGTCATTACGGCGCCCACTGTGCCCCATCTACTGTCGCCATTTATCAACTGACAACAAACTAAATTTTAGACTAATTCATGGGCTAGTTTCTAAGTGACAGCAAGAGGTATCTGGCGTCTTGTCAGTTGCTTGATTAAATGGAAAAAATGGCAATAGCGTTTCATAATTCGGTATAAGAAAGAATATGGGAAAGTTGTGAGAATTGTTGCTGTTGCTTTTGTATAAACTTACATAAACAAATTCTTTGTAAACAATTTCGTTGGAGGTTTACTCTTGTAGGAGATCTTTTTAAGCATAAGCGTATTAAATTGTGTGGAACTAATATAAAAGATTTAGTGGATGAACTTTTTGACACTCTGACATTTAATATTGTTTCTTAACTTTTTATAGAAATAGCTTAATAATACTAGGCAACAAGGTTTAGTATATTGAAGGGTTGCTGGTGTTTCAAAACGATTTTATGATTTCGGAAATGGTTTATCACGTCTAGATTTTGGTTATATTGTGCCTTAAATAAATATTTTGATCTCTTTTAGGCTCTTTTTGTGGGGAACATGTTCAGTTATTATAAAGTCATATGTCTTAGCTTTCAATAAATCTATCACATATATTTCTACGATTTTTTTTAAACTTAGATATCCAATTTTGTGTACATATGCTTACAATTAGCATATTTCGCACCGCCCAAAGATATGCAATGGATGTTGTTAAACATTTTCAAGGGGATTCAATGCAAGGGATTAAAAAACTATAGATATTTTGCATAGCATACTTTTTTGCAGTAATCAATTTAATAATTTCACTTCAAATTGCTGTATATTCTCTTAGAAAAATCGCAGAATTGTTTGGTAAGGTTTGTTTTAAAGCTAAGGAGTAATACTTTATAATAAATTTAAGCAAGAGTATGGGTTCCCCTTAAAAAGTGTCTAAAAAGGGTCAAAAAAGACATTTTAAACCACTTTAAGCTGGAAATTCTATAAATCTAGAAGTGAATGTCCAATTCCAATAACAGAATCATGTTTAGCACACGGAAATCATCTAGAATCAGCAACAACGCTTCATGCATGTCACGGATTGAGAGTAAGAAAAAGGTTCAAAAGTAAAGCAAATCCACAAATGTCGAAGTACTTAAGGCCCAGGTTAGAAGTCTCAACAGGAAGGCTATAACAGCTTGAGAATTCAAACACCTTACCTTGAGAAAACCTAAAGCGCAAATCGCAAATGACTAATTTATTCTAGTTCTGCTTTAAATTTTTAAATTAAACACCTTATCTATACAACTCATTCTAGTTTAATACTTATTTTTGTTTTCCAAATTCTCATTTATGCTAGCCCAACATTTTGGCCACTCTTATCAATCTTGACCAACAAAAGAATCGACAAACAAAACCATGAATGTGAAGCCAAAGTGTCATGTCAATAATTATTGATAAACTTTTGAATCGCACTTGTATGTATGTATTACCCTCACAGATCTCTCCAGTTGAAAAATATGTTTTCTCCAATCACTCACAAATCAAATGGTAGATCCCCAGCACATTTTTTAATGCCACTGTTAGTTGATATCGATACGTCTCTGCGCGACATTTTACCACAAACCATATATACTTTAAGGTAGTTGTTTTGATCATAAAAACTGTATGCACACACACACACACGTATAAATATAATTAAACAAATTGCCCAACTTTTTGGAAGGTATGTGTTATAAATTCATAAAATGCCCAAATATTGGCAATGATTATTGAAGTCAAGGTGTTCGGTTTACGTGAGTAACTTTCCGAACAGTTTTGCTCCTGTGCAAAATAATAATAAGCAGACGAAACTCGATGCTGCTTCGAGCGACCCTTTTAACAATTGACTTGGGTGGATTTGGGTTTGGGTTTGGGTTTCGGTTGCTGCTACGTCATCGACTTGGTTTCTCTTTATCATCATTCTTTGGAAATAGAAAGCAGAAATAGAAATAAGTCGTCGTGCCATTGCCATGGCAATCGTTAGTGTGTGTATGCGCTTATGCCTCATCAAAACTGCAAAAGCAATTTTAAATATTTAGATAAAACTTGAGGCAAATCAACTGATATGGGACGAAAAACACTTTAGATTACTCCAGAAAGGCCGAACCCATTTCATTTGTGAAAACATTCGGAAAGAGAGCACACAGCCGGGCTGGAACTGTAAATGAAATGCTTTGTTTGTGGCAATGCATGGACATTGATGGACTTTCCCTTTGACTAGCCATAAGGATGTGTACTAGATAATAAAATGGACAAAGATATGAATGGACTGAGCGTGTGAGCCGACTGCAGTGTGCCCTGGAGAAATGTAAGAAATTGTAATCTGCTTAGACAAACAAATGCATTTACTGCTCAATTTTCATTATTTTCTGTATTTAGAAAGAATGAATTCCCAAAATCGGTCATTTCAACTGAGCTTGTGTTTCGCTAGTGGTGGAATCCGATGTTAGAGCTGCCAGCCTGACATGGCCGATAGTCCCCACAGGTATTCGTGCATAACTTTCGTGTTTTTTGCCAAATCTCTTAAAGATTTTGCATAAATTGATGTAAGGAAGGTAAGAAGAACACACAGGGACTACCAGAAGTCTGAACTCCTGATGCTGAACATATTTCCAAGGATCGAAACCCAATCAAAATCAAAATGGTACCTGCTGCATGCTACCCCTTCCCGCACTCTTTTAGAGGGTGCAAAAGAAAAAAAAAAACAAAAGGCGTCACAACAAGACACCAACTAGACAGCACAACATGAAAACCGACAGACAAACAATGGCCAGGCAATTTCAACCAGCCTCAGCATCGGCCAGCTGAGTGTGTGTGTGTGTGTGTCTACATATGCCCGTCTGTATGTAAGTCCATGGCCCATAGCGACTGTCTGTTTGTTGATTTAAACAAATTATTTTTAGCTTCACCATATAAAAAAGAACAAGTAATGGCTTTTGCTGTTCACTTGGCTCTTCGTTGCTTTTCCATTTTTTTTTTTTTATATATTTTTTTTATATTAAGTATACGACGTATACGTAATTTGTTTATCGCCCAAGACGAAGGACAACCTCCGAGCTGGCGCCTGTGGGTAGGCAACTAAAAGCGACTGGATAGGTGCACCTTAATCACATCAGTGCTATTAGAGGAGAGGCAACTCATTAGATGCAGCCCCAAGTACGAGATGCCCTCACACAAGCTATTAGTATGCAGGTGCCTGTTGGATGGTGGTTCCAACATCATCATCATCATCTTCATTGGGATTGCCAATGCGGTGATGTTCATAATATAATTTATGGCCATACACACACACACACACAGCAACGGGGAGCAATCAACGCCCATATAAGAAACTGAAACGCACTGCCCGTAATTTTGTATCTAATAGTTTCGATTTTTGTATCTCTCTGCTTTTCGAATTTTTCAGCAAATCGGTTGATGTTTTGCAGCTGCTGGCGGCCGCTGCGCTTTATTTTGTGTTTACTTTGCATTTGTGCAAAAAGAATGAATGTACATTGTACGGGAGAGTGTTGGTCGGTTGTAAATGCTCGATTTAGCAAGTGGAATGAAGCTAGCGATAAAATCGAATTTGGTGGCCCCCGTCTGGCAAAAAGGTATATGAATGCACCGTGAAACAGTTCTTGGGTGCTTCTGTGATAAGAAGAGAATCACTTTGATGTGTGAAGAGTCAACAGCATTCAGCTGATTTATAATGACTATTATGAAGGGTAGGCTAAGGTAAGAAATAGGCACCGTTTCATAGTATGGTTTTTATTTATGGTCCACACTTTTCATTATTGTCAAGCTTATTAGCTTTGCCCAGTTTTCGTACCTTTAGGACCTGTGTCCCATTTTACCCAGAAATATCTACACATTTGCTTATAAGCGTTTTCATTTCGAATTTAAACTGCTTGTACAGTGTCTCCACAATGCTGGGCAACTAGATTACCTATAGATTATACAAATTGAAAGATTTGAAGCCATCTTTTCAAGGCCATTCCTTCGGTTCTAGTAGCTGGCATTGTTGCTGCTAAGAACTTAGTTTTGATTTCTTGGAATCCATTATCAAACTCTTAGTATCGATTATTGAATTCTTATTAATAAGTACTTAGTATTTAGTTGTGTGTAACGAGTACTCTAAGTAACAAGTACTGGGTATTAAGCATAATAGTATTTAGTACAGAATACAGACTTATTATCTAGAACGAGCTCTGAGTAGCGAGCTAGGCGTATCGAGTAAGGAATTAAACACATTATTGCCTCCTAAGTGTTAACCACACCTCACACCTTTTGATACTCCATACCTAAGGTACTCAAATGTATGTAACAGCCAAAAGTAGCCTAAAAAGCTTATATATTCCCGATCAGCATCAACGGCCCAGATGATAAAACCAGGTAAAGGGATCTTTCAGTACGTACGAACGCACAGATCTCAGAGATGGTAAGGAATAGATGTCTATGGGATAGCAACTTCTCACATTTTCAGGCAGTTCAAGTTTATTTTTTAGCTTTTTTATGGTTTTACAGATAGCAGGTTCGTATCTTCTGGGTATATTTGTAAAAATCGGATGAACGATAGTCAAGTTATAAGCTGAAGTAAGTTTTGCTGCCATAACTCCTGTCATCAGCTAAGGATACCAATTGACCAACTCTTTGAAGGCGTCTTTCTATTCCTATTATCTCAAGTAACACATCCATATTCTGTACGAGTATTTGCAAACATCGTCACAGTTGAAATTAGTTTCGCTCTTTAGGTTTTTTAAATTGAAATTTTAAAACTATGCGGAATAATAATTTATCCCCAAAATAAAAAACAACCCCAGCTGACATATTTATTTCCTCGCTAAAGTAATTATTTCTGCAACTAATTTGGTACAGGGTTTTTCCCTCATTATTTTCCCCAAGTCAAAATACAACTCTAGCAATTCGTTGCACTGCCAAGACACTAGAAGAAATCATTGTGATCGCTTTTCCCCATTCAAGTGGCCAGCAGTGTAGAAATCTATATATTGTTATGGCCGACAGCGACTAGGCGACCTTCGAGCCATAACAAAGAATTTCAATTCACAATTTGTGCGTCACAAAATGTCAGCTAAATACATCCCCGGCAGATTTTTACGAGTCGAATCGTTTACAAGCGGAAGGGTGGCCCATTTGATGATGTGCCTCTAATTAATAACCTCATAAAAGAACAAACAGATAGCAGCGGATATGGATATATAATATATAAATATATATGAAGAGAGAGAAGGAGCGATATTTGTGTTTGTAAAGTTTTTTCCGGCATTTATTTGACGAACGAGTTTCTGCCACTTTGGCCATTTGCATTTCAAATGCCGATCTCCAGGGGCAGATTGCAGCCACTGGAGAACAGTTGGCGGTACAATCAAATCAAACAATTTGATCAAACTATCATCCCTCAGGGGGCACGAGCTGGCAGCAGGTTGCATAATGCTGAAAATTGAAATCAGTATGCATTCAAGAGAGTCAGTTTTATTGTTTATTGTAAACAAGACAGCAGCTACAATTTCATTTTATTATTATTATTTTTTTCATAAACAGTTAAAATTGAGAATTAATTAAGACAGTGGGCGGCCTGATTGCAGTCACACACACACACACACACACTCACACCTCTGATTGTGCGACAACGTATCATCGGTTAGATAGTGAAAATGAAAAATTGTATGGAAAAATAGTACGAGGGCGGGTAACAGAAGTATAGCACTTAATAAAATGATTGGAAATAAGTTAAATAAGCGCAAAAGAGCTGAATGGAATCCCCCGGCTGGAGATGGAGTCGCAACAAGTTGAGCTTACTTAAAACGAGCTGTCTGATCACTAATCCGTACTTTTCTTCAACTACACAGGGCTGCAAGGTTGAGCTCACAGATTTCAGTTGGTTTGGTATGCCTGGTATATATCGCCTGTTGAGATATCTGTTGATAAGCTAAGAATGACTACCGTTCTACTACTTTAAGGCCTGCTTTGTTTACCAACCGAAGCTTATGCTCAGCATTAATTATTATACATTCTTTTCCTCATAACTTGACCATCGTACATCGGACTTTTTTCAAACCTTAAGGCTTTCTTCTGACGGTTACATACTTTGCCACAAACTTAATATAATATAATCTTTGTAAAAGTATTATGGAATAATTGAAGCAGTTTTTTAAGATTTCTTATAGCTTTCTCAATATTGTGACCCGAAAGTTTAATGATATAGAACAGAATCGCTTGAATTTTTAACACAAAGAGACCGAATTAGACTTTTTCAGTATGATGATTTTTATTCGCTAAATAAGAATCTGTTTTCGGATATGAATCTCATCTTCTCATGTCTAGATTTTAGGGATTAAAGCCTAAAGATGCATAAATCACTTTTGTTAACAATTTTGGAAGCGATTTCTGGAGATTCCATTCATTTGATTCGACTCTGTTTGATATTATCGAAAAGTTCTACTCTATAACCTTAAAATAAACTATCCCTAACAATTATAAGATTTTTTTAAGGGAAGTTATAACATTTTGAACTGCCCCAAAGAACGCTATAGAATTGGTTGAAAAATTGCATTAGAGCTCCATACAAAGGACTAGCCTCTTGGTTTATTTTTGCGTTGCATACCTTTGGGCGGAAGAATAATTTGTTATTATTCATTATTGTATAGCTTTGCCTAAAAAAATCGTAGAATTGCTTGGAATAGTTTGTTTTGCAGTTATAAAGTCCAACTTCTATCTATTAACTCTGAGAAAGTCCAATCAAATGTTTGTGTATTCCACAAAACGTAACTAAAAGCAAGAGAAACCAAATATAATACCAAACAATTGTAAGAGTCCATCTGAGAAGCCCGAAAATATATGGGAAGCTGTATGAGAAGAAAGAGTTCTCATATACATATCATATCAGATTGGATTTACAGTGAATTCGACAGGATTTCGGCAAAAGTTATAGTATCGAAGGATTATAATTGTTAATTTGATATGGTTTGGGATCCGGATTAGATTAGGATCGGGATCAGAACATGTTTTATAAGACCTCGGAGTCAAATTAATAAGAAAAATCCAAGAAATAAAATGTCAAAATATTCCAAATGTCTCAGTGATCGGACAAAAGAGTTGATTGATCATGGAAAACTTGAACCAGAGAAAGCAGTTGGCTAGATGGGTGCCTCGTTTACTTATAAAACAGTTACAATTGCGACTTGCAAAGTCTCCCGCACATAAATCACCGCCCCTAAGCAATCAAATGCACCCAATGCAGTGCAAAAACCCTCTCTCTAAAGAAGTTCAAGCTGCGTCTCCGGCTACTTCTGAGACCACCCTCTCTCTCTCTCTCTCTCTCTCCCGCTTGGATAATTAGATAATCACCGAAATGGGTCAGTCCCAGGAGCTGCCAAAACGCAACGCAACGCCAACAACTAAATTGCAAAATGGATTTTGTTGGAGGCGATACATTCGCATTGTTTATTGCAAGTATGGGCATGGGCGGCATATGGCGACTATGG
This sequence comes from Lordiphosa andalusiaca, assembly GCA_035044965.1. Classification (NCBI taxonomy): domain Eukaryota; kingdom Metazoa; phylum Arthropoda; class Insecta; order Diptera; family Drosophilidae; genus Lordiphosa; species Lordiphosa andalusiaca. The sequence goes on along the minus strand of JAWNNM010001900.1, from coordinate 2,166,774 downwards.
CGACTGGGTATACTGCGGCGACAACATTTTAAGCGCTTTTTTATGTGCCTCGCCTTGCCTATAAGCAGCAGCGGCGGGTCCCGTGATGGAGAGAGGCAGACTAAAGCGGGAGCGCCAGATGAATTAAAAACTGAAAATGTTTGCGACGCCAGTTGCATGAAAATTTTATACAAATTTTGTGTGTGTTTTTTTTTTTATGATTTTGAGTTTCATTTCAGTTTTTTTGTCGAGTTTTGGAGGGCACTTTTGTAGTTGTTGACATTTCCAAGGCGAAACAAATTTATGCATATCAAATGTAAGGAGAGGTGTATATAGAGTTTCGATCTTAAAATACACACGGATATATGTGGAAAAACAATATCTTTTTGACGTACACAAAATCAGCAGGAGGAAAATTTTTGCCGCTGCGGTTGCTGCTGGTTATTTGGTTGTATTTTTATATGAAATTTTATATCAGACTCTAGATATAAATTAAACAAATACACAGACATTGCTGCCGCTGTACATACTACTTATGTATGTATGTATATACATGCGCGTATATGCACACACACACACACACACACTCAAATACTTCTTGGCGGAATATCGTCACAATAACAATAACAAAACATTTTGCTCTTTCTTCACAAATTAGAATTTATTTTAATACGCGGAGGTCACGTTCAGAGCACGGAGAGGTAGTTGCTGCCGTCGCCGCCGCCGCCGCTGCTGCTGCTGCTGCTGCTGCTGCTGCGGGGTTGACTTACAAGATATTGAAAATATGTAAGTACGATGAGTGCACAAAACTGCATACTTAAATTAAGGGCATTAAGAATAACAAGCCCAACAACAGCAGCAACAACAACAGCAACAGCAACAACAGCAACAGCAACAACAGCAGCAACAGTAGTCGCAGCCGCCGCAGTGGGAGCCACCTCTGACTCTGACGTCACAAATGCTTTACGATAACAACCGAGTTTTCGTATCCGAGAGATACAATTGGCTCACAAACACACACACACACACTCACGGCACACACACCTCAATTGATCACTAATCGAGTGAATATATTTCGGATTATAACTGCCGCCGCGGCGATAATTTGATTTTATTCTTTATTATTTTTGTAATTTTTGTACTTCTGTGTTTGCTTTTCGAGTGTGCGAGTGGGGGGGGGACGGGGAGAAGTGCTCTTCTTTCGACTGACTGCGTTGTCTACCGGCAAATGAATTTCTCGCCCCAAGATCTCGCCGAGATCCACGAGCGACCAGCGACGGTTGCCTGTCAAAGCAAAACGTCAAACTGATTTCGCTCCGCCAAGCCTCGCGCGTTACGATACGAAAATCAACAGAAAAATGAAAAAAAAAAAGAATTATAAATAAAAGAAAACCTAAAACAATCCGCGAGAGATACTAAAGTGAGGGCGAGCTATGCGAGCGAGCGCGTACGAGCACCGTCTGTGTGTGTGTGTGTGTGTGTTTGTATTTGAACTACACTGCTGGCCCCCACACCCGGCCAGAGACTCCGAGAGCGGGGCGAGCAGCCGAGAGAGTTTCACAGAAAAAGAATTCAAAATCAAAGCCTGCGTATGCGCAAGACGCTGCCGCGAGCGCGGCAGAGTGCCGGAGAGAGAGTGGGAGAAAGAGGAGCGCGAGTGGTGTGCGCTCAATTTAAGTGGAGCTGGTTGCGTGAGTTGGAGCCGGCGAGCGATCAAGCGAACGATCGTGCGTGATTGAAGTAATCGAATGAATGAATATTTATTTGTATTATTTTTATATTAGCTTGAAGAGCTTGAAGAAGAGCGGAGTGAGCTACGGTTGGTAGTGGAAGTGGATTAAACGACAATTGATCAGGGTTTGGTACAGGGCCGAACCTTTAACAGAATGATCCAACCAAAAGTTGTGGAGGTACACCACTTTTGTATTGGTTTGATCCGCGAAAACATATTACTTACTTTCATTAATTCAAAGCTAAAGCTGTACTTTCACTTGTCTGAGATCTCATATGATATGCCTGAACCACTGTGAGTAGCCTGTCAAAAAACTGAAACGAGACTTCACGTAGCCTACTTCTTATGCAGCTTCTGATAGACTTTTGCTCTTATCAGATTGACTATTACTAAATACAGCTTTAAATATTTATAATACAGCTTTTTGAGATATTTCTCTGAACCCTAATACCTTCCTACAGACCACATATCAATTCATAGTTGCTAAGATAAGGCTCTGAACCATTTTTGAACCGTTTCGGAACCGAACAAGCTCGTAGCTTTTATTTTGTATTTTATTTGGACACCTGTTTTATTACTTTTTTGATAGCAACTTACGATGTGATGCTATGTTCGTAGTAGAAGTAACTCTTGAAAAATGGCTTGGAGCTATGTTCGAACAGGTTTGAACCCTGTTTTGAGCCCGCAAATTATCCAACTCCATATTATAACCCTTCAGTGGGTATGGTGCGGCGGGTAGTGTGTGGGTGCCTGCTGTGCACGAGGTCGTGGGCTCAATACCGACTCGGGATATTCAATTAAAAATGATTTTTCCTTTAAAAACTTACACACTCGGTCACCGTCACAAGCTGGTGGCGCCAGCTTAAAAGTATTTAGCCCTGAAACGTTTCTCTAAGTTTCTTTTGTGCATAAAGTTATAAACACACCAGCCAAAAGATTGAGAGGCGCTGACTTGGCAATATTTGTATCACAAATTTTGAAATCAAATATCAAGTTCATGGCCTAACTAACTTCTGAGAATTGGCTCTAATTTGGTACCGATTCGATCAGCTTTCCAACCGCTTCACAGACTAAATAAGTATATAGCTTATGACTCTTTTCTGATCGATTTGAATATACTGTGAAAACTTAGTGCAGCGGCCTACAAAGAATATCACTTGATTGGTGAATATTGCTTACTAACATGAATTCTCTTTTATTGAAGATGATATAGACAACAGCTACTTACTCAGAACAGTGAGTTGAGTCAACTGACACCCTGATTCAAGATTTACTGTAAATATATTTCTGATCAGCATTAACAGCCGAATGTATATGGCCAAACGAACAGATCTCAGAGATGCTCAGAGATAGAGGTTCGGCGAGTATGAGACAATTTCTCTTGAGTTTATGCCACTCCCACTCCCACTCCACTAATTTGAAAAAAACATCACATCATCTACAATTTTGTAGATGGAATGTTCGTACCTTCTGGACATAGTTAGTTATCACAATTATGATGAAGATCAGATGAACGATGGGCGAGATATAAGAATATTAAACACTTGTGCTGGGCAGCACTGCCTGAAACAGCGATGGGCAGCACTTCTCACACTTCTTAACACTTTGTGTGATTAATTTTTTACTTGTTTAGCACTTAAAACATGAAATTTATGGGTTTCAATTTCTGAGTTCACACAATAAAAATGAACATGTAAGAGCATTGAGTTTGGACTCCAGAAGAAACTGCTGAAGAATCAGAGTTTTGGTATTGAAGGTAACCCCTTCTTAGTGCAATTACAATTGAAAAAACAAAAGGTTCTGAGTACTAATAAGCAAAAAAGTAATAAACTTTTTAATAAAGGTGTCCAAACCGAACTGGTAACAATTTATGCAGAAAAGGCTCAAAAATTTAAATAAGGTGAAAGCCTCAAATTTTTTGGGGCAACACTATAGGTGCATTCCTAGAACACTCCATTAAAATACAATTTTCGAATGACTTTTTGAGCCAGATTTCTGTCTCTTAAATACCACTGGGGCCATATTCTTTGACAGAAATGTGTGAATATAATTGGACATATAGTTAAGATGGTAAACTGATTAGCTGTCAGCTTCAAAAAGAAGATTGCCCGAGGCTACCACCAACACTCGCATCGGCTCTGGCTTAGGCATCCCCCATCCCCTCCCCCCCCCTGCCTTTCACACGCACTGCTTTGTGCCTTCACTTGATAAGCTTGTTGTTGGGAGCATTGGGGACTTTTTTTTTTTTGTTTCTGTTGGTAATTCTAATTGCGTTTCTTTCGTTTCGTTTTCATTTTCATACTCGTCGTTTCATGTGGCCAGGATTTACTGCTGCTTATCAATTAGCTAGTCCGGGGAGTAACACAAATTTTCGCATACACACACACACACATATATACACACACACACGTGCACAAATACTTATGAACGATGGTTACCTGAGCCAGCAGCCAACAATTTTTTGCCAACTTTCAGTCACTCTCACTCACTGGGCTCAAAGTTGGTGTGTGTTTGTTTGTGCTTTCTGTTATTGTTATAACTTTTATTGGTTTTTTTTTTTTTTTATGATTTTTGTTTACAACAAAATGAAATCAACGTGCATGCATTTAAGCGAACCGACGCGTCGGTAGCAGCGGGAACAACCGAATGTTTCCCATTGGAAGCGTGCTACTGATTTTTGCTGATGGCGATAGATAGACACACGATGTGGGCCAAAAGCTAAAGCTAAAGCGGCGTCAGTCATTCAGTCAGTCAGTGAGTGAGTGAGTCAAAACACACGAAGCTGTATCTATAGCTGGGCCAGTGAGTGTGTGTGGATTGTGTTGCGCGCTGCGCTGCGTGAACTGAACTGAACTAAAACTCTCAAGAATCCCGCATAAGTTGGAATCGCTTATGTTGGGCAACAGCGGTGGCAGCGGTGGCAGCTGGAGCCGGAGCCGGAGCATACAAACAAAAACATGCTTGTTGCTTCGCCAAATGTTGCCGAAAGCTTCCTGGATGTTGGCAGAGCCAGCAGATAAGTATGCTATACATATTTCATGCGCAGGCGTTGTCAAACAAGTTGCCGCCGCTGTTGCCGCTGTTGCCGCCTTATGCTGTTGCAACATTTCCACACGGACCTCGGGGAAAGGACAACTGTTGCGTGTGACCACCTTCTCGCGGTTGTGTACTAAAAAGCCACACAATTGTTTGTACATGGAGTACACATGTCCATGTGGGCTCTCTCTCGCTCTCGCTCTGGCTCTGGCTCTCTCTGTCCGTGTGTGTGTGTGTGTAGGTAATTCTACAAATTCTTTTTAAAGCTTAGTTGGTATTGGTAAATAATAGAGGCTGGATGGCTTCAGCTTCGTCGTCAGCAGCACCAAAAAGGGCAAACCGCTATTGTACTTTATGTACGCATCCTGTGTGCGTGTGTTGGTGCGGGGGACTTTCTTTTGTATACAGGCGCACATTATATAAAATTTATAAATACTTTTAAGCGGTGCCTCCAAAGGTGCCTGCCTGCCTGCCTGCCAGCCTGTATCACTGTGTCTGTGTGCGTGGTCATAGGTCGATTGGCTGGCGACTTTATTACTGTATTATTGGCCTTTAATTTGGGCATCAATATTTCCCAGGCGTCAGCAACTTGGACTTCCGACGGGGGCAGCCTAATTTGTGTGTGTGATGTTTTCCTATCAATGTGGAAATTGTTGATTTTGGCTTTAACAAATGTTGATTTAATTTCTCATTTACTCACGCTCAAGACTTAAGACCTCCCAACAGCCTGTTAACATTTTGAATTGATAAGAAATAAACTGCTTAATTCACTTGTTTGTTGTTGACAAGAGCTGGGAGAATGTTTGTGTGTGTGTGCGGGCGCTGCGGCGGAGCCAGGGAACTGAAATGATTACGAATTTATTTTGTGTATATTTTATTTTAAGCTTCATGATGCATAAAATCTTTTAAGTCAGTAAATCGAAACTGAAAACAAATGCTGCAGTGTGCTAAAATTGTATTAATTGTTGAATGGGCTTTTCCGATTGTTTGATTTGGAAAGTGGCATTTGAGCTGTACGTATTATAAATTGTAGATACAAAGTCACTTTGATAATTATCAGAAATTAAAGCTTAAATTTCAGACTGAGTTGTTTTTATCGTAATCATCAAACAGATAATTATAGGTAAACTAGTGTTAAAGGGTTGCTGGTGATTCTTTCTGCCTTTAGTTGCATAGATTGAATATGTCTACCATTTTAAGGCCCGTTTTGTGGTCAGCACTTTTGTTTGTTTTGAATCACTGTGATGTAAGAGTAACTTCAACTTTTCAGGACGTAAAGAAACCTATTCTTAATGGTAATAAGAAAGGGTTTCTTTTGAGAGTTAAGAAAGTGATTCTATCTGCATAAACAGGCTCTTCTGTGGGACTAGGAGGTGTGTCTTTTGCGGAGATATAAAGTACTTTAGCTGTTATAATTAAGAAAGTTGAACAAATTACATTAGTTTCCAACTTTAATCAGAGATTTGAACTCAGAACCCTTGAATTCAACAGAATTTGAATGATCTGTCAGACAATTGCTCCATCGCATACACCTCAAGCATCTACTTGTATAAAATTGAATCTTTCAGCTGCCTAAAAAGATTCCAAAATATATTTTTTTTCATATAGCTGAGAGTTGACAACTTGTAATTCTCAAGTTTGAGTTCCAAGCAGTCTCAGTCATCGATGTCTTCTCCTCTTCCCACTATTCCATCTTAGTTTGTTAAAGTCTTTATGCAAGAGAATCAAATTTGGGGCTTCTTGGTGCTTGTTAAGCGATGTATCACCAAAGTACAGATTGGATGATCAATAGGGGAAATCTTACTATTTTTATGGCATATATTTAAATATCCAATTTACCTCCTGTACGTAACAAAGCGCTACCAAATTTAGCTAAACTATTCATTTCGTTATGCCAAGTATCGCTAGCTTATTCTCTGTATTATAAAAATGCGTTACCTGGTGTATTTTGTTTGTATAAATCGATAAACTATCGCTAAACTATCGTCAAACTATCGCTTAACTCTCTCTTTTACAAGAGAAAAGTAAGGAACACGGCGAAATGTTTGCTTTTATGGCTGGGCAACTCTGTGATTTTGTATAGCATATTTTTGGGCATTATAAAATATCACAATTTTGAACATTTGTATACAAAATGTTAAATCTTTGCATAAAAAAATCGCAGAATTGTTTGGTATAGCTTAACTTAAAGCTAAGGATTAATACTGTAGTAAAATATCAAGGTAAGTTGACACGATGGTCTTGTATTCCCCTAGAAAGGGGCAAATTAGGCTAGTAGCTTACTTCTTTGATGAACAGCAATCCCTTTTCACCCACGAAGTCCAGCCTCAATTCCCCAAAAGCTGTTTGCTGTTCTAATAGCTCCTTAGTCTCTGTGTTCCCTGGAATGTATAAAATTTTATAAGATTTTTGTTGACTCAATTAACCTCAACCTCTGACGGCAACACTATTTTCTAACCTGAAGCCACCAGCAGCATCTTTACCCACTTAGCTCATTCCCAAAAACAAAAAAAAACTTTGACGCTTTTATGACCGTAAATCTTAAACGCACTTGCCACTTACCATCATACTTGGTCCAGGACATAACAAAAGGCTCTACTAAATGCTCATTATGTTGGTATACATCCATCTGCCCGGCCGCAACATTATGCATTAATGTAGTGAGCACCGAGGGGCTCCACCTGGGCTGGGCTCTCCCCTCCCCCATCAATTTCACGCTTCCATTGTTTTCATTCAACAACATTTGTTTTTCATCACTTTGTTTGTTGTGCATTTTTGGAGGGCATCCTCCATGGGATTTCGGCGGAGTTTATGACTTTCTCGCCTCGACAAATTGATGGCAAAAAGGGCAAATATTTTGGATTCATAATAAGAAAAATGGGAGCAAACAAGTTGTGCCCGCTCCGCTTCGCTGTTGAGTGCTTCTCCCAGGATATAATTAGCAAAAGGGAGAGTTGAACTAAAATTAAATACATTTATTATTCAATAAATTGAACGCTTATGCTTAGTTTATAGATATATTTTCGGTCTAAGTTTTTTGGGGTGGGTTGTAGAGAGTAGAGTGTGAGTGTGAGTGTGAGTGTGTGTGGGGGGAAGGGAAGGGGCTGGCCGGTTGGTTGGTTGGTTGGCTGGTTGTTGGTTGGCTCATTTAAATTGGTTGACAATACATTTAATGAATAATTGTTTACTTGTTGTATGTCTTAATATGTCTATGGGTATGCTATGTGTGTTCATAAGTAAATGGTGTTCTCAAACGTGTGTGTGTGTGTTGTGTGTTGTGTCTGAGCTTATAATTACATAAGGATATATGTAGGTTTGTAGGTTGCTCTATAACAAGACTGCAAAGACATTGAATTGGTTTTAATTCAAACAAAAACATGACTTTTGCATGTTCTTAAAGAGCTAGACAAGACACCCCCATCTATTGTTCATCTTTTACCTCTTTGCTTTGGTTTTTATAAGCTTTTACCCCTTATACTTCAAATCTAATCAGTTCTATGCAATTTCTACTCTAGTCTTTAATAACATTTTGCTGTCAAATATAGTTTAAATTGTTTAAGCCACAATTTTAACTCAAATATTGATACTTGTTGGTTGACAGTAACGCCTAAAACATTGTTAAGCTAGGTTCTTCAGTTGTTTATGATGTAGATTTATTGAAACCGTTTTACTTTTCGCTTAAGTTCTGAGAGTTTGTAGGAAAAGGTGCTGATCTTTGACACTAAGAATAAGGTTCGTTGCCAAAACGCTGATAGTTCAGTACAAGGAACGGTGCTTAGCTGCGCCGAACTATTCACATTGAGATTCAGTGAACTGTCGCTGAAATTTTGTGATTTTAAAAGACGTTTTCAAAGATTTGCTTACAAGTTTAGAAAAGCAAAATACACAGAATCTTATAGCATTTGCGAAACTTTCTTAAATAAGTCAATGTTTTTATAACTTTATGGTACAATCAAGGCATATGATTGAAATTCCTAGTCGCTTTTCCTTTGAACGTTTGATTTTCTTGTTTATAGTTCACATTTTTGAAAGTAAGAATAGTGAGTAGATCAGTGTGTCTCAATTCGACGAACTAAACCCATTTAAATCAATGCCAAATGCTTTAGGAATTTCGATTTTCCTTCAATCTAAGCTAATAACCGTTGATATGCTTGGCACCTTTCTTTTGAGATTGTTGTCTTAAACTCTTCACTTAAACGTTTCCACGAAAACCGGCACGGAATTCGAAACAGGACTGATAAGGTAGTTTTCTTTTTCAAAAAGAGAAGATCCACTTTAGGTATAGGTCTTCTGCAACTTATTATTTCTAAAGAAGTACTGTTTGTGGTACTCTGAACCCAGATGGTTCTTAGCGGTTCGGTACAGCACCAAATATATTGATATTTTATACCGACTGCAAACAATTTAAAGTTTCGAACTGATTTGAAAGCTGATGGCTTTGGATGGCAGTCTTATTTACATTAAGAATTGTGTTAAATGTTTATAAATTACTCCAAATTCAATACAACTATTTAAAAATCATATAATCTGCCTCTGTAGCAGTATACTTTCAATACATATTCCAAGAACTGGTTTACATTAATCAGATAGCACTTAATAACAACTTTATAATGGGATTAGGCACATTTCTGGCTGGTTTTTGATGTTGTATATCTGCCTTTTATATGTAAATGACAATCAAATACTTGGTTTCTCAAATTCCTAGTAACTTTCTGGCACTGAGAGACGGTTTCAGCTGCTCAAACTCTCACGAATTGAAGCTTTCTCACAGCTTATCCACCAACCCTACATAAATGAATCACTTTCTTCAAAACGTTATTGAATCTAAGCACCAAATAGTTAGGCCCATACAAAATCGAACACAGACTTGTTCTAAGAAACTAAGAAAACTTGAATATTTAAACCCCAAGTTAAAAAAGGGTAATATCCCAAGTAAAAAGCTACCTTAAACAGTTCAGAATTTGACATAGTTTAACAATTGAAATGCCTTTTCTAGAATCTTTACAGTTGTTCAAACAAACCAAAGGTGGAACTAAGTGTTAAATCAGAACTCTGCTTTCAAAATTCTGTCAAGTTCTAGTCCCTGCCCATATAATGGGGGTATTGTATTCTTCTCAACCGATTTGCAGCCTTGTTATAGATGCAACTTTGTGTGTGTTATATATGCGTTTGATATGTACACCAGCTTAAAAAAAAAAACAAATAAAAACTAGAAAAAATGGGAGGGTAGTACAAGCGGAAATCTATGTTCTATTTATATATATATATTCTAAATATATAAGTTTTGTATTATAAATGAATTTTCCTTAGATCGAAAAAAAGAACTAATAATAAATACATGCGCGACGGCTTGTCTTTTATGCAAATTTTATGGAAATTGAACAGACATATGTGCTATATATAGTTAGGTATATATACTCGTACATTTAGGTTGTATTTATGATTTAGGGTTAACACTTTAGTCTTAAGGGGGGGTAGGGAGTTGTGTGTGTGTGTGTGTGTGTGTGGGGGGGGTAATTGGGTTTACGTCTAAGTCTGCAGTTTTCTTGTTGAACGGATAACTAACAATAGCCTGGGTTGGTCAACTTAACTGACCTTTCCTCTGCCTCTCTCAGTGTATTTACATATTCCTGCTTGTGTGTGTGTGTGTGTGGGTGTGTGAGTTGGTTGTTTTTGTGTTTCTTTTTTATTTTTCTGAAAAATATGACTTTGGTATTCCTTTTTCTAAAAAAAACTTGGTCTGCTCCTCCTTCACTGCTCTATGAACTGACCACAGCATCCTTTAGCAAGGCTACACCCACACCACCACCACCACCAGCACCACCACCGCCATTACCACCACTGACACCATTCACAATGGCCGCAGTGGTATCTAGTTCTCGCTCGCTGGTTTCCTCCTTGACAGACGTGCATTCCGCTTCCTCCTCCTCATCCTGCTGCTGCTGCTCGTTTTTATTCATTTCCACTGGCTCCTCGGAGCACTCGGCAGCTTCCTCATTGTCTGCCAGGGGTACATGAGCCACTAGGATGCCCGAGTACTTGATGCCATTCAGCTCGAGGTTCACCCTGAGCTGGGGCTCGCCATTCTCGCCCGTTTCTGTGAGAGGAGAAAGGTCCGTTCCATTACACTGTGTCGCAAAATTATGCCTCCCTACTCACCATTGCGTGCCACTTGAAACTGCATACCCGAGAGCAAACTCAGCGTCTCTAGAGGATTCAATTTGCCACCCGTACACTTGTCGCTTGCTCCTTTCGTATCCTTTGCTCCCGCTTGTGACTTCTTTTTGGTGGATACCGGCGAGCTGTGACGGTGTGTGGTGTTCGAAGTGCTGGGGGAATTCTCTATGGCCGAGTCATCGGATTTGTCCAGCTGATGCTGATGATGGTGTCCATTGATTTGCTGTGGCTCGCCATCCTCGTGCATGGACGATGAATTGCCGGTGGTATTGTGCTCATTATTGCCATACTCATCCTCCGGCTCACCCTCGGAGGCGGCATCCTGCTGCTGATGGAGGTGGTTGCCACTGTTCGCCTGATGATGGAAACCGGCAGCGGCCGCCACGGCGGCCATGTTGTGGGGATTTAAATAGAAGTTGGCTGGAAAACCGGGTGGCATGAGACCGCTGCCCACACGTTTGGCCGGCGGTGGCTGATGCGGAGCTTCGTCCTGGTCCAGTGGTTCGGGTGTGGGATCACGTTCCCTTTCCCGTTTGATATTGTTTAGATTTGGCGGAGAGTCGGAGAGATTGAGGGCTTCCCTGAAAGAATTCAAAGTGTAACTGTCGCTGGTTATCGCTATCGGGCTTTTAGAACGGAGAGCTTTCAAAGCTTAGCAGCTTTAAGCTTTCGTTGAAAGCTTTAGCATAGCTTTCCACCTACCTTTGCTGCGGGGAGGTGTGGGCGGAAGCCGGCGGACTGGTATTGCTGTGGTACATATGCCACAGCGCCACCTGAGCACTGAGTGCCTCTCGTGTGCTCATCTCTGGACTGGGGGAACGCTGGCGCTGCTGCTGCTGCTGCTGTTGCAGGTGATGTGATTGCTGCTGGGTGGGCTGTGTCTGTTGCTGCTGCTGCTGCTGTTGCTGGTGGGGATGATGCACCGCATTGAGGCTCTGCTGCTCCTTTTTGGCCTGTATAAGCTGCAGATATTCCATCATGCGATTCTCAATCTCTTGGGTGACCAAATTGGGCATCTGACCAAAGCCCGGCGCACCCATCAGTCGTCGATGGGCAGCAGCAGCAGCGGCTGCCGCCTGGGCCTGCTGATTGTTGGCCGCGGCCGCATGTGTGACCAGGGCCAGGGGTGACATCTGCTGCATGCCACCCGGCATCGGTGGACGCGAAATGGGCGTCTAAGGGATATGCAGAGAAATCCTCAGTAAGTTGTGAAATCAATGGGAATTCCCTGCCCAACTCACCAGTGGCATCTGATTGTGCATCGCCTCGTACTGACCATAGCTGGAGCGACGTCCCTCCCGGCGATTGCCATCAATCGCCGCCTGCAGTTCAGCCGGAGTGCTGAGGTTCTTCTTCTCGCACTCGTATGGGTACAGATACTTCATGTATCTGTAAGATGCATAAAATTATAAACTAACCCGACGACACTCCATGTCAGTGCCGCAGCATCCTGTGGGACATTTAACTTGAATTATCGTGTAAATACGAAAGCGATGGGCAAACAACAGACTCCAACTGGCTGATCGATTGCCGCCGCCTGTTTGATTGTCCAGTTGGCTGTTTGTGTTTATCTTGCGCATAGCTCCAAGTCCCAGCAGGTGGTGCGAGCGCGAGAGTACTTACTGGGTGCGCAGGGTGAACGCCGCACTGGTGATGCTCGACGGCAGATGCAGTCCCTTGATGATCTCCTGCCACAGCTTCTTGTTGATGACATCGACTAGGCCGCCACGCGCTATCACCAGATTATACAGCTCGTACAGATCCAGCACCGATTTGGCCATAATGGGTAATCGATTAATGGGCGTGCCTGCAGAATTGAACAATGCAAAAGATCAACAAAACGTTGCACTGGCACTGGCACCGGCACCGACACCGGCACCGGCACCGGCACCTCCACTCGGGAATGTTTTCCAACATTGCGCTCGTTAAATGCACCAATAACCAAAACACGATTAAAAGGTCCATAAAACAGATTTATCGTGAGCAGCAGCGCGGGGCCGATGGAGAGGGGGGGCGGCAATTAACACTAGTGGAAAATGATCGGGCCGATAAAAACAGAGCAGCTACCATACATACATTCTAATGCCCCACTGCACACACAGACACATGTTCGTACATATGCCGCGATCTCTGTGTTTATGGCGGCTAATCATCATCAGCAACATCATCACTGTACCTCAGATTGGATTTGGTATTGAAATCGTATTGGATCAACCTGCTGCACGTGTCTGCTGTCTAAGGAGATCTTGTTTTGGGGGTGTATGTGTAGGGTATGAGTGGGAAAGTTGGGGCATATGAAATACTGGGAAAGAGCTTCAGTTATAAAAGAAAGAGGAATTAAAGAGCTGTACAGATAACAAACATAGTTGTGGAATAAGTTGAACAGGTTTTACTTAGGAAAAAACCCTGTACCTTATCTAAATTTCTACACATCTGTTGATATATCATCTATATCGAATCTGCTGTTGCTGCTGATCAAGAATATATATACTTAAGAGGGTCAAGGATCAAGAATATATATACTTTAAAGGGTCGGAGTTGCTTTCTTCTGCATCTGCACAAGCTAAATATACTCTGTCTACCTTGGGTACAGAGCAAGAGTGAGTGTTTGCTTGACTACGAGTGTACTCTCTGTAAAAGGGAATGCAATGCTACTCATAACGCAAATGTACAGTCAACTCAAACACACACTCTCTCTATTTTCGAGTGGCAGACGCAATCTCAAGTATGTATAGTTTTTGTATTTCTCTCGCTCTCTTTGTTATTGTAAAAGTAACTGTAAGTGCCGAAAAGCTGTTCTTGTAATGTCAAGGGAGAGAGAGAGCGCTTCAAGAGAAAGAGTAACTGGACATTGTGCTTTGCGTAAGTACAGTTACTGCACTGCACTTTCCAAACACATAAATGGCACGAGTAGATTAAAGACTGCATACATTTTGGTTCAATATATGTGATACTCGGGTGTGAAAAACTTCTAGCACTTATTCAATATATATGCACATCTCTGCTACAGAGTATAAAAGCATAACAAACTCAGATACAGGATGTATTCTAGACTTAACCTTGATACCTGATTAATGATATACTGTCAAAATCAAGACCATTTCACATTTTACACTATTTCTGATAGTGATAAAAGGTGATACTTATCATTTCCTAAAGCCAATCTCTTTTTTGAATAAAGAGAAGACGTTTTTATTAGAAAACAGAGCCTTTTGGAAACCAAAAATTCCAGCATATTTAGTCTTTTAATTTTAGAACTGATTACCTAAATATTTTTAGAAGGAGAACCTTTCAAAAAATGTTCAAGAAGACCATATCCTTTGAAAGTTAGAGCTATTTATACCAAGTAAGAGGGTCATTTAAACCCGTCTACAACTACAAAGTAATGCCCATCGCTGTTCCAGCCGGTGCTGCCCATCATAAATGTTTGATTTTCCTATAACTGGACTGTCGTTCATTCGATCTTAACCATTTCTTTGGCGAATAGATAAATAATACTGATTCCTAGATATATTCAGAAGGTACGAAACGACTATCTATAAAAGTGTGGTAAATGTGATGTTTTTTCGTAAGTTGGGTGAAGGGAAGGGGGCGTGGCAATTAAAAATAAACGTAATCTGCCTGCAGGTATAAGAAGTTTTTGTCCCATACTTGTCGAAGCTCTAGCTGTTCCCATCTCTGAGATCTGTGCCTACATACAAGTCTATATCGAGTCGACTGTTGACGATGATCAAGAATATATTATATATATATTTGATAGTCGAAGATGCATCCGACAAAGTATAACAAAAATTCTTGAGTGAGAAGGAAGATCACAAGATCTTATCTTATCTTATCAGGGCTGCAAACCACTTGGGAATTGTTAGACAGATTTTAGTCATTGATTTCGTACCAAAAATGTTTGGTTTTACCCAGTTCATAGTCTAAACGTACCTAAAATGAGTTCAATTTACCCAAGTCCTTTCCCTCCCCCGCTCCGCAAACCAAGTGCTTGCCCCAACTGATATACCTTTTTTCGTAATTGTAGCGCACTTGGCATATAAAAAGCAAATCAACTTGCATAATTGCTGCTGCCTGTGTACGTGAGTAATTCGATTTTTGTGTGTTTCTTTCCTTTTTTACGATGCAAATACACAAAATCATTGGAGAATGCTGCATGCTGCTGATGGCCAGAGAGTTTCTCCAACTACTTTTTTTTTATGAGCCCGAAAGGAATCAATCAAACTGGTTGATGGACGTGTTGATTGAATGAAAATACGTTTTTTGTTGCTGTTGCTGTTTTTTTTATGCATATAAACAAATTGTATCACATTGGGATCGGAATGAGGATCGACATCGATCACTGCACGAGCCGCATAATCAAAGCCAATTTAATGATTAACTTTGTTGCAGGCCATCGCCCCCGCCCTCGCCGCCGCTCCGAACCGCCTGTGGGGCTAAAAGGATCGCCAACACGCAAATGCCAGGTTATTATTATTTTGCTTGGCAGAGTCTCTTTTTTTGTGTTTCTCGTTTTTGGTATTTATTTATTTTTATGCATTTGTTTTCGTAGATGTCAGGGGGATTGGATTTTTTAATGGAAATTAAAAGAAATTTGATCGAGTCGGAAATCATAACGCCACCAGCAACAGCCCAGCAGCCCAGCCAGCAGCCACCACGGCACCAGCCCCTCCTGACAACTGGCTGATCTGGCAAGGGTCTGTCAGGCCGGCAGCACTGGGAAATATCTACAGAAATAGCTCGTCCGTTGATAAGTGATTGACGTCTTTTAATTAAGAATTGCGCCGCTCTTCGTTGCACAAACACATTTAGTTTATATGCTTTCATTTTTGGTTGCCCGAGCATAATTTCCGTTATTCGTTATACGGTTAGTTGTACAATTGTATAATAATATCACCGAATATATAGATTGTGGCGTGGCATAACCCAAAAGGCACGGCGCATTTTCGGCGCGACAGCGACACTTTAGACAGTCCCACTGCCAGTGCCAGTGGCAGTGCCAGTGCCAGTGCCAGTTTCCCAGTGCCAGCTCCCAGTTCCCAATGCCTGAACATGCATATGTCAAAACTTGAACGCATGTGACAGATTAAAATCCATTAAGTTGTCAACCTCCTAGATGTGTGCTATACATACACCAGCAAAAGAGATAGGAAAACGGTGCCCGCAGAGAGGTGCATACCTTTTTGTGGAGAGCACCAGAATTTAGTTAGAATAAATAATCGCAGGGGCAGCCAAGTCGGACTTTGCCTTGGACATTAACACATTTATAATGCATTTGCAATCCTGCTTTCGTCTCGCACAAGTGTGCGAAAACTGTGTTGCACCATCTGCATTGGGCGAGAGCTCAAGAACCGTATCAATTATTTTGTAAATCAACGAAGTGGGGATACTCTTTTGAATGAAGTAGTAGGACGAAGTAGTTGCTTGCCTAAGAATCAGAGAAGAATCAGTGAAAGTAACCCTACGAGTCTTAAACCGAACCTTGAACCAGCTCTGCACACCGGTTTTGAACCGAACTGATGCTTACTAGGATTTCCGAATCGTACCTTAAGCCGAACAAAGTGTAAACAAACAAATTCGGTTAAGAAAAAAAAGGAAACATTACAAAATCTAAGCTGCTGCCTAGAAGTTGTAGGTGCTATCTGCTCTAGATATTGCGAAGGAGTCTGCAAATCGACAGGCTAAGCTAATGTGATCTTAAATGCATAGAAGGCGACACATTTTTTAGATCTTCAGAGTTTAAGGAATAATTGGCTAAAGCCAAGCAGCTAAGGGACACATTGTTAATATATTTATGGTACATGCTTTCAGGATCACTTCTAGATTAGTTAACTTATAGCAAAAGTTACATTATTTGAGTCTTCGAATCTCCTACCCAAGTCTAAGTGGAAACGTCTTTTAAAATATGAACAAACTATGAAGATTATTTAAGATATTGAACCAATTTATTGGGTTTCTGTTTAAGTATCAACCCAAAACCTTTATCTGAGAATCGTAAGCCTCAAACTTCCGAATATTTAATAATTTATTAATAATCTAGAAATATTTGGCTATACAAGGTCCAAGTTGAGTTCCCCTCCATGCATTGACTTTTATGGGGACTATGATGGATCACTGTCTTATTGGCAGCCACTCACGGAGAAGTACGAAGAAGTGGAGGAAACGGTACCACACCTTCTCTGCCATTGCCCTGCCTTAATCAGAAGAAGACTTAAGACACTCCGTCTACCGCTTCTACTCCACCTCTCGGAGACATCCGGGATAGAAATCCCAGCTATACTTAAATTCATGCTGTCCACACAATGGTTCAAAAATGAGGACCCACCTCAGTAGTACAAGGGTTAACAGGGAAATTATATGACAATGGGCTCGAAGTGGGAGGGCGACTTGTCGCTATTGTTTATAGCAACCTTACCTAACCTAACCTACTTTGAGGCTGGCGTCAATAGCTTATGAAGGTGGCCGTGTGTCATTAGATGTTCCGCGATGCGATTGAATCATCGATCTCTTGTACAGAAACAGCCACATTTGAACAAGGTTACATTGGTCAATTTTAATTCTAACCCCTGAACCGATGCTTTGCATAGATCTTTAAGGTTCCAGCCCCGCGTTGAACCGAACTCTCATACACTGCCTAGAGATCTGGTAATATCTGGTTGATAAGGTGCTACAGAGTCTCAAAATCTACGGGAAATTATAATAAAGATTACACAATAGTTTTAGTACTCAGCAACAATAAACACGATAACTTCAGTGGCCAACTTCAGTAGTGAAAAACATTATTCATTCAAAGCTTCAGCAATCGAAGACTTGATAAATGTGCGGGGATTTACAACTGCAAAAGCCAAAGGTGTAGGGTTACACACTTTATTTTGGGATTCCCCTCGTGACCTAGGGCATTTGGGCGTGAGTATGAGAAGATACTTAACTATGATCCTCCTCAACCTTAACCCCAGATCTACTTGGTCAAGGCAACTCACTAAACAATTAAGTACCTTCGTAAACTAGGAATCGTGACCTTTTTATACTCTGTACCGTAGGTACATAGAGTATTATAAGTTTGTGCAAAAGTATGTAACATCCAGAAAGAAGCATCTCCGACCCCATAAAGTATATATATTCTTGATCAGCATCAACAGCCGAGTCGATATAGCCATGTCCGTCTGTCCGTCTGTCTGTCCGTATGAACGCACAGATCTCAGAGATGGTAAGAGATAGAGGTTTGACATGTATGGGACATATGCTTCTAATGTCTGCAGGCAGATCAAGTTTATTTTCAATTTTGGCCACGCCCCCTCCCGCCCCCGCAATTTAGAAAAAACGTCATATCTCCCACAGTTTTGAAGATAGATGGCTTGTTCCTTCTGGACATATTTAGTTATTAGAATAACTTATCGATCCGCCAAAGGAATGAAGAAGATCGGATGCACGGTTTTCGAGTTATGATCAAAAGAAAAAATTTCTTGGTGCAGAGTATGTTATAGTCGGGCTTGACCGACTTTCTTTCTTGTTTTGATAAGCAAACTTAACCCATCTGAACCTTAGACTTTGTACGGGTTTCTATTAGCAAGCCTTCTGCAGATTTTCACAGGTTTGCAGTCTTGCTTTTGAATATAAAGGGGTTTTGCCTGATTAGTGTCCTTTCTATACCTTTGTGTCGATACCGTTGTTCAAAGCTAATATAGGTATATACTTTAATGATATCTAAGAAGCTTCGTTCAGCCTGTTACATGCATTTGCACTACTTTAGTAACCCTATTTTAGTCTACGCATAACGTATATGTGCCCAATATCCCTAAGGTCTCGAATTTTCATAGAGATCGAATAAAAAGTGGAAGATTTATACAAGTTATAAAAAATGCTGCATACTTTTCAGAGCACAGCTCGCTGTTGTTCTGCTAATACTCTGTTAAGTCACACAAGAAAAGGCTATAGAAGACAAATTCTTCTGGTCAAAATTATAATAGCCTTTGATTTAAAAATCCCAGAGACAATCCTGAGCTCCTCTAAATATTTTCAGTAAATATTTTGGATACTAAAAATACACTCAACTTATCATATTTTGACTTTCGCAAAACAGGTTGCTCTAAAATCTAAAAACTGTATCCCTGATGATCCTTTTGGGCTCCCTTTTGATGATTGAAATGTTAAAAGAATATGTGAAAATGACATGTAAATGCTTTAAGTGTTGTACGACTCAGCAAAGAATCGGAAATGCCTTGAAAATGAGTCGAAACTGATTAGAAGAGCGGTTTGTAAACGACTCTTTAAGAAGAGTCGCGAATAGGGTACCATTTTTTCCCTACAAAAGTTTAATTTATTTATGAAAAAAGACTTGAAAAAGACTAGAATGTGATCAAAAAGTTAATAAAATGTTTACTGGGTATTTCAATGTGATTTTTTTTTCCCAGTGTATGATGTATGATTTTTGATTTCTCTTTTTCTCTCCCTCTCTCTCTTCCTGCGCTTTGCATATTTACTTTTGCTCATGACAAATGCAAATATGCCTACTTGTGTGTCCTCTCGCTGAAGGACTTTCGCGAGCGGGCAACAGGAAATATGATTTATAGGCCATTCACATGCTGCGACCGCAGCTAGTTCTATATGCCACTTTTTGTTTATAATTAATGACGAAAGTGCGGGCAGTGCGGCAGCAGCAGCAGCATAGT
Source organism: Lordiphosa andalusiaca (assembly GCA_035044965.1). Lineage (NCBI taxonomy): Eukaryota > Metazoa > Arthropoda > Insecta > Diptera > Drosophilidae > Lordiphosa > Lordiphosa andalusiaca. The sequence goes on along the minus strand of JAWNNM010001900.1, from coordinate 2,147,181 downwards.
TGCACTTATAAATAGGCATTTGGTTGAAAAAAGAAGGAAATTTAAGTACCAATATGCATATGGCCGAGCAACCCAGCCATTCGTGCGTAATGTTCTAGTGACTCGTGTGTGCGTGTGTGCGAGTGCGTGTGTGTGTGTGAGACTGTAATTTGAAGTGACAAAATGACAAAAAAGGCAACCTCCTCAAAATGATTTCTCTCTTTCAACGGAATTTGTGCATATTTTAATGGCCTCTTCTCTCTACAGACACAAAAAATCAAACGTCAAAGTGCCGAGAAATTTATTCAATTAACATAATTTGAGTCAACACTTGGCTGGCTGAGTCAGCAGTCCCTCAGACCCACCGATGCAAGATGCAAGCCGATGAACTGGGCCAGGGATATGCAAATGCCAAGAAAGTGTGGCTCAAGTATGTCCCCCCCCCCCCCCCACTGCCTGCCCTGTCTCCCCCTTTACAAAAAAAAGCAGCTGCCTTCATGTGTTTTGTAGTTGGTTGGTTGAACTTACCGCGCTTTTGCATAAACGAGAACAAATCATCGAGGAACTCCTTGCGTTTGGGATCATCATTGATTTCATACAGCTGCAACAAAAGAGATGGCAAATTATAAGCATATTATGTACAATGGACGGGGGGCGCAACAATGTGTGAACAATGGCCAAAGAACTTGACTCTTTGGCCAATGGATGGCCACAAAATGGTGGTCTTTGTTGCTTAACAATAGATATAGAGAGGGGCAAGCGTGGCTGGCACCGGGGTGGAATCGTTCCTCTTCTCTCTCTCTCTGTCTCTCTCTCTCCCTCGCTGTTAGCCGGCTCATGCCTTGACCTTTGCCCCAGGTACAGAGAAATCGTTATAGAAAAAAAAAAAAACCAAATCCTAGTCAAAGTCTAAGAAAATTAATGACACACATCTGGAGTTGAACTCATCAAATTCGGAATTCATCATATTTTCCGCCTACTGCAAAAATAAAACAAAAACAAAAACGAAAACAGAACGTATCCCAGTTTCTGCATCTCCTTGTGCATCTCTCTGGGGTGAACATTCTAAGTCAATGCTGAATGATGAACTGCTGCCTGGTCGGCCCTGCCCCTCCGCCCGTAACCGCCGCCGCCTCCGTTCGAATGATTTAAAACCAAGTCAGAGAGTTAAACCTCTCAGGGTTCAACTAGTTGGCATTGCCCGGCGACGCCAGACGACGCGACGATGGTGGAGCGGAGGAGCTCTGACGAGCTCTGGCTGGAGATATTTTTTATGATGCACGACGCCCACAAGAGAGTTATAGAGTTATTGTATGGGCAGAAGAACCGGCAGCGGCAGCAGCGGCAGGGAGAGAATTGATTGAACTTCAGGCTGGCGATGTTCGCCGTCTTGGTTTTATTTCTCCATAATTGATGGAATTTTTAATTAAAATACCTCCTGGATTTGATCCTCGGATATCAGCATTTTTAACGACACAACAAAAGCTTCACTCGTTGGTTAACAAATACTCAAATCATTTATATTAATTTCTGGCACGGATCAACGCGACGATGCAGCGGCATCAAAGGTCGTTTATCAACTAAAAATATGGCAGAGAGATGCTGCTGATGCTGTCGATGAGGCACGCACAAAATCAAAGCGACACACACAGATACGCACGCACACGGTGACACACGGATACACGGCCTGCCTGCCTGCCTGCCTGGCTGACTGTCTGTCTGGGTGTTTTTGTATTAATAATCGGAAAATGAAGTCCATAAGGGTTGGAAAACCTGCCAGGCAGATAGATAGATCCCTTGCATCACAGAAGCGGCAGCCGCGTTGCCCAAGAAATCCGCAGCAATAAAATCATAAAAACATTGAAAATGATCCCTTAACACAGAAAGTTGTAGACCAATCATAATCGTTTTTATAACCTAAGCCCAAAGCGGGATGTCCTTGAGCCACATGGTACGCACACAGTGAAGCAGACGCGATCCTTCGGGTTCGGTTATAAAAATAATCTCACTTATTTGTCGCTAGACTTAGTACCTAGCAGCAGGAGCAGGCTAGTGTGCTTGAAATTTGAATCCTTGATTCTGGGAAATTCTTCAAAATGCATTTGGCCTGATCAATTCGTTTGCCTGTGTATGTGTGTGGGTGTGGGTGTGGGTGTGTGTGTGTGCTTGTGTGTGTGGGTGTAATTTATAACTATCACCGAGCAGAGCAACCTAAAGGTTTCCCATTTTAAATCGACAGATCCCGTTGCAAGTCCCTTTAAGTGTTATCCCAATGGATCGCGCACATAATTTGTACGTTTCCACTTACACACCCACACACTCGCACACACACACACACACACACACACTCTCTAGCACACAATCGCACTTCTCATCCGCATATTTATTTAAGCATTTCACACTTATTATTGAAAAATGTGTTGACCAGATTTCTCGTTTACTGATACTTTTTATTGCCCTTAGTTGGTTTAAGAATTTCAAGTACAACAATTCTGGAGATTATTTTTATTAAGTCTGATGAAAAACTGAGATTATTTGTTCTCAAAATACTGAAAATGTTCTCAAATAGTGTCGGAAAAACATTGAATGATGCCTGCTCTAAAGATTGAAGAGAAGTGGAGTTAGATTGTTTCAAAGTTCAAGCTTTATCCATTCACATTCATATTCAACATTCATTTCTTTGATTGAAAAGCGGTTCAAAAGCTGACGCAATCTGCTTGAGATCTTTTGGAAAATGTATAATGTTTAGTTTTAGGAAAGTTATACAGTTTTCCGATTTAGTCCCGTTTCTCTACAAAGCATTACTTTAATGCAATTTATAGTGCAAACTAGATCTTAACTGTTTCCCGAAAACTTACCAAAAAAAACACATACAGTATAAAAAACCCAAGAATTACAGATTTTAACCAAAATGGGACCAAAGTATCATTACATTACATGATCAAGAATCAAGATACTATATATATAAAATATATACATTAATTTTATTGTCTAAATCCAAGAAAGAAACCGCAAGATGTAAGATCGTAGCTTTCATACAGACAGACAGAAAGACGGACATGATTATATTGACTCAAATGTTGATCAAGAATATACCTATATATACTTTTCAGTTAAGGATATACTTCCTTCTCCCCCATAACATACATTTGCACAGCTTTATGGGACCGCTTTTCCCATATTTAATGGAATCAGGGTACAAAAAAGAGTTGGCAGGGCATTTTAGTCACTAAAACTAGTTTTTCGACCCATATTTTCTATGGCTGCTATAAGCTATGGTCAATCGATTTTAACAAAACTTTGTAAACTTATGTAAAACTACATCAAATATATAATTCCAAAAATTGAAGAAGCTACCTTTGAAAACAAAAAAGTTTTCCCTACAAAAACTATATTACAAACCTATCTTTTGTATGGCAGCTACGCTATATAGTTGTCCGAATTCGATCAAACTTTGTAGAATCTTGAAAAAGTAATGGCAAACTAAGAAATACAAAGTTTGGAGTCGTTGCGATTAAAAATAAAAAAGTTTTCTCATTAGAAGTAGTTTTTTGATCGATTGTTCCTATGACAGCTATATGATATAGTTATCGGATCCAGCCGGTACCTACAAATGTGCAGCGTATATATATTTAAAGACTTTGTGTTAAATTTGGACAAGATAGCTTTAGAAATGACGAAGGAGATGGCAAAGAAACAAAGGGACATGGCTAAATCAACTGAGATCATTATGCTGATCAAGAATATATATACTTTAGGTGGTCGGAGATGCTTGCTAGTACTTTTTATAAGGGTATATATATTTGTTGTTGGGAAAGAAGTGCATTGTGACCAGTTCTGGTCTATGTTGTACCCCCACCTAAGTTTTCAACTCTCCTAGCTCATCTATTTCCTGTACGAATGTCAGGAATTTCATAGGTTTTAGGTTACTAGTCTGGTTTGAAGTGTGTAAGCTGTATATATGTAAGCTCTGCGCCTCTTTAGAGCATGTTATGCTCTTAAGCATGTGTGCTAATATATGTTCCGAGGACTCTTTCTTTTTCAGAGAATCTATATAGTTGGGTGATTGTTATCTTATGCAAAGAATAGGTACAAAGTAGGTAATGATCCTATGCATACTTGTGCGGCTAAAACACCCAGAACATTTCTTGATATGTTAAGGAAACTTTATGAAACATTAAGGAGCATTAAAGTTGGATGAATGTTATTAAACTGATTAAAGAAAAGAACTCTGAACCGTAACTGTGGTGATAATATATCCTTTTCTGACTTTTCGGTTCCAAAAAGTAAGAAAATCCGTAAATAATATGTTCTGTACCTCCTGGTGTTGTGCAAAACCAAATATATGTACTATATCTCAATATCAATATCCACAATATCATAAGTTGAAAGCCGCACAAAGAGCTTGATGTACTTTGTTTGTTTTCCTTGATTTTATTTTGTAAATGCTTTGATTTCCTTGTTACACTTCCTGTATAATCCAATCTAAAGCCAATAGTTCAAAAGTCTCAAACAAATCAAAAACAATAAAAAATAAATCAGTAACAATAATAATTTCTTGTACTTTCAAATAGAATGCCATTCGAATGTTCAGTTCCAATGATGACTAATAACCTCCCTCTTAATGGCTGCTTATCCAACACACACACACACACACACACATCCAATGCCCAAAACGTCAGAATACTGTTCTATTTGTTCATTCTAGTTACCATTAAGTTGAATTGCCAATTCATAGAGTGAAAGATCGAACACAAAAACACGCGCCAGTGCAAATTCTTACTGAATTAAGTACAAAAGATATAAAAAATTCAAAAAAATCAAACTCGTGCATATTGGAAAATGCTTTTGGGGCGCTATAATTAAACATAATTATTCAGTATGTACAGATAATTGACATTGATTAATGAGAGCAAAAGCAAACGAAATACTCGCACAACTAAAAATGAGGAAAACACAAAAATAATAATATTTCGTCTTCGTCTGCGGATGGATGGATAGATGGATGGATGGACGGACGGACGGACGGACGGACGGACGGACGGATGGGTGGCAGACTGTGGGCTGGGGAAAGGAGAATGGCACAACTAAAATGATTTTCTTTTCATATCTCCAAATTCAAAATGGCTTTTCATAGTCACATAGCCCGGCCGCTCAATTAACATAATTATCGTTTCGTTTAATGAAAGACGCCATTTTGTGCGGCCCCGAAGGGATTTGTGGCAAACCCAGTGAGGCCAAGCCGGTTTAAGCGAGGCGAAGGTGTTAAGCGTGAGGAGATACAGATACGTAAGTATCTTTTTGCATTTATTTTGCGAGAGAGGGTCAAAGTTTTTATAGTGCATAGAGAATGCGGGCCGTTTGATGAATGGCCTCGGTCCATTGCGCTAAGGGCTAAGGGGTTGCATTCAAAGGTAATCGACATTGTGGTTTTTATGGTGGCCAAAAGCTGCAGCCGTTCTCATCATAATACCACCGAAAATCTCTTGCTCCTGGGCCACGTCAAGCGTGAAAGTTCAGTAAGACACTTAGAAAAACCAAGCGATTGTACCTTGGGTGTACTTCAAGTAAGTGTGAAACATTCTTCTATCAAATCGAAATCGTTCTTAATTCTGGCATTTTTGGGTTTGGACGTAAGTCGATATTACAAAGAACATTTTCAACAAGAGTTTCCCGACTTAACTTGACTTACTTGACCTATCGCATTCCTGTTTTCCCCAAGTGTATTTCCACTCCGCCGCCACTCCCAATTACTCGGCCCGCACAGCATCTGGGACCATTTCTGGGCCATTTTCTCACCAAATTAACGCCCTAAAAGTTGCCTCCCCATTAATTGCTCAATTGCAGCAAGAAAACCGGAACTACTCGCATCATCATCATCATCATCAGCACCAACGTTCGAACTGGAGTGCCTCCAGCCGGGCGAAACCAGATCAAAAAACCTGGCTGATGCGCTTCTTTCAACTGGTTCCAAGATGCCTAAGCCTGTGCTTGTGCTATTAGTCGTTAATTGATAGTTTGCCTGCATCTCGTGTGTTTGCTGAGTTTTCAATTGACTGGCACTAACCTGTCTGACTTGTTTGTACTGCTCTTCAAAGCTCCAGCCATTATTCTGCTGCGATGAATTGGATGCCTCGCTGGACGTCGATGAATTTGATGCGGAATTAGCTGCAAAGTGTCGGGGGGCTGAGTGCAACAGTTAAACATTGGAGTTGCCCCCGCATCGATATGGATACCAACCTTCTTTGGCGCTGGGCGCTGCCGTTGGTGAGGCGAATGAGAAGGGATGATTGCCGGCGGTCCCATTGGTGGCTGGATTGCTGGCAGAAGTTGGATTGGGCTGCTGCTGCTGCTGTTGCTGCTGCTGTTGCTGCTGCTGGTTGTTGCCACCAATCGAATTGTTTGCATTGCCGCCAGTTACCCCATTATTATAGCTCGCTCCATTGCCATTATTGCTGACCGTGGGCGCTGCCGATGTGTTATGACCAAAGGATGCAGCTGCCGCAGCGGCAGCCACTGAGTTGTGGGACAGGGGAAAGGCTGAGCCTATGGTAGTGGGCAGCATGTTGGCACCAAAGGCGGCAGCATGTGCAGCGGCCGCATAGTCCTGTTCCTGCAGAGAAATTTGCTACAATATAAAACAGTTTAAGAGCTCAGCACTGCGTGCACAATTGTTTTTGCAAAACACTCGCACTCTATCCGAATCCACTTGGTACCCACCATAAGTCCCACCTTCATGTCACGCACTTGCATTTTGAGCTTCTCCAGCACATCGCTGTGCTGCAGATTTGGAATGCTATGTAGTCCACCGATACCCATAAAGCTGCCCAGTGCATTCAGCGGATGATTTGGCGGCAATTGATGATGATGGCTGAAATATACAGAGATCTGCATGAAGAAGCACCCAAGAGCTGGTGTATGTTGTAATACCCACCTCAGGGGCAATTCTGTTTGCTGTTCGGGACTGGCAAAGTTGAGGCCACCAACTCCACCGCCGCCGCCGGCTACTGTGTGACTGAGACGAGCTGCTATAGCCGCCTTGGCGCTTAACTGATGCTGATGATCACCGTCCACGGAATCGCAGTCCCTCATCTCGTCATCCGTTCGATCGCCGTGTGACTGCAAAAAAAGGGAATCGGAGATTACAGAATCGATCGAATTAATGACGGCGCTTATGTCAACAAGCCGCACCAATTGATGCCCCACTGCGACAGCCTAATGTCCAGTGCTTTGTCAATTTACAACGTGATTGGCGTGGGCAGCATTTAGCAAATGGTCATTGTTCTATCCCTCTATATACCTGGAGCCCGTGCCAAAAGAGGCATTAAAAACACACGCTGGCAATTTCAATTGAAACGAAGACTTCCTTCCACCCAGGGCCAGGCGACAACAAAGGTAACCACTTAATAAATTAACAATGCCAGGCAAAAAACGGCAATCAACCAAGAAAGTTGAACACAGAGCGACGCACAGAGTTGATGTGGAAGTTGAAGTTACATTGGCTAAACCGGGTTAAGGAGCGGAACTACAGTTTCGTGGGGCCCAATTGAGTCAGGGGAAGGAGTAGCTAAAGAAGTTGAAGATGCTAAAGCAAACATTATAATGAGTTGCTTGTTGAGGAATCCTAAATAAAATTGTTATTGATTAAAGAGAGTTACTTTTAAAACTTGCAAAGAAGAAATTTGTATATGCAAGCTAAAATGTTCTCAAGTAACTCAGCTGCTAGGCCATATCTAGTTTTTAAAATCAGTATACAAAGAGTCATCTTTTCAAAGTTTCAAACAAAATCCCACATGGAGAGACCTGGGATACGGTTGATAAAATTTGATAAACTCTATCAAATGTGGCTTAAAAATACTATAGGATGCGTTTAAAATGCAAAGTTTAAAGGTTTTTGAATAATTATCTGTAATTTGGTGCCATATTCAATTATTTCAATTCTTGATGAAGATAAAACTTTGAAAAAAGTTTGAAAAAAAAAGATTAACTAAGAGTCAAAATATTCATATTTGTATAAAGTTCTCTGAAGTATAGGAAAAGTGGATATAAAGTAAGAGTATGCACAGAAATCACACTCAAAATTGAATGTGACTCCACTATCCGGGGACTATGGGGATATTTGAGCAACCCTACCCAAAGTCGTTGGCCTAATACTTTCCTTTAGATGTCTATAAAGCTTTTGTTTAACAAGTAAGGGGGCTGCACTCGACTCCTTTTTCTTCAAAATACTCTGATTATTGAATTTTTGAAGAAATTGAGTTGGACTATGAAGTTAGACATACATACACTCAGAGAAAAATAGCTTAGTAAACCCTAAATCCAATATGTTGGGGTTTTAAAATGCCACTTTGGTTTTAAAAATAATTAGAAATCACTTTAAGTTGTCTTAAACTTATTAATAAGGCGAATTTCAGTTACTTCTTTTACTTTCTCAATGCAGGGAGATTCAACTTGAGAATTTCAAGAGGTGGTATTCATGCAAAATGCCAATAATATATTGAAGAATAATAATTTAGGCAATTAAACATTACATCTTAAGTACAGTTGGTGACTTATATTACAGCTCAGCTGGATTAGGGTTCACCACCGCCCATTAAAAAACTCCGCTCCTGTCGCTGGGTCTGGGGCATATCCGTGGTCACAGCCTTTTCAAGCGTACTATTGCCAGCCGTGACTCTTTGGCAAGAAGTACGCCACGCATGGCCGAGAGTCGCTGCTTCAGCTCCATCACGGCTTCTTGCTTTTTATGCATTTGGAGAGGTGCAAATTAAGCGCATCTGTGACTGTGCTGTGTGCAAATCGGGAATTTTCAATTTAAACACAGCCACAGCAGCAGCAGCAGCAGCCCCAGCACCAGCAGCAGCAGCAGCCTCCACACAAAGTAAGCCAGGCCAGGCCAAGCTCGGAGTCGGAGTCAGAGTCTGAGCCAGGCCCGACCCGGGTACACACTAACGTATGTACAACATTTATCGTCGTTGTCGTCGTCGTAATCATAAATGCAACCAAAACCAAGGCATAGACAATGCCCAGACCATGGCCAGAAGAGCGGGAGTTCTCGGAATTCTTTGAAGTTGGCGCAAATGCAAACGCCTTTTATAGCAAAAATGTTGCACACACTCGACACTCTCCAGCTCCGACTCCGACTCCAACTCCATATATATATATGTATATATATTTGTACGTATGTATTTATGCCAACTCTGACTCCGCATAAATGAAATGGGAGCGAGAGGTGGGATGCGTTTGTGTTTGTGCATCTCATTGATTGGACGTTGGCTTTGTCCGGGTCGGTTGGGTCGGCTGGTTGGTTGGTTAACTAAGTTGGCAATTCGCGGTTACCAACCTGTGTGTGTGTGTGTGTACATCAAATTAATGTAAGTTATCGAAGCCATGCGAAATATGTGCAACGCTGAATGCTTCGCTAGGTTGCCTTTTAGTTGCGGTTGCCTCTGTTGACCAGGCCCAAACAATAATTGTGGTCTGCAAATGGCATTTGCAGGCCATGCCAAGTTGCACCTATAAAATGTCTAATTAATGCAAAACGAATTTGTGCCACAGTCAGGGCAAAATGTTTTCCACAGCCTCAATGGATGGACATGATGATCAATAGCACTCGAGGAACGTGATTTATAACTGAACAGGAGGGTATTTGAAGGTGATGACAGGTGACGCTCAAGATTAGGGCTTAATAACAACTGGCTGGCAATGGGATAAGGTGGGTTTGGGAGCTGTTTCATATCATTTCATTGGGTAACTACTTTTTTTATAGTTTGGCAGCTACATCCAAGTCGAAGCAAAGTTAAAATAATAGAGAAATAAACTTGGTATCTCACTTAATTTAAGTGTTCCCTTCAAGAAGATATTTGAATATTTTTGAGCGTTTTCCTATTCCGTTTCTCCGCTCAATTAGTGCCTAAATACTAAGTGGTTATGGCTACAATTTGTATTATGATTATTAGCTGCTCTTGCGAGATGCTTGATAGTCGAGTGCTCTTAGATGCATACGGCCCACGCTCTTAGTCTTTCAAATCACAGTAAATTAAGTAAAACTATCGAAATTCATATCACTGCTTTCAAATAGGTAAGAAAAATGGTCATTCTGAACTATATTTTACTCCATACAGTTTATATATTCTTGATCAGCATCAACAGCCGAGTCGATATAGCCATGTCCGTCTGTCTGTCCTTACGAACGGCCAGATCTCGGAGATGGTAAGAGACAGAGGTTGGGCGTGTATGGGACAAAAACTTCTTATACTTCCAGGCAGATCAAGTATATTTTCCAATTTGGCCACGCCCCCTCCCACCCCCTCAATTTGGAAAAAACGTCATATCTGACACAGTTTTAAAGATAGATGGTGTGTACCTTCTAGACATATTTAGATATTACGATTATTTATCGATACGCCAAAGGAATGGTGAACATCGGATGAAAGGTTGTCGAGTTATGATCAAAAGTCGGTTCGCTGCTTCAGCTGCTACTGCAGCATCAAAATTCATGCTGAGCGTATAGTTTCGCTGATACAGAGTGTGTTATAGCAGACTTTTCTTCTTGTTTTTACTTAATTTATAGATAGCTTCTTGTATTTTTTAAACTTAGAAAGGACAATACGAAAATAGCCTTTTTTTTAGAAAATAATTTCTTAAATGGGGGTTGTTTCTTTAAATATAGGGTACTTTTTTTTAACTTTTGTTAAATTCTGGGCATATATACACCGGAAATTCTCAATTGGAAAAAAGGTATCGCTAAGTAAGGCTAAATATAGAAACAAACCTGTACTCGCTGCACTTTTAAGAACTCTTAGTACTTGTAATAAGCGTCGCATAAATCACCATCAACCGATAAGCTGTACTAGTTGGGTTTTCCCATTGCTTTTTTACCTTACCGAAAACAAAAGCCATTGCACACACAATATGGCTAATGAGATGTGCAGGTACCTGGTAGAAATATGCCTACACGTTAGTTCCATTAATTTTGACTGAACCTGCATTGATAAACGCTACTGTTATCGCCCGGCTAAGAAGCATTTTCATACGAAAAACGAAAGACATTAAATCGCAATTAGAGTTTGCCCACCAACTACTCCAACTTAGACAATAGACGTGGTGGAGATGGGGGGTGGGGGTGGAGGTGGGGGGGTCGGACCGATACCGACGCCTATGCCAGTGCAATTTACTTTAATAGCTTTCAATGCACCGCAGCGACAAGCGATGCGGGGCACAAACAGCCCCGCGAGGGCGACTATCTAAGTGCAAAATTGCATTTGTTTAGGTAAAATATTTAATTTATTTGCCGCTGACAGTTTTTATCACTAATTAGTTTACATTATTTTCGATAGAAGCGCTGTATCTCATTTTATGAGCGACCACAAATGCAATTTAGTTAATTTCGGTTTGTTGTTACAAGTTTACATGTCGTTTCCGCCGACCTGGGGAGGAGGAAAACCGATATACAGACAGACGGACGGACGGACGGACGGACATCCAGAAACGAGGACAGACCCGTGCCGCATGTGCAACATGCCGTGCTAATTTAAAACAAAAGGACGCACCGCTGCGACCGTTCGGAAATCCATAATGTGCCAAAGACCAAGCTGTGAATGTGAAGAAGAAGGGCGCAGCATGCAAACAGGATCAGAATCAACTACCAGCCAGCAGCCGCACATCAGCCAGGGGCGTTTATTGTGTGAAGGATTAAGATTATGTGGCTCTGGGTATGTGTGAGTGTGTGTGTGTGTGCTTGGTGTTGTTTTACTTTTGAGATTTCCTCTTTCTTTTTTTCATTTTTGTAAACTAGTTGGCCTAGTGTCCTTATGATTCAAGTGCTTCATTCTTTATTGTTCGGGTCTAGGCGTGCTGGCGTCTTAAGTTTAATTAGCAGAGCATTTTCTATGTAAATTCCGTAGGAAAATAGGGAGAAACAACGAAAACAAGATTTTTATGATCGCTTGGATATTGGCATACAAGGAAATGGGAGACTGGAATTGGGTGTGAAGGCAAAAGGGTCGCTTTATGGGTATATTGTGCTCAGATCATTTGGTAACGGATAATCTGATGATACTTAATTCAAGGACGAAGTTCGAATAAGCTTTATCTTGGTTCGAGAAAGGGTTTACTTTATATAATATTATTTTCTAACCTAGCCCGATGTTATGATAAGAGTTTCAGTAAGAAACAGTGCTACAAGATGGAGCGTTACATAGAGGGGAGTACATAAAGTATGATATTTATGATATTTGGTTTGGAAATATACATTTTATGACACCTCACGTGTGATTCATAACATGTGGCAACATAAATAATGCTCAGTAAGGCTTGCCATTTCACCATAAATAGACTTACACATGAACAGCGATGACAAATCATTGAATTTTTTGGATTTTTTTTATCAAAGTTCGCTTGTTTCTCAAATTATGCTTTTTTTACTTCACTTGGCCACAGTAAACAGTAGTCTCTCCCCTACAGGGACAAGCCAGACCAATCGCAGTCCTGGAGAACAATATCGTTACCAGAAACAGACCATGAACAGTTTGTCTCTCTTGTAGTACAATGTTCTTACTTGAAGAACAAATTCTTGAGAACCTAAAAACTTGATTTGAGTTGAAATGTTCTGTTATTGAGAATATTTTAAACTCAACTGGGTAAGAAATTCGATAGAGTTTGGTGCAAGGTTATAAAAGGATCCCACTTTCTGGATAATGTCATTTAATCGGATCAAAAGTCAATATTATTTACAAACGCTGAAAATGCTTCTCCCCCAGACCGCCCTTATTCTTTAGTATTGGAAAATTCGCATTTAGATACTACAAAGTAGCAAAAACAGAGTAGGAGCTCGTTGAAAACAATATTTTAGGTATTCTAAAATATTTAATTTTGTAAAAACCTTATGTAAAAGTATTTGGACAAGCGCTCTGTGATTTTAATTACTTGTTTCAACTCTTGTAGAGCTTTACAAATCGAAATATATCTAGGCCAGGGTTCCAGCCGTGCAGTGATTCCTATTTTCATAAATATAAAATATGCCCATGGATTTTAATCCCCTTAAAAGTAATGTTATATAACGAAATATTAAAATATTTAAACAAACAAATAAAGATTGCTTATTTAAGTACTCATACCCCGTGGCGAATTATTTCAGAGCGGGGCGACAACAACAACCAGAGCTAAGAACCATCGCCCGAGGCGAAAATAAAAATCGAGAAGAAGGACCCCAAAACATGTGCAACGTGGTCGATACGGCATACGATGGATGGATGGATGGTTGGATGGATGGATGGGGGGCATCGAGAGCAAGAAAATGAAATTAAAATGCAAAATGTATCTGTGAGATACATATGCCGGCGCGGGCACACACATGCGTGCGGCTGTGTGTTAGTGAGTGCGTCGCCTACAAACGCGATTTCATTCGCTCGCAAAGCGTCGAAGCGGAAAAAATAAGGCGAATAAAATATAAAAATGGAAACAACAAAACACAGAAAACGAAACGGGCAACACACACACACACACACACACACACAACAAAAACATAATGGCGCTGGCGAGCCGCATTCGCTGTGCCCGCTGCCCCCTGGCCCTGACATGGCCCACCTCCCCGCGCATTGAACCTTTCGACGCACGCCCATGTAATGCGAGTGTGTGAGTTCGGCGGCGGCAGACGAATTTTTCGCGTAAACAATAAAAACACAAAAACGAAACCGGTTAAGTTGGGAAAAAAAAAAACAACAACGAAAAACAAAAAACCAAACAAGGCGAAAACTGCAACGGTTAAACAGCCAACGACCAGCAAACCATCCAATAGGTGGGGCCGAGTCTCCGTCTTCCTCCGACTCAGAGTCGGAGTCGGAGTCGGGTCTTGGTCTTGGTCTCTGGGGTGGCTGATGCTTCGATTGCAGGCGGACAATAATTAAAAACTGCATTGTTTTATTGCCTGCCTGCCTGCCTGGTGGGAAGTGGGAAAACTGTTTTGGCTGGCTTTTTGCGGTCAAATGTGTTCATAAACCTTATTGGTATGCACAAAATGTTTGAAATTCGTCATATGTCTAATTTGAAAGCTTTCTGTGGCGCGGGTCTTTTAATTAAAAGAACCTGGCACAGAGTTGGGTGTGTGGAGCCAACCTCACTATAGAACAATATTTGAATTTGCTTTTATATAATTTATTGAAGTTGCACTAAAAGGATGCAAGCCGTTCCTGAACCGAATCGATTTGAACCAGGAATTCCGAACCAAATATTCGGTTCGGCTTAACAATATCATGTGCATCCTGAAATCTAGATATTTTGTGGTTGTATGTTCCATATTGTGGTACAAAGACTTCGAGATGTCTCAAAAATTTATTGTTGTATTTTAAAATATTTAGGAATAAACAACATTGTTATACCCTTGCAAAGGGTATTATAATTTTGCCCAGAAGTTTGCAACGCATAGAAATATTAATTTCCGACCCCATAAACTATATATATTCTTGATCAGGGTTACGAGCTGAGTCGATTTTGCTTCGTCCGTCCGTCTGTCAGTCTGTCTGTCTGTTATTACGCAAACTACTCTCTCAGTTTTGCAGCTACAATGCTAAAATTTTGCACAGAGTCTTCTTATTGCTACACGCTACTAATATATCGGCACCGACCGGATCGGATGACTATATCTTATAGCTCCCATAGGAACAATCGGTCGGAAAACTAATTTTAGTGAGAAAAACTTTTTTATTTTCAAAGGAAATGTCTCCTAACTTTGTATTCATAGGTTTTTTATGCCTTTTCATAGTTTTGCCAAGTTTGATAAAAATCGGACAACTATATGGTATAGCTGCCATACAAAAGATAGGTCCGAAAAACAGTCTTAGTTAGAAAAACTTTTTTGTTTTTAATGGTAGCATCCTGCAATTTTGTATTTGTTTGTTTCAAATGCTTTCATATAATTCTACAAGTTTTTGTTCTAATTGGGTGACTATATCATATAGCTCCCATACGAACGATCGGTCGGTAAATGGGTCTATGTGGGAAAAAATTTTATTTTAAATATTTAAGTATAAAAACATCGGTAAGACGAAATTAGCTTAGCTTTCTCGCTTAAGATCCTTAATACTCAATCAAGAATTGACGATAGTAATAAATGGAGGACCGACTTATGTATTTCATCTTGCGACATCTTACACATAAAAGCAACTTAAAGCTATGACACTCACTGTCCATCTGAATTATCGACTGTATTCTCACTCAAAATAGAAGATATGTTATTTTTGAATTAGAAAATTGAAAACCTTTAACTGGCTTTTGATTAAAGCAAGGGTTTAGCCAAACCTCAAACCTTAAATTTACGAAGAATAACCTTTGGTATCAATTACTCCGAAGCAAGGCAAGTGCAAGGCTGCTGATGAGAGAATCCGGAGGGGCATTGGTAAAACTATACAGATAACGCTCTAGAGTGGACTTCCGATATAGCCTGACAAAATTAAATGACGTAAGACGATAAGATCGTATTCGGAGTAATAACTCGAGCAATTAACCGAAACTTTACCTAAAACTTTTATTCAGAAGATGCGATTTCGACCCTTAAACGAATGCCAGTCCTAAATATTTATTATTTCAGATCCAATATTCGATATTTTAAAGTCTTAGGTTTCCTACTTAGCTAGCTATTTCCAATCTTAAACTGTTGTGATGTAGATCTTGGTTCATGTGGGAATATTTGGACTATAAGAGATGCCTTGTTATATTTAAGTTAAAGAAAATTAAGAATTTTATGGGTCTTAACTAGAAAGAATTTGTTTTTGTACCCTTATTGTGATTTAAGAATGTTTTTAAGTTGACAATAGAATATACAGGACTTTAAACAAGAATGTTTTGAACTTATTTTGAGAGTTAAAATGGCTTAAATGGAAACTATTATCGCCAGAGACTTAAGACCGTCTTAGATCAACTATTTTGGGATTAAATATTGACACCGTTTGTACTTAATTTAAGTACAAAGTACTTGGTATTCATTCTGTGCAAGGGAATCTAATCTAATGAAAGGAATTACTTAGCAAACCGCTTCCTTCGAAGCGCAACGAAACGAGCGTAGATTAAATGAGAAAATTATGTTGTAATCATAATTCCTGCATAATTTGCATTGAATTAAATCCTAATTTATTCCAAAATTATTACAACAAGACGAACCACAAATAATGGTTATAGAACCGCTTCTAGGTAACTTTCGTTCTATCCCCTGCATTTTCGTTTATCCATTTCATTAAAGCTCACGCGAGCAACAGAGTTTATCCCCTGCCCTGCCCTCCTGGGCAACCCCTACAATTTCGCGGAAGGCCACGCCCTTTTCCAAACACACTCACACACACACACACACACACTCAGACCAAGCGCCAAGTTTTTATTAGCGCTTTGATAATGTACTTTTTATACGAGTGGAGCGTTTGCTTATTCGTGCACTCGCACACGTTGTTGTTGTTGTTGTTGTGGTTGCTGGTGTGCTCTTTATCGCACAATCGGCAGCTGTGCTGGAAAAATCCAATTAACAATTTTATTAGCTATGGTTAGGAAAATAATTCATAAATTCATTAAAAACCAAAACTGTAATAATAATAATCATCAATTTTATGACATTGCCTGACACTTGTCGCCGGCTTTTGCGTATTGCATTTGTTGTGGTAAATTAAATTAAGAAAATACATTTCGTATGACACACACACACACACACACACACACGTTTCGCGTGGAAATTGCCCCGAGAAACTTAAAAGCAAAACAAATTTCGTATGTCAATGCGGTTGAAAGCTCAGCGCCATTCATTCACTAGTGTTAAAAATTGGGGGGGAAATGTGTCCCAAAAGGGGACACCCCGAATACTTAATCAAGTTTCTCTTCCCTGGCTGTTTGACACCGTCAGTGCGGGGGATCGAGGGTGGGAGGGGGGGTTATGCAACAACAACTCATATATAGACATTCGAGACAAAGAATTTAATAAAAATCGTTCGCTGTCAGCGTACAAGAAGCCAAACAAATTGTAACAGGTGCCGTTGTCCGTTCTCTCTCGCTCTCCCTCTCTCTCTCTCTCTCTGCCATTTCCATTCCCATTGCCAGCGGGCCAAGAGAAGTGCATAAAAGTCCATGAGTGGGTGGGTGCCGAGGAAGTGGGAGAGAAATCTGGCTTGCAACCGGCCAATATCCATTCCAAGTGCTAAACACTTAACCCATTTGGAACGAGTATTAGGAATCCGTTGGAGAGATTTAATGTGAACTTTACTCATTAAACCGACTTGTAAATAGTTCCACTACCGCATTTGTGGGTGTTATCCCAGTGTTATCCCCACCGGCACCTTTCTAGTAACCAGCTTCACCATTTTATTGTCAATTAATTTAACCATTTTACTCACCATTATTTTATCTGAGTGAGTGTCTCTGTTATTATGGGAAAACCTGATAAAGCAAACTGCATGGAGATTGCTAAGTAGTCGAGCGAGTTTCCATGGCCATGAGTCAGAACATATAGTTATTAGCAGTTATTGGCATTAGCATGCTATTTCACCTGCTTTCGTAGAGAATATTGGGTAAATTTTAAAAGATGTACTTAATTCAACTAAGAAAGTTGGTTCAGCTCAACTCTGAAACTGACAAAGGTAAGCCTGGTGGATCCTACCAATAAATTAAAGAGTATTTCGATATCAATATTGTTGATATCTCTCTCTGTCTATCCATCTCTTATTACACCGCACCCATCGGAGCAGGGCTCAAAGTAGATTCTGTTATACGACCACTTTTAGAACATTCTTTGGAATTCAGCAGGCATACGAAAACGGGGATTTTAATCGATATTGAAGAGAACTTCGATCTTGTAAAGGAGCAAGTACCTCTAGGACTTATGGTTCCAAAAATAATGATAAATTTTATATTTATATGATAAAGTTGTGATAGTTCTTTTCTCAAACTATATACTCCTACATAAATATGAGATCTACATACTAATTGGGGTCTCAAGACTGGTGTTGTCTATATTGTATAAATAAATCGATATATAGAGGTTTTCTGGAAATCTAATATGCCTTATTCCGAAATACTATTTATTGTGGCGATGGTAAATCAAAGCAGTCGAATCGACCATGTTTATCTACTAAAGAAGCGATCGGTCATAAATTTTTTAAACTGACTCTAAAAAAAACTCTCAAATGACTCGAAAATGAGTTGAAACCGATAGGGTCTTAAAAAACGACTCTTTAGGAAGAGTCGTGGTATGATTCAATTTTATACCAACAAGAAGAAAGTTATTAAAAAATATGCTCATTAATACCTATTTTAATCAGACAAAGGACTCGAAAAAGATTCTAACTTGATCAAAAATGTCATAAAATGTTTGCTAGGTTGAAACTTTTAACGCTTTTTTCTCAATATTCATTTTTTTCATTTCGTTTGTGATCATATCTCAAGTTCCAATGGACAGATTAACTTGAAATTAGGTGTGGGACTTTATTATATATGGTTCTATGACCCAAAGTAGGAATATGTGAAAATTTGGGTTTTTAGTATTTTTGAAATATTTAAAACTTTTAAAAAAATGAATTTTTTATTTTTACGAAAAAATATTTTTAACATTTTTCGAATTTGTTTTAATAATGTTTTAAAAAATATCCTTAAATATTTAAAAAATTTAAATTTTTGAATTCGTGAAAACACATCGACTTCCCCACCCTAGATCTTACATTCTCTGCGGGATCTCTGCCTCTTACTGTAATTGAGAAGCTATATTTTCGGAATCGAAAAGAAGAAAAGAGTACAGTTTCGGTACTGAACTAATAAGTTTCGTTTGGGACTTTCCAAACTGCCTGGGGGCTGCAATAAATCTGTTTTTTTTTGTGGCCAAATGTCAGATCTAAAATCAGTGCTCCTTAAATAAAGTGGCCTAGCATCATGCAGGGATTTTGCAAAACTTTGGCCCCCACTCACACACCCATATCCACAACCGGCCGCCCATCCCCCCCTAATGATTTAATGTGGGAACTCTCTGGCAGCACGTGCTGCCTCTGATGGTGTCGGTCGTTCGGTCAAACCGCCATAACCATAACTTAAGTGTCGGCCAATTGTTACACCAAAGTCATGTTCAATTGCTGGTCGGTTTCACATTGCTTGATTTAATTTAAAAACAATTCCACAAAATTAAAAATTTAAACTCTGCCTTTAACTCGCAATGTAATTAAAGTTGTGCTCAAATGACGAGACACGACTCCAGCTTCAGCTCCGACTCCGACTCCGGTTCGCTTCATTTGAAAATTTATGACTTTTTGACAGCCCACATTATTGTTTAATCGTGACTTTCGAGGCAAATCTCTGCACGGAGCGCGTCTAGGCCCAGGATTTGATATTAAAAATCGGAAATCGCGCGAATGACACCAGCATATGAGCATCGGGGACAGTATTGGGGAGGTGGTTAATTGAAATCACCCACATGGACCAGTCCAGTCCAGTTTGTGGCATTCAATTAACAGTCTGATATTCCATCGAAGTCGAGTACAGCCACTTTTGCTGAAGGCTATTAAAAATTATGTAAATAACCGCCCTGAAGTGAGTGTATAAAGTCTGGCTCATTGTTGATCAACGGCCACTGCCGGCTCTGCCTATTAACAATAATAAAAATGAAAGAAAAACAAAACAACAAAAAACTAACAAGAGTTTTATTGAATTCGAAAAGGCATCGGCGCACAGGGGAGAAGATACCTGTGCGGCGGGACCAGGGGACCGGGGCCAGCAGACGCACACACACGCAGCAGCAAAAGGCAATAAAACCCATTTAATATTCATTTAAGGTACTAACAAATAATGCAAATATTTAAACAATTTATTTACATATGAACGCCATCAAAGAAGTTGAATTGAAAGAGATCTTTCAATTGATGAAATGTGAACGAGATCCCACAGAGACTCAAGCGGAGGCCTGGGTCCAAACTCAAAACAGATGAATCTATTTGTATTGATGAGTATGTTATGCACTTAGCTCTCCCTGTGTCTGTGTGTGTGTGAGTGTGTGTCTGCCCATTTAGCATGTCACCTTTTAACGGCTCTCTAGCAAACAAAATTCAAAATATTGTATACCTCCCCCACCTCCCCACACGTCTCCAACCAAGCGAATCAACATTTCTTCTTTTTTCTTAACATTATAATTACGTTTTGAATCATCTGCAAACAATTTAAGCTCAATTGTCTGAATTCATTTCTTCCGCCGGCAAATCGACATCAATTTAACACAGTTTTCTGGCCACCTGCTTTGAACTTAATAGTATTTTTTTTAGCTATATGGGTACTCGAATTACAAAAGACAAGTTAAAAGATCTGTACAGATTTCATTTGAAATGGTTTTGAGTTGTTTCATTTGGCAAACATATCATTTTGAGTGACCGATCTGTGTGTATGTTTAAGGAGGAATAGATTTTGTTAAGTACACAAATATCGTATGACTTTTGTTGACCAAAGTCTCTATAAAATGGTATTGGGAAAAGAACTAGGTTCCCTTAGTTTTAATTAAATAATGTATATACTTTAAAATATGGAAGAAATATAGCATTTTTTGCTTAGATCCATATTTTTAATATCAAAAGGATTGTTAGAATTAAAATTAATGATATATTCGCCACTGGATCAAAAGTTTTCCTTGTCAAAAGTCTGGCGAGAATGTAAGTTATTGGTCCAAGTCTGTATAAAAGTTAGCATTCATACTCTAAAAAGTGGCTTTCTCTCTACGTTCAATTAATTCTACTCACTCTCCACGCCTTTAACAACGATTTTACGTAGGATTTAAGAAATAAAACTCTTTACCAACTCAGTAAGAATTATATTTTCAAGTGCTTTGGCACAAAAATGATTTATTCTGAGCGTAAAATTCGTTCCAAAGTGAAGGGAACTTTATAATTTGCTCGAATAAAACATTTGCACTTAAAGTTAATTTATTAAAACTACAAAAAGCGATTTGCAGAGTCTTTAAATATGTCAAGAGTTTCATAAATGTCTCAATTTACATGTTTTCCTATTTTCGGTACATTTTTTTCAAAGAAATTGCAATTGATAAAAAGATAAATCTATACACGATCCACTTCCTGCTCTTTTAGCAACAAAAAAAACTACAAGAAAGTCATTTGCAAGTACCATTTCTTAGCGTTTGGTGAAGTTCCAGCATGGGAACCCTTTTTCCATAAAAACTATATTAAGTTTGATAAAGTTCAAGCATGGGAATCTTTATTCCCAAGTCCTCTAATCTTTTATAGGCCCTAAGCAATTTGTTAGCTTTGTTAAAAAGAATAAGGAAAATATCTAACCTAATTCATTCAAATTTTGCGGATTTGAAACTGGTGAAACGGTAACTCGATAAACAACTCTAGAAAATCGAGCTATCAAATATTTCATAAAATAGAAACAAACATTCGAAAGAAACAGAATATACCAAACTTGACAAGAAGAATTGATTGGAAAATATCATTAAGATTGAGTTTCCAAGTTCGGCACATTCCGTTATACTAGGAGCAGCCCCCACATTCCCGCACCGTGATCAAATCCTCCCCATTGTGATTAATTACACTTACCAAATCGTCTCCCAAATCGGAATCGCGTTCAATATTATTATTTGAACGGCCGCTACAATCCATAGTCGGATGCACTCGAAGTTGCATTTGGTAGCCCGCAATTGTCGTTTTGTCTTGCCGGTGTACAGAAATAATTTAAGCCAAGCAACAACAGCAAACACGGGGATCTCAACTTTCTACACACTCTTTGTTGTTGTTGTTGTTGTTGTATTTTCTTTTGCGCTTCTCTCCTTGGATTTTTTTTTTTGGCTTTGCGCGCGCACCGTTATGATCGTTGCTTCTGCTGCCTCTCGTCAGAGATCAAAAGGAAATTGCGTTAAAGAACCGTTCACTTTTTGGTTTATCTCTCCTTTTGTTTATTTAGTTGCAAATATTTAGCAAAATCTTTTTACTGTTGTTTAATGCCATTTACATTAGTTGAACACACGCACTCTCACATATACACACAACACCGCACACGTATATCAACCAGCTTGGTTGCCCACTCTAGACTAGGTGGGGGTGGGGTCTGAATTATTAATTATCAATTTGTTCATTTGTATATTATTTTTTTTTTCTCACATTTGATATCGATTATCCGCCGCACGACCGACGCACACGGAACTCCAATTGGGAATAAAAATAATTCTCTCCGAAAAGCACTGCCGACGCCACGCTCTGTTGTTGCTGTCTCTCTTGTGGGTATGTGTGAAATTGAAACGGTGGGTTCCATTTCAAGCGTTTCAGTGCACATTTCTCTCACTCTCTTTGGGCATATCTGCTCTCCAAGAAGTATCAGCCAATCGGATGTCTGCTTTAACTTATCCCAGGTGGAGGGAGGTGGTCAATTAAATGTGTAATCGTTGGCAAAGGAAATACACTGCTGAGCAAAGGGGGGGGATTGAATTTTGCATCTGGAAATGTGTCAGTTTTATATTCTGTTGGACGTTGGATTTCTTCGGACACTCATTTAAGTTTATATTTTACCATTGAAACAAGTATTAATAGGGTCATTAGCAGCAGGCAATACGGAAAGCCTGAAATTTCTTAGTCAAAGGATAAAATTCTCTTATCAACAGGGTTTTTAAATCTCTTAGAACTAGATTTTATATGGTGTTTACATATTTTAGGAGGTTTTTGAGGAGATTGAACTCATGCAACTCAGTTTTTAATAGTAACCAGATTGTAATATTAAAAAACTTAATATAACAATAGCATTTTTCAAATATTTCTGAACTTGATTTGTATTCTTTATTGAATACGATTGTGAAATGTTAACCAAATCATACCTTTAGAACTAGAGCTCTGTCAAAGGGTTTTCTAGAGAGCATTTTCCTCATTTTCAGGTTTTTTCCAGCTCCAGATTTTAAGGATCCTTTAAAAACTTTCAAAGCGAAATGGTTTAGATACAACATCTTAAATTTCGTACTCCAACCAAATCCTGTAGCACAGTGTGGCGCATTTGTTGCTTTGCGCTCGTATGTGTTTGTATATAGATGTATCTTTCAATCAGATATTTTGCTATTGGCGTTGTTTTATACCACAATTCAATTGAAAATACGCCCTTTTCATTTGTCGTAGGCTCTCTGGGTTGGTTCGCCCCTAATCGCGAGGGGCGTTAACCAAATTGTGCGGTTTTACTCAATATTTGATGTACCACAAACGGCAACAGCCCATCAAGGAGATGGGCAAAAGCAAACATTGATTAATGATTTGCGAGATAAATTGCACTTGTAATGGGGCCACAAACGGTAGATAGATGGTTCAAAAGCAGGTTACCCCTCGCCGCCTGCCACCCACATGGATAGTAAATAATTTCCGTTTCCGTTTTCTCGATTTTCACTAATTTGAAATTGATGAGCAGCAGAGTATATCAATTTTCGCCGCCCTGTCTGTAAAAGCAAACAGTTCGGTGGGGAGCGCAGGCGCAAACCCCACCCCCCCGCACACCCCACACACCCCCCCAAACGCAATGACGAGGCGAGGCGACCCAACAGACTTGACTGATGATGAAGTGAGAAAGTAATTAAATACAATTTTAAATGTGACTAATGAGACGATGTCAAATTCGTGGGGCAAATGAGCTAGCGCTGGTGGTGGCTGGGGAGGGGGGAGGGGGTCAGAAGAATAGGACCACAAACGGGGTGCAGTGTGGGGGCGGGGGTGGCCTCAAACGAAAACGCATTTATCAAATTTCAATAAATGCTACAGCCGCATTTTCGCACGCGCATCCAAAAGTACGCACACACACTCGCACACATCCATGAGATACTTGTGAACAATTGCCCGTTTTTGTTGTCGCTTGTAAACTTTCATTTTTTTGGGCCACATCTATTTGATTTTCAAAGTACGTCTCTGTCGGTGAAATTTGTGTTGTATTTAATTCGTAGATACACATATTGGTAAATACTCGTACGAAATATCGTTTATTTGTCAACACGTCCATTTCCTGCATTTTGTGTTTTAGCCGAAAAGAAAAAAACAAAAAACAAGAAAAAAATATGAAAAATTGTAGCCGCAACAATTTGAAAATAAATAAATGAGTTAGAGAAACGGCTACACACGGCGAGACAAATACATACATACATACATACAGAGAATGGAGCCGATATATGTATGCATATATATGCATGTGTGATTGTCCACACACATCCGCTGGTGTCAGAGCTTTTAGGCCTCATTAGTTGATGAGTGTATTAAGTGATTTGGGAATTACACTATATGCTGAGCATATCGTTTGGGGTGCGACCAGCACAGCAAATAGTTTGGTTTAACCAGGAATTCGATATGCCAAGTTCTTAAACAATATTATTACTGAGAAGTGGCATTTGGCAATGGGAAGCGATTCGATTTGTGTACAATGTACAATACCATACTCTGTTCCAAAAGTTGCATTTATGGCTATTTTTTTTAAAAATATATACAAAATTCCTGGAACTACAAAAACTACGTATTCTTGGTTTTAGGTAGAACTCGTAATCAAAAGCTTTAATTTGTCGATCACACTTTCAGCTTAGGCGTATCCCTCGTCTAGAATTTCGTGGTCAAGATCAACCGTGTTCTTGTACTTACTTTTTTTGTACCTTGTCGGGAATAAAAACAGATAAATCCCGAAGCAGGCTTGAAATGATCCTGTTTTTCGGGATTAAGAAAAACAAAGTGGTAGTGAAATCAATCTTTTCCGGGATCGTCTCTATAATATCCGGGATCACCCTGTTTTTAATCCCGTTTCGGATGGATTTTTTATTGAGTGTGGAACAATATTTCCCAGTTCTTTACATTCGCAAACGATTTTTCTGGTTTGACTTGGTTTTATTTGAACCGTACACATCTTAAAAATAAAAATAGAGAAATTCTGAATATTTTGTATGTTTTAAGCAAGGCTGCGAACTCCTGAGAACCGGCTCCTTTAAGGGTATTTTGGTTCCCTCAAAGCGGATCATTAACTGAACCTGTTTGACAAAGGGTTCGGTTCAAAAAACTAATAAAGCGCACTTAGAATTTTCTGTTTACCTTTTAGTAAAGCTGCACACTTCAATTTATAACTAAGTTCTGTTTTTGATGAGTTATAATTGGAAAATAAAGCAAAAGTTTTGTTTTGAATCTATAAAAGTAGGCTACCTTATACTATCAAAGACAGGCTGGCCATGAAAGAGAACATTGTGAAGTAATTTACTTACAAACTTGGTCCAACAACTACAGATTAAAGCAGCGGTGGGCATGAAGTTTGTGTTTGGTAGCAGTCCTACATTAACAACAGAAATAAAACAACACTTATTACCGAAATTCGAGTCGGCAAACTAGAATCACACTGCATATATTTCGCTTACTGTGTATTTGTGGTTTTAACTCGGCTTCAGTGGCTGATAAATAACACTCAGATCAATAGAAGCAATGGGAGCAAGGACCTGCCCACCGCTGGATAATAGGATAAGACTGTTTAGTAAATTAGAAGCTAGCTTCTTACAGCTTCACGAAAATTCTTTAAGAACTTTTGAAATTTATCAAGCGACCATATAATTATAATATTTGTTTAACGACCCTAATTGTTATGAACTAAAAACCTTAGCTGATTAAACTGAGAGTTAAGAATGGATTTGGAGTCCCAAAACCGAACCGCCTGCAGATTTGAGGGGTTTTAACCCTTTTTATACCCTTGCAAAAAATATTATCAACGCAGAGAAACATTCATTTCCGTCCCCACAGACTTTATATATTCTTGATCAGGGTGACGAGCTGAGTCGATTGAGCTTTGTCCGTCCGTCTGTCTGTCTGTTTCTAGGCGAAGTAGTCTCTCAGTTTTGAAGCTATCGAGCTGAATTTTTTGCACAGACTATTCTTTTTGCTGCTCACTACTTATATGTCGAAACCGACCGGATCGGATGACTATATCTCATAGCTCCCTTAGAAACAATCGGTCGGAAAACTAGTTTTAGTGAGAAAAACTTTTTTCTTTTCAATGGAAACGTCTCTAAACTTTGTAATCGTAGGTTTTCTAGGTTTTTTTTATAATTGCACCAAGTTTTATTGTAATCGGACAACTATATGGTATAGCTGCCATACAAAAGATAGGTCTGAAAAACAGTTTTAGTTAGAAAAACTTTTTTGTTTTTAATGGTAGCATCCTGCAATTTTGTTTTGGTTTGTTTCACATGCTTTCACTTAATTTTACAAATTTTAGGCCAAATCGGATAACTATATCATATAGCTCCCATATGAACGATCGGTCGGAAAATGGGAAAAAGAGTATTTTTTGAAAATATTTAAGCGAGCACTTGCAAGGGTATAAAAACTACGGCACAGACGAAGATAGCTTAGCTTTCTCGTTTCAAAAAATGCAACTTCTCGTCTGTCTTTAAATGGCTACCAATCTAAATAATGCAGTTTGTTCATAAATTGTCTAGAAATCAGAGCTCCACTGACTACAGAAAGAGGGTTTTCATAAAACTAACCTCCTCTGTCCATTGGCATGTGCCTTAAACGCTAATCGTTTTATCCCGTCCCAAAACCAAAACAGCCCAAGAACTCTAGAAGATCATTTAAATCAGTCTGAAACCCTCCCCTTTTTTATGATTTTTTGATACAAACAGAGAATTCGAATTTAATTACATTTAATTGATCAGCCATTTACCAACTCAATGCGACGAGTTGAACCAGCCGTGAGCAATCGTTATCGTCGGGTTATTAATTAATAAAATGCCATCATTAATTCAGAAAATGCAATTTGTCAATTCGAGCGAACGAAACGTGTGAGAAAGCGATTTCGTTGTTTTACCTGTTAAGCGTTGCTGGCCCCTGGGCCAGCTGATGTCGAATTGATTCAGCAGATTGGTTGGCTATGAATGAACTCGAAAGCAGTTGCCCATAATTGATGATGATTTAGATTTAGCCTAGTCCAAGCGACCAAGTGGAATCGTTTCACACACTCACCCAAGTTGGCCAGCGGCCTTAGGAGACAGACCGACAGACCAACCGACGAGACGAGAGAAACATAAAAAGCTGTCAGTTTCATTAATAATTTGAGGATTGCCTCTGGATATACGATTGTTTTGTTTTTATTTTTTTTATATATATTCAAATTAGTTGTGAAACGAGCAACTGAGATAGTTAGAAGCAAATCGGACAGATTCATTCATTGGGCTAACTGTCAGGAGCTTGTCAATGATGATGATTACAACATCGTCGGTCGGAAGAGCCAAAGCGGCAGCGTCGGCCATTATTAACATTTTTTTTTTTTTTGTTGTTTAGATTTTTACGAAATGTTTTTAATGAAGTCAAAGTCGCTGTGCACTGTAGGAGTTTTCCAGATTTTCTTAGCCAAAAGGTTATATTTAACATAGAGAATCATTCGAAAAGTAAGAAGTGCTATTAAACCGGGTTTGATGAAACTCTTTTGTCAAATAAGAACAATCGCAAAAAAGAGAGTCTCATAAATTCTTCAGAGGATGGAACACGACTTGGGACCTAAGGTTCGGTTCCAAAATTTTTCAAAACCTAAGGGTTTGTAGAGGTGATTGTATCCCAGGTATCCAGCAGAGCTGTAAACGATAATTCCCATTACCATTACCCTTACAACTTTATAGATAATTAAAAGCAACCGCTGATTAAGTTTTTTAGGTAATCGTTATGTTACTTGGGACTACGACTATTAGAGAATATTGAACAAAATAATTACTTTTACAATTACTTGAATAATTATACCTGTAATGGGGGGCTATTGAGTATTAGTGCTCGAATAATTCAACTTTTCAAGCATAATTACTGAATAATCCTTCTTTTCAGGTACAATTATTCAAGTAATTGTGAAAGTAATTACAATATAAAATAATCATTGAATAATCCTAGTACCAATTACCATAAAATCATAATCAGGAATTGATTTTTTTATGTCTGAATAATCGTGATTATTGTAATGAAAAGTAGTTAAACGCGGGAAGGAATGGTTAAATTGCAATTGGTATTCTAAGTATTTAAAACGTCATTTACTACTTTTTCATGCGAGAAGTTCCTAATTTGTGAAATTGTAGTGTATTTCTGTACCTTTTGCTGTATACTCGCTTATAACGAGGGACTGAAAACCCCGAACCGAAGTATTTCCTTGTGTTTTGCAGCCTTGGCATAGAAAAGAACGTTAGTTTATGGTTGTTTTATCAAAAAACTTGGACAGCTAGAAACACAGAGTCCCGCAGAACTTAAGTAAACAAAGTGAGACATAAGGAACCAATTAATCTTTAGAATTAATTTTAAAGCTGACTTAACCAATGACAACAGGAGGGATTGCTTAGATTATGACGAAGCTGTACTTCGTCCGCTGTTCTGACAGCTGACACTTGCCTACTCGATAACATATCGATAATATACCTATCTTTTTTAGCCAATAAAAAGCTTAAATATCAAACATACGATATTATACAGCAAAAATTTAGTTGAATTTAACTTTTTTTTAGCCAAAAACTTGGGGATAACTTAATTTTTTGCCAGAATATATGGTAATAAATCATACAGTGCAGTAGCAGTGGCAGTCCGTAGAGCGGGCCAGTTAAAAATAGAATATCAATTTGGGCAAAAAAGCATAACGGATGCGGCTGTCAATATTTTGACAGTTCCCCCCCAAAACATAAAGAGGCGCGAGACATACCGACGACGCAGCAGCGGCATCATCATCTGGGGGCCGCCGACGTGTGTAATGCACTTCTCCATTCCCGGAATGTTACATCAAGCCTTTAATTGAATTTCGCTGGAGTGGCATTTCAGGCAAACCAGCTAAAACAACAACAACAACGAAAACTAAATGAATGGATTTTCGTATAAAACTTCAAAATGAAATGATTAATATGCGCTAATGTTTTATAACTTTGCCCTCTTAATATGCGCATATCAAGAGCCAGAGGAGCAGACACGGTCGTCCTGGCCCCAGTTCGAAACAATAAACCCGAGGCAAACCTCAGCCACAACATTAAAAATGCCAAAAGCGATAAAAGAATGAACTGTATTGCCTTTTGTCTGGCACACAGATACACCATGTGTGTGTGCTTGAGTGTGTGTGTGTATCTGGGCCTGTGCCTGCCTGCTCTCCTCCGGTACGACACATCAACTGTTTGACTGATCTCGATCTTAACTGCTAATGACTTTAATCGTTAATCTCTGACATAAAAATTTGATTGAAGCGGATCTGAAATGAAATGCAATAAATTTAAAAAAAAAGAAACAACATTCATAAATACAAACTGCTGCCGCTGGGGCGTTTTTTCTCAAGCCACACCGAAATGGCAACACAATGTGCCAAAATTGGATTATGAACGATTCAGGTATATTAGGTTTTGGGGTTTTTGATTTGGGTGTAGAATACTTGCCCAAGAATACAGCTTGTTAGATTAAAAAGCTGGTTTATGTTTTGGTTTATTATAGTAGGCAGCCAT
Source organism: Lordiphosa andalusiaca (assembly GCA_035044965.1). Lineage (NCBI taxonomy): Eukaryota > Metazoa > Arthropoda > Insecta > Diptera > Drosophilidae > Lordiphosa > Lordiphosa andalusiaca. The sequence continues at coordinate 2,117,747 of JAWNNM010001900.1, read as the reverse complement.
CATGTTGCCACTTGTGATATTGTGGGCCCCCCTTGTGCTCCTATATAAACTCCCTGGTCTTCTGATCTATTACACCTGAAATGTAGAAATGTAGAAATGAATGAACGACATGGGAAAGATAGCATATTTCGAAGTAATTTCTACATTTGCTACACTCCAACCTCGAAAATTTGGGGTTTTGTACATTAAATCTTGGATAGTGAAAACCTAGAGGGGCATGTGGAAATGCTTAACGGAAAGTGTAGCTCAAAATCAGTAAGGAATAGCCCTGTTTTTCTTTTAGAAAGTTGTTATTTTTATAATACATAAATTTAATATAATAAATAAAATAATAATAAAAGTTCAGGTACAGGAAACGTATAGTTGTTGATGCTTTTCGCTCACCTTCGCTTGAAGCTTCCCTTTATAACTGTAATTTGCGGCAATGCCGCGCGAGTGCTTGTTAGTCGTATGGGCTGAGATGCCGGCATTTGTGTTTTGCATGGTTTTTATGGTTCGAGCTGTAGAAAATGATATAAAAGAGAGAAAATGGGTGGAAAATCTCTGTCAAATGTGTAGAAATACCTACATATTAATGTAGTTTTTACATATTTTTTCTCAGTTTATTGTAATTTTTTCAATATTTTGCTCTATGATTATATTCCTGGAGACTTTTGCGAGTGCCTTTGAATACCATCTTTTGAATTTATAATATAATCTTATATTATGGATTTTGTATTACAAAAAGTGCTAGACTTGTTTATAAGTACAACAAACAAAGGAAAGTGCAAATCAATAAATAAAATAATTAAGAAGAAAAAGTCATAAGAAATGTCTTACGCCTCCGAAAGCAGAGGCCCAACTGAAATAGTTTCTGATGAGACAGTGGAACTAGTTGCTAAAATCAAATAATTAGCCTACTATGATGGGAAACTTAAGCTTTCCAATTTGGCCTACTATGACTTAAGAAAATCCCCATAATTCTTTAATAGAGAGTAGATTAGGAACTTTACTGTTGTGATGTGGAATGGGCTTAACTAACTGTTCAATTGAGATCAATTAATCTAGAACTAAAATTCTATACAAACCAACACATAAAAACATCAACAAAACACCTTGCTCTGAATACCCCCATTCTGTGTATTTTATGTATTGACCATGTGTAAAAGAATTCAGTCAAAGCCATTTCCCTAGACCATAATTTCATTATGTTAATACCAAACTGTCATTGCTCAAATGGCGATTATAAAACCATAAAAATACAAATACAAAACAGAATGACATCAATAATGACATTGAATTGGCGCCTCTATTAGTTCTGCCCGTTGTTGTGCTGGCATTCTTTTACCCGCCACCCACCCCCGCTTGGCTTTCCCCATCACCATCCCCGCGCCTACTTATTTGGTGTGTCTTTTGTCTTTTATACGTGTATGCTTATTTATATGGATATATATTGTGTATATATACAATATCGAGCAATATTGCCAGACACTTGCGGGGCTTCTGCGACCTGCTGCTGCTGCTGTTGCTGCACCCGTGCACGATTGAAATGATAAGTGTTGCGCATACGACACGTTGGCCGGGCTATCGATTCACACGATTCACGCCGCTTCCGTCCGTGACGCGTTTGCCCACACACAAAAGGAATGTCCACAGCGGAAAAACTATTTCGATAAAGAAATGAAAATTAAATTAAATTAAAATGCCACCAGCTGTTGACGTCCATTGGCAGAGACAACAGAATAAAAAAAAAAAACAGAAACACAAAACAACAAAAAAATAAATAAATAAATTCGAATTTCGAATTGAAACACTTTGAGAAAATATAAGATTGACGCCAGCGACACGTTGATTAATTAATCTGATATGTGGTGTGACATTATGGTAGGTTTTTCAACTATTTGGCATATACAGAGGGCAAATGCACGAGGGTTGCTTTAAGAGAATCACCAAATGTCCCGTAGTTCAGCCTTAAACCCCGAAAAGTTTTCCTTTTCACGTTAGGTTAAACTCAGAAAAGAGTTTGGCATATTTGTAAATTTGCCTTGGTATTTAGAAAAAATTTCTAATAAACAGAAATAGTTTTCCGAAACTTAGAAAAATATGCCATAAACTACAAAACATTTTTCTTAAATTTAGGATGGATTTCATTGAAGAATTTCCAATTTTTAGTGCGAATTTAGGCCTCTTTTTCTGAGTGTAGAATCTTTCTACCAATAAAACACGAATTTGTGTACTAATCATTCGGCTAACTTGTACATACTTTTGCACAGCTTTATGATACCCTTAAGCCCATTTTCAAACGCTCTTAAACAAAATCTATTCGTTCCTTAGTTTTCAGCAATTTCGCACTTAAAATCGAGCTAAAATGGTGCTGAGTTTGGTTTATTCTTTGGAAGGGAAGTTAGGTAAAGAAACTGAGAGAGTAGTTGAGTTGAGTCCGCTCTCACAGTTTTGTTCTTAAAGGAAGAGATAGGAGTGGGGAAATTACGCAGCGCAAAGCGACATACATTTTTGCACTCACAGAGCTTTGAAATTCCCAAGCTGTTATGGCATTGCTGGCATGGACAAACGGCTGCTGGACTGACCGTTGATAGCCCGAGTATGCTGCTGTTTTTGTGCTGTTCTGTGTTCCTCAAGCAGGCTAAAACTTGCTACATAGCTTGACATTGCATTTTTAAGTATTAATTTTAAGCAAAAATGGAATAAACGACTAATTTAAAAAAATTTGGTTCGTGGAACATGGTCGCTCTGTTTTTGAGTCTATGGAGCTTTTAATTCAAGAGTAAACGATCTTAAGCTTGAACCTGATGAGCTCCTTGTTGGTTTTTGAGAATGCGCCATGCCCTTGATTAAAGATTGTTCATTTAGGTACGTTTCGTACTTGTTTCAAGAATTTTTCTACATAATTTAAGTATCTTTTGTACTTGGTTGAAGCTCTGAAGCTATTGGATCAACAAATGGGGGTTCAAAAATGCATGCTTGGATCAAGAATTTGCATTTTTATAGAACTACTGCCCCTAAACATTCTTGATTCAAGTATGAAACTCTCTATTTTTGTCTGGTAAAGTTGGTAAGTTGTTGTAAGTTTTCTCAAATCAAAGTTGGAAAGATTCAAATAAGCACATTTTGGAATAGTAACTGACAGCAAATGCTTCTCATTTCTCAAGATTAGCATTGAAAACCTAACTTTAGAATCTCACAATCCCAACAGCAACCCTCGTAACAGGAAGTTAGCGCAACACTTGGCACGCCCACGTCCTAAAAAACAACCAAAACAAAACAACAACAACACTGCTGTGCTTTTTTCCAGCCTATCAAAGTGTTTAAATGTTACTGAAATCAAACCCCCTCCCACCCAACCAACCACCCCCATCCAGGCATCATACACATCAAACAGTTCACACAGTTGCTGCTGTCCATTTGTTGCTAAACATTTGAATTTAAATTTCTGGTGACTTTTATAAATCGCTACATACGAAAATAAAGAGCAGGAAAATGAAAACTAGAGAAAAGGCGGAATTTTCGATTTATCAAAATGCGCCTTATTTTGATATGAAAAGAGCTCAAGTTTATTTTTATATATGTGTCCCCCCGTGTGTGTGTGTGTGTGTGTGTGTGTGTGTGCGGTTACATAAGGCGATTAGCCTTAATGCCCCCCTCCCTAAATCCATTTCAAATTCGCCAGAGAATTGCTTTTTGAGTATCTGTATCTGCATATAGTTGTATACAAATTAACTTGTCTAACGCTTATTAGCGGCCTTTGACCTTTCGTGTCGTCGCCAGTCAGCCACTTAATTAATGCTGAAAAGCAATTAATTGCAACAACAACAACAACCACAGCCGGAGCAGCCACAGCAGCAGCAGCCGCCACAGCAGATGTCTGCCTCTTTTACACTTATTGATATGTGTTTATGGACAACGGGGCGTATTAATTTTACAACCGCATATTAAAATGTTGCAGCCAAAATGGCCGCCACAGCCAACGACGCCACCTTCGAGGTGGGTAAAACAACAAAAATCGTCTACACAACGGAAAAAAAGGAAAAAAAAAAACAGCAACGTTCAAAATGCGAATTATAATAAACGTCGTCTTTTCAACGGCTATAAATAATAGGCAACTCACACCACACAGCGAAAACGGACTGCGAATAACTTTTTACATCGAACTGAAACACGTTGATATGGCCATTCCAACAAAAAGTGCAACAGAGACACAAGATGCACTAAATTATGATATGCACAGTGGGCAGTGCAAAAAAAAAAAACACAGCAGAAAGTATTCCCAAATGTCAGAAAGTCAGTCAAAACGTTTGTTGGCGAAATCGATTTTTAGTTTTTGGGGCTTAAGTTATGACTGCGGGATTCTATGGAAGAGCATAACGGTTCTGGCTGTCTGAATGTTGCTTCTTTTTGTTTTTGTTGAAAGTACAAAACAATTTGTGTTAACTTCAGGAAGCTCTTTAAAACTGGGTAACTAGAAAAAAGTCGAAAGTCAACCAACTTGTTAAGAGTACTTACATCCCAAACAGCTTAAACGATGCACCGCATTTCTAAATACAAAAATTGAGCTAAATAATTCGACTTTTTAATATCATTTGGAAAAATTCTCAGTTTCCTACATCCTTTGGCTTTGAATTAATCGGGGACTGTTGCCATTTCCGAATCCGATTTATGGCATTTGGGAGAAGTTCTGACGTTCCATAAACTATTTAAAGTTAAGATCCAGTTAATTATTGATATTTTTCAAAAAAGACTACTTTTCGGACCTTACTGTTCCATGGTAGCTATAATAAATAGATGTCTGATTTCGACCAAACTTGGTGGAATCATGCAAAAGCCCAACAAAAGAACATTCTTAAAATTTGAAGTCGATTCCATTTAAAACAAAAAACTTTTTCTCAATAGAACTTTTTTTTCGACCAATCATTCGTACTACAGCTATATGGTATAGTCAACCGATTTTGATAAAACTTTGTAGAATTGTGTAAAAGCATATAAAATAAATAATTGACAATTTTAAGGGCATTTCTAATGAAAACAAAAAAGTTTTTCTCACAAAGACTACTTTTCAGACTCTACTTTTCTATGGCAGCTATACTATATAGATGTCAGATTTCGACCAAACTAGGTATTATAATGGGAACGCATAGCAAACTAAGAAATTCAAAGTTTGGAGGCGTTTCCACTAAAAACAAAAAAGTTTTTCTCACTAAAACTTGTGTTTCGATCGATCGTTCCTATGACAACTATATGCCATAGTCATCCGATCCGGCCGGTTCCGATAAATGTGCAGCGTATTTGTACTAAAAGACTTTGTGCTAAGTTTGGTGAAGATAGCTTTCAAACTGCCGGAGAAGAGAGCATAGAAATCAACGCAGCTCGTCGTGCTGATTAAGAATATATATATACTTTAATTGTTCAGATATGCTTCCTTCTATGCGTACAAACGGCGATGAATTGACAGACCGCTAGCTTCATTGACATTGATGGTGAATAAAGTGAAACTGGTGAGAAATTTGGTCACACTAGCTTGAAAAGCCTGTTTGGTGGGTCGACTATGACGGCCATACATACATATTTCTTCACAGAGCATGAGTTTTGATGGTAAAATCCAATGATTTAAAAGCTCTGTACGTTTATTAGCCTGTTCATGGTGCAAGGGCAAACCTTAATGAGCATTTTTGGTGTTGCCCACATTTTTCGAATCACAAATGAGGAGACCATTGGAAAATATTCACTGCAAAGTTTTTCTAGATGATTGCAAACATGGTCAAACATTTCTTTGAGCTTCATTCATCCCGTACAGGCTAATCGTATGAGAACTCAGACTATTATGAATACAGCTCTAGCATATCTGGAAGATTGGTTGTATCTTTCTTTTGTAGATCATAACCGAAGCTAGGTTACACACATTTTACAGCACCCCCGAACCACTGTTCGTTCCCTCAAGTCTCCCATTGAGACGATAGCCAGTTGCAGTACTTTTTGTCAAATGGAAAATCATATAGCGCTATGAATATGGATGATTTATTTGACTTGTTGTTGTTGTTGTTGCAGTTGTAGCTGTAATGTTTTTATGCTTACGAAAAAAATTGAAGCCCAGCGAAAAAAAAAAAAAAAACACCCAAGCAACACTCTGAGACACACAATGTAAGATCTTCAGGTGGAGGGCAAAGAAAAAAACAACGCCTCACTGCCTTTTGTAACGAATAGAGCGATACACGATCTTTTCGCGACTTCCACTCGGACGCTGACTGAGGCACCGGTGAGAGTTGATGCCAACACCAAATGGCCGGGCCGTAGCTCTTCCGCAAAAGCTGATCGATTGCAAATAGGTCCAGAGATCTAAACGCCCCCTTGGCCCAGCTCCGACGGGCTCAGCTCCAACTTCATTATCGTAATGGCAATACTCATTATGACGCTGCTGCCGTGGAAGTGGAAGTCGACGTCCTCGCTGATCATCAGTTCGATAATTGATTGCCACATAATTTATGTCATTTCATGTGCGTGCCGTTTGCGAAATATGAAATGCGGCGATGCGCGGCGAATCGCAGTCCCAGGCAGCGTCGCGCCGACAGCCAACAGTAAAAATCGTTGTTGTTAATAGGTTTCGTACTATTGTTATAATGCGTAGGCTCCACCTCTCGGGTTTGCCTGGCCAGGCCCCAAAACCTCACAATGTTTGTTATGTTAATGAACTCCAGGCTCAGCCAGTCGGCCAAACCAAACTTTCATCATTAAAGAAAATTATAGCCAACGAGTTGGGTCAGGCAGCCAGAAAGAGAGGGAGATGTGGACGACGTGGACGACGTGGACCGTTCCACACAAAAAGTGTTTATGACCAGAAATCCGTCAACATATTAACACTAAATATTAAAACGTACGAGCGTGTTTATGCATACCCCTCCACATCTCCACATGGGCCGAGTATGTTCGAGTATGTAAGAGCGTCTGGGAGCTGAGATGTTGGCGACCGCAGAATGCACCAAGTCCAACGTACCCAGAGCTCACTCTCATGGTAATTTGCGTCTGAAAAGCACAATTTGATAGTCGTAGCCAGATATATTGTAAATGCGGAGGCAGAGAGTTTTTTTTTTTTGCCAACTGCATTTCGAAAATGCAATTCTGAGAATAGGCAAGAGAATGGCCAGGAGGAGGGGCCCCGAGACTTCATAATCCTAGCAAAACGGGGGGTGGGTAACATTGTAATCAGATGAGTGCCACACGAGATGCAGTTTTCCCCCATTTTTGTTTTTCAAATATTTTTGGCTGCTTTTTGTGTCTAAAGTGATAGATTTATGGATGGTACAACATTTTTCCAATTTGTAATATAAGGCTCCTCCCAAAAATCGGACTAACGGATCGGTTTATTGTCTCGCTGTGGGTTCGATCCCCGTTTTCCGACTCTGTTGTATGTGGGATACCAAAACAAACTGATTCGGAATTGATTCCTTCAGGCTCAGAGTATAACAAGAGGAGTTTTTAATGCGGACCTTCGATTTTACACACAGGCCCACACACACACACACAGCACACTCATGCAGAAACGAAGGTCCACATTGAAATTTCAACGTTTAAATTACTTGTATGGCCGTTACTCATCTTGTTGCTCTAAGTTTTTGGTCAGACCCCATTCTTCCGAAATTCGAGATTGGTATCGGAAGAATCTTCCAACTTTTACACAAAGAAAATAATGATGTTTATATTAAATTAACAACAATTTAAGCCCAAGCTTTAGGAACCCAACGTGATTTGTAAACCAAAGAATACACGACTTCTCGTTCAAGTGTTTGTTGTTGTTTGACCATTATTTCTGTTCTATAATATCGTGTCTCCATCCTCTTGATTTTCCTAATTAAGGGGAATGGGGTCCAATTACCTAACCTTTGCTAGTTCCGTTATCTCACAACCGTATGATGCATAACTCTTCCTGTTTTGATTGCGAGGTCAAACTAATCTCACAAAATCAGGCTCAAGTCTTCATTGATAAGAAAACCTCAGACTTTAAGGCATTATTTAACCAAACCGTTTCACATTTAGAGGAACTCTGGTTCGAGAAGAGGTTCAGAAGGTAATTACTTAATAATCCGGTTCGAGAACTAGAAATAACCCAAACAGAGCTAGAGAGGCTCAGTTTATTACCGTCCATCCGTTTTAAATATCATTCAACTTAGTAGCTCTATGGACAGGCTTAAGGGTAATCTGAGCTATATTTCTTCTTCCCAGTGCTACAAGGAGTTCCTTAAGGAAAAATAGATTTCCTAACTGTTGAGCCCAAGACATCTTCTTGCACAGCAGGCATACACACACTACACGCAGCACCACACCCACCCCTACTTGCAAAGGAGTTTTATAATTTTGTCCAGAAGTTAGCAAGGAATATAAATATTAATTTCTGAGTTGAATGAGCTTGGTCCAATCGTCTGTCTGTGATTTGGATGACTATATCTCATAGCTGCCATAGAAACCATGCCATACAAATGGGTCTAAGTAAGCAAAAAAGGTTTGTTTTCAGTGCTTCCGTACCTAAACTTCACCATTATTAATTTTACAAGCACAGAGGGAAGAAACTTGTTTAGAAAATAGGTTACCTTCCACCTAAACTAATACTAAGATGTTCAATCAAATTTTTGAGTACAAATAATGCCAATGTGCTTGAAATGAGCACAAGTCAGCTCAACTCAGCCACCGCACAGAAAAGTATAAAATATGTTTTCTACAGAAAAAGTCTTCGATTGAATCCCTTTCTTTCTTTCTAAAATGAACCAAGGCAATTGGGGTGGGTCGCTGAATTCATTGTACTTACCAGCAATGTCTCTGATTCTAGGGGATTGGGGCAGCAGCACAACTTCAGCTCTTGTGAATAATATTGACTCAAGATTCAATCAATGGAGATTTCCCAGATTGTCAGAACCATCTATAACCTTAAGTCAAACTTGAACCAACTTTTGCCACAGCTTAAATCCACTTTTTCCTTTCCCTCAAATGTTGTCTTGAAGTGAGAACATTGTACTAAAAGTGAGAAAATTCTTGTCTATGGTAATGATTGTGCATTAGAACATTAGTTAGTTCTTGGTTTTGGCCACATTTTGTCAATATCAGATTACTATATCCTCTAGCTGCCTCTTACGGAAAATGAGTTGATTTGAAGTGATCTTTCTGAAAATGAGTATATAATATTGTAACATATTTATAGAGAATCTGCTGCCTGTGTATTTTTACCAATGTACCTTTTGTTAGCCTTCGGATCTGGCGATTAATAGTGATGGGCGTATTCGTAATCGTCCAAGTCCTGTTCTTGGTAATCTTCAGTAAGTAGGTTTAGTAGTTTTCTAAGGCTTAGAAGTGGTTAAATGATAAATAAGAATTCTATCGCATTACCTATGGAAGCCAAAGCGCCACAACCCAAAAACTGTTCACAGAATAAGTTGTTGGGAGCTCAAATTTTGTCCGAAATTTGATTACAAATAAGCTAAATGTGCTTGAAATGATCAAAATTTAGCTGTGTCAATGCTCCAATCCCTCCACATCCCTCTGGATTATCAAAAACAAGGAGCTGACGGTCTAAGGACCACAGCCCCCATTCCAAACTACAGCTCATTAATGATATCTGCTCCAATTTTCAGATGTTTGATGTGTGATTATGCCTCATAGTTACTTATTTTAATGGATAATTTATCCATTAGCTAAAACCAAAACACTCCAGTTGTCTAACGTTGTTGTTGTTTTTTTTTGTTTTGCCCCGAAAACCCAATCTCATTAATTTTATAAAATCATTAAATTTTCGTGGCTCCTCTGCCGTTTATAGGTCTGTGGGAGAGTGGAAAGTAGAGTGGGTCACAAATGGGAATATCAATTTATAATGGCATTAATAACCTGTATTTAACATGCCCCGCTCCACCCCGCAAAGCCGCCACAAACCAAATACATCGATCACTTGACACCCGCACAACTTGGCGAACTCTGGTGGCAGCATTAAGCAGGGGGTGGGAGGGGGTGTGGCGTTGAAATGATTAGGGAAAACAATGTTGTAGTCTCAGACGCTCTCCCCCTCTCCCTCTCCGGGTCCACCCCCCCCCCCCCCCTGTTGTTAAAGTGGTGCGGTGGTGCGATGGTGCGGTGGGGGTGTGCGGGGCGAAGTGCATTTTTATTTTGCTTCCGCTGTGGCGGCGATGAAAGATGCCGAAATACTTAAACGATTTTTAATAATTTTATGCGTTTTCTGCGAAGATGTACGCATAAAATACAACAAATGAAGAGCAAAAGAGCCAACGTTATACGCCCTCAATGATTTACACACCAGGACGGGATGAGGACCCCGTGTCTGGCCCTGGCTCTGGCTCTGGCTCTGACTCTGAAATGTTTTCATTTTGATCTCTTTACGCTGCGTTGGGCACTGTGGGCTTCGGTCTGCCCCTTGGTGGTGGCATCTTTGGCATTTTGTGCAACAAGTTTACAGCTTGTTGCGCATCGACTGTGATTTTTCTTCAAATGATTTCCTTGAATTGCTTTATTATATGTGCGTGTGTGCATGTGTAGGTACGAGTAGGAGTGCGCGGGCCCACGCCAACCAGCCAACCCAGCCAACCCATCCTCTGCCCCCGGGCTTTAATAAATTTTATAGTCACACGCATGTGTGGAAGCCGCTGCCGCAGATCTCGACCACCTCCTCGAATCCAACAGTCCCAGTTTGCCCCCGGGCGCGTATCAAGGTCTTGTTTATTACTAATTGAATTTGCTGCCCTCGCTTGATTCTCTAGTCTCTCTAGTTTATGTTGACCAAAAAGGTGGAAAGGTGTGAAAACTCTCTTGTTGTTGAGACCCCACTTGGTATTGGGGCACACAGTTGCCCTTCATTTCAATTTTCCCACGCTTTTCACACAGCTGCATTCCCAAATGCTTCGATTGTTGAGCAATTAATTAGCACTGCGTGAAATTATTGGTTTTGGGAAGGTGGAGGAGCAACTAGAGTTGGAGGTGGCTGGGTGTATGTATGACTAGCAATTACTGCCCGAAACAAACTAAGCTGATAAGTTGAAGGCCTGGGAAAATATGGAGAAAAAAAAAAAAACGTAACACAGTCGGTTACATCATACAACAAAAAGCTTTAGCCAGCAAATCAAGCTGGAGTTGACGGTATGCGAACTGAAATATTGTTAGCCTAGAGCCCAAATGCACATTTTTGCATAGGCATTGTCACAAATCGGTGTAGACTTTCTATATTTTCTATTTGGACAATGAAAAGAATAGAGTTTCGAATTCATAAGAGGTTTTAATGGATGTCTTTTTCGAAGTTTTAGTATAAGAATTTTATATGGTTCAGTTTGCATCTGTTTACTACAAAAAATAGAGTAAACTCCTCGTTCAGTTCAAGAAGTCTCATACTATTGCAACACAATCGAATGAAATAGTGTGTTCTTTGAGTTCAATTTTTCCATAACTTCGAATTTATCCAGCTGTAGCAATTTGCCATATTTTTTTTAGCTCTCTTGACTAAGCTTCTAGCTTCTATTGGAACAATCAATCGATATATGGGATCACTTTAGTGACCAATTTCCTATGTATTGCATTGCCAGCTAACCATAACTTAACTTCAAACGAATGGGTAAACTAAATCTACTATAAACGTGAACCAGAGTGGACTTTTTCAGTATATTGAAGGGTTATTTTTGATACTAGATGATTTCCTTGTGCTGAACTTCACGAAAATTGTGCTTCAGGGCTTACTTTTACTTGAAGTTTGAGCTTACATGCCTGTTTGGACACTTTATAGACACGTTATATGTTGAACCTATAATATGGTTTGTATTATATTACAGTATTACTTCTTAGCTTTAAGATAAGCTATACCAAACAATTGTGTGATTTTTGCCAGCAAAGTTATACCATTTTAAAGACTGGTCTAGAAAATTATTAAAATGTCTGCTGCTCAAAAGTATGCTATGCATATTTTAGTAAGTTAAAAATGTTATACTCTCTCACGAAAATGTACCCCAAACATTCATTGCATATCTGTGGGCGTTACAAAATAGGCTTATTTTTAATACAGGTGTTCAAAAGGATATTACTTCGCTTAAAAAAATCGTAGAAATATATGAGTTGGTTTATTCTAAAGCTGAGATATACTATTTTACGCTAATATCAAAGTGAGCAAATAAAAACAAAAGTGTTAACCACAAAACGATTCTAAATTGGTATAAAGTATACATTTTAAGCTTAAATTAATGTTTCCGAAAGCAGATACGTGCACAGCACAAGAAAATCATTTTAGATCAACATCAACTTCTAAAAAAAACTAGATTTTATTGTCTAGCGTCAGCGGCGCACACAGAATTTTTCCAAAGGGTGTTTTTTTAAAGTCTAGTATTTATCAGGGGACTAACCCCCAAAGCCCCTAAGGGTAGGTCACTGCCTAGTATTATCATTCACAGAACTTTCAGCTTATTTTTAACTAGAAATTATATGGAAAAGAACTAGAGCCACAATTCTGAGACTGTATGCTTCTGGAAGTAGACCTGTTTGTGGCTATTATATCTTAACTCCTTTTTCCAAAGGGCGATATATCGAAAAACAATACTAAAGTGTATAAAACATGCAAATCTGGAAACTGAACTGCAAAGAGCACTGGCTAAACGAACAAGTTATTTTTCATTCTTGTGATAAGGCCCTGATACAGCTTATGATAACACTGATGGGACCTTTTAAGTATATCAAAGAAGTGCAGTCCTTGGTTCGGTAGGTTCTTTTCAAAGAGTAGCACTGAATCCAGCTTATCTGTACTCAAACCGATTCTATGAAATCTCATAAAACTCAGAGACAAACTTTGCAAAGCATTAGATTTCTGAATCGGAACCCCAGCCGAGGCACCTGAACCCCATTAAGTCGGTGTCTTTGTTTAGTTTAGTTTGTTTTAATTGCAGAGTTTTTAGAAAATTCAGTTTTGGCCTTCTCCCACCAAACCAACAATTTTCCAAACCCCAAAATTTGATTTAGGTAGCAACACCCACAGTTTTCCACTGCCGTCCAATCACAATAAAATGCCGCCAACAATTACACCGCACACTTTTATGTGCAGCAAAGCTGTGCGAATTCCCACAGCGGTTGGAGGGTGTGCTTGGACCTGGGACCTGGAACTGAACCTGGTGCTACATTTAATTAGCTAACTCAATTAAAAGAGCGTAAAATGAATTGGCCGCCCTCTCCCTCACATGCCATGCCATGTGTGTGCCTGTGTGTGTGCCCAGGTCAGGTGTAGCGGTCATTAAATGAAACTCACAAAGCGACCCTCTGTCCCCATCATATTCAAGGTGTGGCATCTACGTGAGGACTTTAATTTTGCTATTTTTTGATATGGAAACACCAATAGCCCACCTGGCAATGAAACGGCCATCCGATTGGTTGGCTTACGGGACAGATAAAATAATCGAGGAGCGAGCAGGGCAGCGTAATTCACCTTAAGTCTCTGGCGGAGCAAGCGAGAGAGAGAGAGACAGAGAGAGCGAAGCGAAGCGAGAGCGTGCGCATAAAAATTGAATGAGAATTGAAATTGGAAATGGAAATGCTGGAAACGAAACATTAGAGGTGTGTGTGTGTGTGTGTGTGTGTGTGTGTTGTGGGGGGAGATGAAAATCCCCCCCTAGTAAAAAGACTGATTCAGGGTTTTCATCCAATCGGAGGAAGTGAGGTAATCACAATAACACAGCAGCAGAAAAACAAGTTTGATTCGAAGCAACCAATCAGATGGTTGCAGATGGCAAGCAGTATAGAAATGTAGAAAAGGTAACAGAACCAGAATGGTGATTGGATTGTTGCACACAGAATTCTTGGAATTATTAAACTAAAACAGATGGACTTTAGTCAAGCTTACAATTAGGCAAAGTATTTTAAAGAAAAATAATTTTAATTTCCCTTAAAAAAAACTTTAAAAAACACTGCAGACTGTACCTCATTTTTTTGGGGAACTCTGTTAGATATTTCGAGCTTTTTATTGAAAGTTTAAAAACCGAAAATGAGCCAGGAATAACAAAATTGAAGAATGTTTCGAATTAAAGCAAGATATTCAGCCTTCTTCTCAATTCGGACTAGATTTGGTTTCTAAAGCACAAAACTCTTACAGAATCAGAATTGAGAGGATTTTGGAAGACGATTTAGGCTCGAACCTTAGCCCATGCATGACATAATATCTATGTAGAGGTAGGAATATTAATATTCATTAAAAGTTAACTTTGGCACGGTTTTCCAAATAAGACAACTTTTCGAAGCTAAGTTTTCTTTGGGAACTATACTATATAGATGTCCGATTTCCACCAATCCTTGTGGAATCATGCCAAAGCCCCACAAACGAGCTTGTAAGAATTTTGTAGTCGATTCCATATTAAACTAAAAAGTTTTTCTCAATAGAACTTATTTTTCGACCCTTCATTCGTACTGCAGCTATATGCTATAGTCATGCGATTTCGACAAAACTTTGTAGAATTATTTAATTAAATATTAAATAAATCAGAGTAAATTTTAAGGACATTTCCTTTGAAAACAGCAAAGTTTTTCCCACTAAGACTACTTTTCAGCCTCTACTTTTCTATGACAGCTATAGTATATAGATGTTCGATTTCGGACAAACTTAGTGGAATAGTGGGAGAGCACAGCAAACTAGGAATAACAAAGTTTGGATGCTTTTTCTTTAAAAACAAAAAAGTTTTTTTCACTAGAAATAGTTTTTTGAACGATTGTTCCTATGACAGCTATATGCTATAGTCATACGATCCGGCCGTTTCCGACAAATGTGCAGTGTTTTAATGCTAAAAGACTTTGTGCAAAGTTTGGTGAGGATAGCTTTCCAACTGACGGAGGAGATGGCATAGAAACATACAGACTGAGGGACGGTCATAGCTAAATCAACTCACCTCATCGTGCTGATCAAGAACAGACGGACGGACGGACGGATATGGCCAAAATAGGTTTAGCTTTTGTTTCTCAAGAGGTACTGTTCAAGGTTCGGTTCACTGTTAACTAAAAGTCAGAGTTTCGGGTTCGAACCGGTTCGGTTTAAAACCGGTTCCTGGTTACAACAAACATTCACAGAGACGCATTCTTGAGTTCTATATCAAAAATCAAAGAAAATCAATAATCCTCAAGTCCCAGTTGGATTACTTCTTCTGAAACAACTCTCGCTTCGTCGTAATCGAAACCGACCACCATCAGGTGCTAAACACATCAGTTGTCTGTGGAGGCACGTCCATCAGCTCTAATCACCAAAAGCTACAATTATATCTACCAATCTAGATTCAGTTTAAGCTCAAATTGTTGTGTAAATTGTGCCAACATGTCAACACTTATTTGGACATTTTGCGCTCCCCTCCTGCCAAACCACCTCCCTCCACCCCCCCCCTCCTGTTAGTTAAGCCTATTAAATGCTCCAAAACGCTTTGTTGTACCGTCGAGACTTGGTTTTGTCTGTTTATTTGTTTGCCTTTTGTGTTTGTCTCTTTATTTGTAATAAATACTTATGTTTGGCTCTAGAGCGACCGACCAAGTGAGTGAATGAGATTCGCTGGGGGGAGGCGTGGTGTGGTGTGGGGCTGGTAGACGGACAATAAGGTGAGTTATTAGTTTTCGTGAAGCTTATCAGGTTACATAATTGTCTCCCCCAAAAGAACATTTTATGTCTTGTAATTATCGCAAACACATCGAAGAATGTATTTTATTTTTTTTTCCTTCTACTTTTGTTGGCTTTGTGGGGTTTCGCCGCATATAAGAGGACTTATCAATAAGGACACCAAAGTGAAGTCCTGGGGTTGCTTCTTACTGGTAATTGAGTAATTTCCACTTGAATTTCCCCTTTCAATATGCGCGTGTGTGGGTGTTTTCCTTTGTGACTTTGTGTGGATTTGGTCTAGAGGTATCTATTTCGGACTGTGCGGTCTTAAGCTTAGGGTATTCTGTGGTGGCATTACATTTAATATAAGCAGAATTTGAATACCCTGTGGCAGTATGGCCAGGGGTATATTACATTTTTATGTGCTAGAATGCTCCAAAAAGGTTCGGTTCGGTTCTGAGATGTTTGTATCTCTATGAACCTTTAGAAGCTGCAAAGCTCTACACACTCCGCCAGCCACAGGGTATCTTACGTTCGTTCTTCAGCGCCTTCCCTGCTCGTTTTAAGTTTATCGTAGTACAAGGGTGCGACATGCCAAATATGCAAACAAGTTCTAGGCGGCAGCGTGACGCGTGTGAATTTCAATTTGAATTCGAAATTGGTAACAATGATGCGGCTCTTTTTGTTGCCTTGTTTTTTTTGTTTGTCTTCGTTCCAACTGTCAACTAAGCGGCAGCCACATAATGATGCTGCAACACTCCAGGCCCTTCCGTCGCCTTTGCGCCCTGCGTCGTACCTTGATAGAATTTTAATTTGAAATCTATTAAATGTTCCAACTGATCACAAAAGCAATTAATCATTGACACTATTTTAGGCTGATATTAAATGGCAGGAGCTTACAGCAATTGCCGCATTGTTATGCTGATGCCTTTTGTGTATTCCCAAGTAATTACAATT
This sequence comes from Lordiphosa andalusiaca, assembly GCA_035044965.1. Classification (NCBI taxonomy): domain Eukaryota; kingdom Metazoa; phylum Arthropoda; class Insecta; order Diptera; family Drosophilidae; genus Lordiphosa; species Lordiphosa andalusiaca. Next base: position 2,101,213 of record JAWNNM010001900.1, on the reverse strand, counting down.
CTTTTGGCATGTTAAAAATGGGCAGAGGAGAGGAAAAAAACCGCGGTCATCAACGCACAAAGATCTCCATCTCGCGCCCAACAATATAAAACGATATTTTTTGTATCTGCATCTCGACGGCGTGCCGGGGCCCGAGCGACATTGAATTATCACATCACCTTTTGCTGGGGTTGGGTTGACAAACTACAAAATAATAATGTGGCACATTCATTGTCGCGGCCGGAGCCGGGCTTATTGTCATGCAGCCAACTCAGATACATATTTTCACATACAGATTTTCTTCTCGGATTTACGTACAAAGCCAATTTATCACTGCAATACAATAAAGAGCGAAGACGAGTATTATAACCGCAAAATAAATAACAAATATAACAAACGAGTCCAACCCCGAAAAAAAGAAGAAACAAGACGCGAGAAACGAGAAACGAGAAAAACCCCGCCGATTGAGGCTGTCAACGGCGTATGCACAATAAAAAACCCTACGGACCCAGTCTCTCTCTCTCTCTCTCTCTCTCTCTCTCTTGGCCCGGCAAGTGCCTAATTATGTGGCCAAGTCAATTTGTACAAACGGCCCGACTTTTGTTTGACTTTTCACGCTGCAGGCAAACAATAAATGTTTTGTAGTGATTAAAAAGTAGTGTGAAATCGATTACCCGGACCATCCATTCACATCAGATGTGGGCTTGGGGTACGGGTCAGTGTCAATATTGAGTCAACTTTAGCGATACATGTTAATTCCAGTTAATCGGGAATGCGAGTCGGTCATTTTTGATCTCAACCAGCTGGAAAAAGATACTATTTGAATGGATACATCAAAAAAATCCCATTTTCATATCCTTTGGTTAATTTTCAGCTCACTTGTATAAAGATTTAAGATTTATTTAACATTAAATGAATATTTTAATATTCAAAAAACAATTAAAGGATTTGCTTAGCTCTCCTTTAGGCCAAAGAGAAAGCAAGAGAAAACGTAAGGCATTGAGTGCTGGGGAGAAAAAGTAAATGTAAACTTAACAGAATTAAGGGAGCAAAGATACACAATGTAAGTTCGGAGTTCCGAAGTTCAGCTGCAAAAATAATGCAACGCAGCTCTCATCTGCCCTCATCGACAGCGCCTTTTGCTCTCTTGGCCAAGTCTCAGCATGCCCTCGGCGATTGTCGTTACTAATAACGACATTTAATCGGACCCTGCGGGCCATGCGTGACAATCTTAAATAATGTTAGTGCTTATCCCTAAATGCTGAACTGAGCCATTTAAAGTACAAATCAGTACATATTTCGTGCTGATTATTCTATTTCTCGAAGACCTCTTACCTTTTTGAGCGCAGCGCTTTTCCATAAGCCTCAACCGTATACAGAGACTACGTTTTATTTTTATGCCCTTGCAAAGGGTATTATAATTTTGCCCAGAAGCTTGCAACGCATAGAAATATTCATTTCCGACCCCATAAAATATATATATTCTTGATCAGGGTGACGAGCTGAGCCGATTGAGTCAGTCTGTCTGTTTCTACACGAACTAGTCTCTCAGTTTTAAAGCTATCGAGCTGAAATTTTGCACAGAGTCTTCTGTTTGCTGCACACTACTAATATGTCGGAACCGACATTATCGGATGACTATATCTCACAGCTCTCATAGGAATAATCGGTCGAAAAACCAGTTTTAGTATGAAAAACTTTTTTCTTTTCAATGGAAACGTTTCCAAACTTTGTATTTATAAGTTTTCTATGCTTTGGTATAATTCTACCAAGTTTTATTAAAATCGGACAACTATATGGTATAGCTGCCATACAAAAGATAGGTCCGAAAAACAGTCTTAGTTAGAAAAACTTTTTTGTTTTTACAGTTTTGTATTTGTTTGTTTCACATGCTTTCACATAATTTTGCAAATTTTTGGCCAAATCGGATGACTATATCATATAGCTCCCATACGAACGATCGGTCGCAAAATGGGAAAAAGTGTATTTTTTGATAATATTGAAGCGAGCACTTGCAAGGGTATAAAAACTTGCTCACAGACGAAGCTAGCTTGGCTTTCTCGTTATTTTATCCTTTTTTTTGGCTTGCTGAAGAGGTTGAAAACGTAAAGTAGTAAGAAAAATACGAGTAATCAGCTAAACCGAACCGAAATCGCGGGTTAGTTAGCTCCAAGAACCATGTAATAAACCGAAGCGAAGGTTTTAAAGCTGCTAGAACCAATGAACCAAGAAGTCCTTATTTCAGATCGGTTGTCATCTCTGATAAAATGCCCTTAAAAAGCTGAAACTAAAATATCGGAGATATTGGAAATATATATATCCAATATATATTGGATATATTGCAAATATTCAAGTTATTTGTATCCCTAAGGCCCGATTTCTCAATGTCCGGTTAGACAAATTGACATGTAGGTTAGGTTTGTGTGCAAGTCAACTTGGAAACGGACTTGACCGTTAAGTTATTCAAACTTGAAAGCTTCCAGTGCAGCAGCTTTCGTCTTTCTATTTTTCTATAGCTTTTGGTTAAAGCTGTGCAGCTTCGCAATCAAGTAAAGCTTATTTTTTGTTGTTAAAAAAGCTGTTATAATCAAGCAACTGGTTGAAATTATGAATGACTATAACACAAGTTGATGTCAACCAGTTTGAAGTACGGCCTGCAGAAGCTCACGCTGGGCAACGTAAGTTGGACTTAGTAAACCAAAGTTCTTATATAATCGCAACATCCACTCGGCAACATCCACTCGGCAACATCCACTCGGCAACATCCACTCGGCAACATCCACTCGGCAACATCCACTCGGCAACATCCACTCGGCAACATCCACTCGGCAACATCCAACTTCAAAGCTGCTGCACTGCTTGAGCACACTGCTTGCATCGGGTTAATTTAACTGCTTATCAGCACTAGCCTGTACCAAACGCCGGCTGGTTAACTCAAGAGCAGTATCTTTACTGTTTCACTATATTTTTCCCTTTTTCCTGAGCAATGTATAGGCTTAAGAGTTTTTCCAAGACTCTTCCAAATAAGTTAAATCAAGTGTTATATCAAACAGCAACTGGGATTCTATCACAACGTCTGCTCAACTCTGGTAATCAATCCAAAACAAACCAACCTTATCAGCGCCCATAAATTGTACAAATGCAATATACGCCTCCAGCTAATGATTGACCTATTGGCAATTGAATTTATGTTATGGGTGTGTTTCTAGTCGAACACCAAATCAAAGAAAAACCCCAACTTATCACACAAATTTCGTTGCTTTCCCCCACCATTTTGCACCGCAGCCGAAAAGTAGGCCACACTTTCGAGTGGCCCCCCTACTAATTGATCAATTAATTTAGCTTCACAACTTAATCATCCCAACGTTTAAGTGTTCCACAACTCATTTTTAGTCTCCTCCATTTTTCCACTAATTACTATAGAAGCAGACGACACTAAAACGCAGTAGACATATTTATCTAATCAACTACAAAGTTACGATCTTTTTACTACGTGTCATCCCATGTACGATTTATATATGAATGTACATATATAAACATATATATACCAAATTGGTAGATATAAAAAAATCAATAAACAAATATGCACCGAAAGAAATGGCAATGAAATCAAAAGCATTAAAACCAATTACAAAACTCAACCAATTGAAGAGACGCCCGAAAAAAATGTGAATCAAAACAAAAACCCGGAAAGTGCCACAAGCAAGTGAAACAACAAATGACAACAAATTGTTGTTATTTATTTTGTTTTCTGTTTTTTTTTTTTATGGTCTGCCTTTTGGCATTTTGCGGTGTATTTTGTGGGCGACACGGTTTGCTCTGTCAGTCAATCGGTGGAGCTGCGAATGTCAAAAGCTACAATCGCAATCGCAAGCGGCTGCTGTTGTCCAATTTTGCGTGAAGTTTCTATAAATAACATTTTTGCATTGCAAAGTGGGTGAGGAGAAGTCTGTGATTTAAATTTGCCATCAACAAGAGAAGAATGCAACAAGAACTGCAGCCGCAACAACAGCAACAACAGCAACAGCAACAGCAGAAAAATTCAACCAGCCTTGAAATGTTAAAAAGGTGCGGAATCAAAATCTCTTTCATATTAAAAACAACAAATAATTTGTTAGTTTTGCCAACCCATTTGACCCACATTCTGGCAAGTGCCGAATTGCGTATACGTCACGTGCGCCGTCGCCAGCAGCAACGATGCAATGATTTGTGTGTTGACGCCAAGCGAGAGCCGGTTTAAAGGTTTAACAATAACCAGTTTCCCCTTGGCCAAGTCGCCTAGCAAGTCTTTGAAACCCATAAATCAGTGCCGAGACCTGATGTGTCCAGAAATGTTGACAATTATATGGCCACCATATAGATCGTCCACACACACACACACGCGACTGCAACGCCTTTTATGGTCCATAAAAAAGTTATCAATTTGATTTGGTTTGGTTTTTATTTTGTGTGTTCTTCGCCGTATCATTGAATTTATTTATTAATCGATTTAATCAAATTGCTTTTACCTCATTCGATGGCAGTTTGAGTATGTTTAATTTATGTTTGGTTCGGTTCAAAAAGAAGACGCCGCGATTTCAACTTGAAACTAATAATAACGGATATGCAAATTGATTCGATGCATATCTAGGCACAGTGCGCGTCAAAAGTGTACAGCGGTGTCGCTTGGTGCGATAACAAAGTGAAGTGTTGATGTGCCCCACGCTTGCTGATTGTGTTATCACAACGCAAAATACGCCCACCACCCGATGAGAGGAAACAGAGAACAGGTATGTCTGGCACTTGATTTAAGGGACCCTCAAGGTAAGTGGAATAATGCACTCTTTGGTAACGAACTAGCTCTCTTATCAAATCGCAGATATGAAATTAGAATTTCATTTAATCAAACTGATAATTGTGGCAAGTGACAAGTATTTGTCTACTTATTAAATGGCTGTTTATCTATCAATTTAAACTTATTTGGCACTGGTACTTATCGATCAGCACTCGTAGGGGTGTGTGGTTTTAAAAGATTAAAGCATACATACAGAAAAATACTTCAAAAATGTTATATCTGTGACATCGACGGAATCAGCAAGTCAACCTAGGTCAAAATTCTTGTCAGAGATCTGTAAAATGTTATAAGATGTGCAACCAAATCAATTTGCTTGTCCTACTAGTATTTCTGTGTCTGATGTTTCGTTGGTTTGGGTGTCAAATTTGATGTTACTTGATGGTACTGGTAGTTGTTTTCGAATTCGTGTGGCAGCCGCACACTCACAGCACTCACACTGCTAATACTCAACTCCTTTCAGAACAATGTCATAAAAATTAAAATATATTTGAAAACATGAAAAGGTAATAAAGGTGGATGCAGCTGCTGGAACAGGAATTTATTTAAGACTTCCTGGTTACTTGAGAACAGGAGCCGGTAAAAAACACAATCACACTTGGTATGTGTGAGCAGAAACAAACAAACAGTTGATAACCCAGCTAAACAAGAGCCAAACGAGCATCGACGAGCTTATACTGTGTGTTTCAGCAGCGCTGCCTTTGAGAGTTTGCCTTTGCTATGTAGATAGCGACTTGCCTGCCACTGCTTTGTTAAGCAGAACACAAAGAGCTAGCACTTACCCTCTAATTCGTTGTGTTCGATGTGTTCTCAACTCTCTCACACATTTAAACGAGAGCAAAAAAAGCACAAGCTTTTCACGAAAAGGTCTTACAAATGCACGCAAAAGCTACCTAAGCATTTTGGCGCTATGTAACGGCAATCGCTTACGTATCCAATCAAAAGCTTTCGCGTCAAAAACGTAAGCAACGCGCTACGTTGCTGGCAGAGATAAGCAGCTGCTGCTGCTGCTGCTGCTGCTTCTTGGTTGGACGCCAGCTGCGCTGCTTAATGGCAACAACAATAATACGCCGTGGTGATCGCTTGTACTGCTTTTTGCTTCTGCGTGGCTCTCAATAGCAAACAAGTGATCGACCATAGAGCAGGTTAGTTTTCAATTGCGCGCGTCTGCAAGTGCGTGAAAAGGAGTAACAGTTGAGTGAGTGTGAGTGTGAGTGTGTGTGTGTGAGAGTGAGGCCCCCTAATTAATAAGCAATCTCTTTTCTCACATTTTGCGATATAAAAAGACTGCAACTGCAGTCACTTTCAGTTGGCTTCCTGGCTAAAAACCGGTGATAAGTGTGAAAAAAACATTCTTGAAAATTAAAATAAAATAACAATAAATACCAAAACGTGTTACTGCCTGTGGCAACAATTAAGTCAATTCAAAACGCATATTTAGGTGCTTAAGCGTTCCATATTACATACTAAATGTTAAGGCTGGGTTCTATGATGGGGGTGGGCTGCCTCAGGAATTCCCATAGTTGTATGTGCGGGGCATAACAAAAAAAAAAACACCCAAGCACTTGTAAGACCTGCACACTTATTGTTTGTTGTTGCTGTTGTTAAACCACAACTCACATTATTGATAAATAATTATGTGCATTATTTTGCATTTAATGCCATAGACTTGAGGGGGAATTAAAAATTACCTATTCTTTATATAAGCGTATGCATTTCAACCCAAATGCAATTTCGTTTTAAAGTTAATTTTAAAACATTTTTGAAGCAGTTTGTTGGTTTGGAAATTCTGACACACACGCACATTTATACATACATATATGGGCTGTTCCACTTTACGCATAAAAATACACCATGCATACATCTATATGCCATGCATACATACGTGTCTGTTTGTCTCTATAGAAGCCACATTTTCTATACTAATTAAACAGCTCGTGTATTCCATTGGACTCTTATCAAAATTATCACAATTTCCAGTTTGGGGTCAGTTGGTTCTAAAGAAAAGGCTGATAAGTGTACACGTTTTGCCCTGTGTACTTATATTCTGCTTTGAACATACGATTTGCATTTGAAATTGATAATTTTTTGTTTTTTGGAGAATAAAAATGCTAAGAATTTGCCACCATATAAACTTTACTTCGCTGTCTCAAGGTCTTTTGTTTTGATAAAAAAAATTATGTGTATGTTTGCAGCCACCACCAGGCGAAGCGCGTGGGCTGTTAAAGCTATTTGGATTTAATGTTTTATATGGGCCATCGCACATGTCTTTGATTAAACACATCTTGCCAAATAATTACACGAGCTGGTTATTGTTGTTGTTGTTGTTAATAAGTGTTAATCGTATTTCTGATAAAACAATTTACTTCAACTGTTGATATTAAGTATGCGCCCTGACAGCCCTTAGCAATGAATTTATGAAAATTTATCACAGTTCGTTTAGGTTAGTTAGTTAATTGCAATTCCACGAGAAATTTTGCATCATTATACGGTATTGTGCTTAGCAACCCATAACTATTATTATTATTCGAATTAAATTTGTATTTATTTGCTTAGATGAGAGAGCGAGAGAGAGAGGGGGAGGGAGGGAAGACCACTTACAGCTGGGTACATCTACTTTAGAAAGAATAGAAAGTATTATATAAAAATATACATTGCATCATTGCGGTATCCATTTGGTATGAATTTTGTTATAAAATCCCTTTTTGGGTACTAAAATTTCCATTTAATTCTAAATGTATCCAATAATTTTCTCCAAATGAGCGAAAAATCAGTTAAAGGATATGAAGAAATTGATATTTTAATACCAAAAAATGGATATTCAAAGCTATCAATTCCAATGGGTTATTTTTGGGTCTTTTCCTGTGTACTAAAAATATTTGCTAAATAGTTTTGAGTGTGGCAAACTGATCTAGACTAAGACAGATTCGGTGCATATGGTTTTAAAATGAAACCAAGCCGCGGTTCCTATTCCAGATGCTGTCGGTTCGGCTTACCAGCATGAACAAGCGGTTCGGTTCAGAACCGGCTTGCATTTCTAATATCTTTCCAATGTTCTTTAAGCGAAATTCCGTCCTTAAACCTAATTGAAATGATCTAATTGAAGAATAGATAAGATTTGCAGCATTAATGCATACTTTATTGCATTAAGCGCCGTTTTCTAATCTTCTACATAAACCTACAAATAACAGAGCAAAATCTTAGTTTATCTGATACATAGCAGCTATGTAGAAGATGAGAAATCGGCTCTGAATAGTAGTATACTCAACCACAATAAGCTTAGTGAAATCTGAGTAATAGACTGTACCTACCTACCTTCTTTTATATTTCCTATATTTTTAGTACGAGGTTCTGTTGTTTAATCGCCGGTTCATAAGGCGGCATATTCAGGAAAAACATTTGGTATTATGTTTAAACCCCTTAAAACAGGCTCAGTTCACATTTTTGAGTCTCTTGTACTTGACCAATGAACTAAATCTTATAAATAAGCTTCCTCTTTCTCTGTATTGCTTTGCTGAGCATTAGGGTTCAGCCTGCTCCTCAGTAAACTGCAAGTGAGTATGAATGCTAGAGTGCTTCTAGTACAACAACAACAACAAAAAACACACTTTGAACTGACATTTGACTAGTTTTGCTCAGATGATGAGAGCCCAACTAAACTCTCCCCTTCAAAATGTTATCCCAAAACAACTTCTTGTATTTCTCTCATCTTTAGAATCTTTGAAAAAGAAAACAGCCTGAGAAGCCAAAACCGGTTTTCTGTTCAGGGAATTTGTAGCTGTCTTTTAGGTAAGCAGACAGCACAAAAAAAAACTGAAAATAGATCAGCTTCTGGTATTTCTCTCATAAATAATGTTTGAAACAGACTACACCAGAGAACCCAATTAAGAGTATACTTTTTAGAGGGTGAGCCTGCCTGTTTAATTCGCATCTGTCCTTTTGGTGAGCAGACAGCACAGAAAAAATGAAGTAAAACTGGTTCTGGTATTTCTCTCATCAAAAATCTTCAAAACAGAAAACACCAGAGAAGTCAAGCAGGAAATCTGTTCCATTAAGAGGATAATTCGGTCTTTCCAAATTGTAGCTGTCTTTTTGGTGAGCAGACAGCACAGAAAATAATGGTTGACCTAATATTGAGAGCTGTGATTGAGGCCTTTACTTAAAACTTTATGATAAATTAGTAAAAGGCAGCGGTAGCTTCAACATTATTTGACAATTCCAGTAGAAAAGTTTTACTTTTGTTATAATGATGATTGTATATCTTAATATCACAAGTTAAAGCTTGATTAGTATTGGTTAAGCATCTTAACATTTGCTTTGCTCTCTTCTTGGGAAGCTTTTGTCGAAAAATACGCTGTCAAAATTCTCTAATAAGATTTAAGTACTCTTTTTTCTCGATGGTTACTCGAAAAAAACACCTAAAACCGCCACAGAAAGCCCTCAAAATTGAAAACAGTATCAGAAAAGTCCGCAGCTGCAATGAATTTCCGATAGCGTATATAAATATCAAGTAAACCTAATCCTCTACTTAGTTTGTTTTTTTTTTTTTTTTATATTTAGCTTTGTCCGCTTTTTCTGTTGCATAATTTATAAGCTGCCTTTCCAATTGTGTCGCTGCTTTATCGCCTTATACTTTGGATTTGGCGGAATCAGATTAAATGCACATAAAATGTGTGTGTTCGGTGTTCGATTTTGTGTCTCTGTGTCGCTGTGACCAAAATAAACTCCATTTGAACCTAGGGCAATGTTAGGGTAGTGGCACTAGCCGCATGATTTCTGCACTTGATCATAAAGCTAAGACCCAATAAATCTTCTCTTGGCCATGTCAGCCTTCACAATGTCGTGTGTTAGTTTTGATAAGACGGGACGCCTACATAAACCTAATGTTAAGGCTCAACCAACAACACTCAGTTGACGGTTGACGGTTGATGGTTGATGGTTAGTGGGTGAAGACTTTGTGGGTGTGACTTTTTATCAGTAACCAAATGTTAGCTGGTCCATAAATACCCACATAATGTAAGTATACACTGAGGTAGTCTCCGACTTGTTGCGCAATTAAAAATAAACGTCAACGGTTGCGATTGCACTGATAAGAGACCCGTTGATAAGCCCCCTACAAATTGGCAAAGGCATTGAGGTGAGGCGAGAAATGGACGCATGCGGAAGAAGGCACCATTCAAAGTCGCTGATCAATGGCTACGGCCAAGCTGTTTACACTCGTGCCAAGTATAATAAGTTCAATTTGTGTTGAATGAGCCCTGGGCTTGGCAACAAGATGTCGACAAAATGCGACAAGCGTATCAAAAACAAGATGCGCTTCAATAATTAGAAAGAATGAGGAACACACACACACACACAGGAACACAGCCATGCGCGTGTGTGTATGTGTGTGTGTGTGTGTTATCATTATCACAATCATAAAGGGTGTCAAAGTCTATGACGCCGACGACCCTCATTGTTTCTGTCCCCCAATTATGGCCAAATTAAGCTGTTTGTCAAAATCAAACTCGTCATGCAATTATGTGCAGGCCCAGTCATTCCCCATCCGTCATTATCGGTTCACCGGAGTCCGATTATGCTGATGGCTGCGTCAGAAATCGCGTAAATACAAATAAAAATCCGTTGTATATGTTTATGGCCACTTGACTCAAATCACTTACCGGTCGTATGTGTAACTTATTAGCGAATAATTTTACCACCTTGATTGGCAGCTACTGTCTTAACATTTATGTGGCGTGATAAGAGTTAAAGTAGGGCATAAAATTATAGTATTAGTAATCCAAGCGATGTATAGGACTATTTATAAGAAACAAGGTCTTCTGACATGGACTTTGATCATCCTCTAGTTGAAATTTTGTGAGGAGACCAACTTGCGGTTGATGAACTCGAATTATCATTAACTTGTGTTTAATTATAACAGTTGTGACATTTCAAGACAAATATTTTGTTGGTTTTTGAGATAAGTCGCAGGGCACTACTGGGCATATATCAACCAAGTAGCGCAGACTTAACCGGCGATGACATATAGAATGAGCTTAAATTGTCCCTCACACAGCGCCAGCTTAGCTCGTAAAGTAGTTAAAATAAGGTAGATCAAACTCATTATCGGTGTTTTTTGGTCTTTTATAGGACCAAGATAAGTTAAGGGGAAAAGTTACCAAATTGAAATTCAACTTTATCTGGTTTACAACTTAGTTAGTGAACAATCACCAAGCAATAGACCCAGAACAAGAGTTTCCGATCAACAGCTAACAGCACAAGAGTCACTGAACTAGATTATCAGAAAACGAGGAGCTGAACAATGACTCACTGAAGAAGAATTATAGACCAAGAGTCCTCAAACATGGCACCTGAACAATGAGTCTCAAAACAAGAGGCACAGAACAGGAGACACTGAACAAGAGTATCAGAACACGAGTACCAGAACAAGAGACACTGAACAAGAGTCCCAGTATAAGACTCACAGAACAATGACTCACTGAACAAGAGAATAAAACAAGAGTCCCAGAACTAGAGTCCCACAACAAGAGTCCCTAAACAATAAGTCACTGAACAAGTACCCCAGAACAAGAGATTTAGTACAAGATGCAAACAAACGTCACAAGTCATGACTCATAACACCAGAGTCCCTGAAAATTAGTCACTGAACCAGCACCACTGAACAAAACATCATGAATGAGTCACTGAACAAGAGTAATCTATAAGAAATCACTAACCAGGTGTCATTAAACTTCAGTGACTGTACAAAAAAGAGCAATTGAAAACACCTATGTTCACTTATTCAGTTTAGCTTACTCACTTTGTTCACTTACCTATGAACAAACGATAAATGGGATATTATGTGGCTGCCCTTAAGAATGTATGAGTGAACTTGTGGTTACAGTTTGCACAATAGTAATCAGACCATGAGCACCAAATCAAATTCAAAGTGTATCTATTAATAACAAACTTTGATTTTTGTGGAAGTAAAGATCTCAGATGAGATAGGTGAAAAATACATCAGTTTTCTGAGAGTTGGCTGTCAAAAACACTCATAAAAGAACTCAGTTAGCCTACTTCTCATGCACCTTCTCATATATATTTTTGTGTTTCTCAGATAGACGATTACAATTATCGAATTTCTCATTTGAGAAGCTTGCATGAAATACAGATGAAAATACAGCTTAAGTACTGGAATTTAAGACCAAACAAGGGTTCAGCTTCTCGCCTATAGCTGACGAAGGCTACCGGTTGTCAAAAAAAGTTTGAAGGAAAGAAGTACGGAAAGTCGCTAAGTCACGGATGCTTACATATGTTGTAGCTTTCGTCTCTAATCTAAACTATACAACACAGTTATTATTATAGGTAGAGCTTTGAAGTAAGTTTTCCCATCAAAACTTGCCGATCTTCCCCCACACAAGCTTAGATAAAAGCTTAGCCCCTATCCTCTCATAAAAGCTTGAACCGAGAGCTCTCCACAAACATCCCTTATTAACAATAGTTGGCTCGCTTCTTCAATTAACACCATCCCAAACTGATTAGCACGTTTCGACATACAATACGAAGTATAAATACTTTTTTAAAATAACACCCTAAAACTTAGCCATATCTCAGCATGGCTGTTAATTTAACCGTAGATCCCAATCGATTAGGGGCTGTTCATGTGGTCATATCATGGCTCTGCCGTGATCCTGCTGGGTAAATTGATTAGCCACTCAGTGCGTGCTGTTGAATTATGGCCAAAATAAATTTAAAATATCTAACCCAAAAGCGTGTTTATGGCCGTGGTTGTTGCCTGGGCCAAAACGTGTGGTGACTTAGTTGTTTATAATAATTTGAAAATTGTCTGCCATTATTTATAGTCAATCAGCTGGCTAAATATTGACGCTGGCCAAATGCCAAAACGTTTTTCTCTAACTAAAAAGAAAAGGCCTTAAAAGGTTAATAGAGTATTGAGCGAGGTTAGTTAGGAAAGTTACAAGAATACTTAAGCATTTGCATGTCCAATTAAGATTGAGACACATCTAAAGCAAATTGCGTGCAATTTGATCGACAGGCGATTGCTTGCAGTGATTTATTTGCGATCAAATTGCGTAGCCCCTGCGAAACGCAATTTCAATTTGCAATTGCCAGGGTGCAATTGATACACAATAATAGTTCTTCAAGTCGGACTAATCAAGTGACGTTATCGAGACCAATTGCTGCCAGGCATGATGTATCCGCATGCTCCTGAACTGGAGTCAACCCAAGATAGCTACTGGTTTTATTCTAACTATATACTAATAGACAACACACACACAACTGGGAGAGAGAGCCCATCTCATCTGGAGATGAGATTAGATGCTCATAAATTTCTGGACACTTGACTGTTTTATGCTCGCACTGGGTCGTTCACTCGCTCTCTCTTCCCTCTCGCAGCGTCTAAAAATGGGCTTTTGATTTACTCAATGCTATATACATGGATATAGATATGGATATAAATATTTGTCTTTGGCACTCCAACGCCTCAGATTGACATTGGACAGTCGAGCTGTCACTTTATAAATTTTCACTTGTCTCCCAGCGGTCGTTGGACGCGAAACCTGTTTAAGGAGTTGAAAATCCGCGGAAAAGACTTTTTAGTAAACAGAAACAGAAGAAAACACACATCAAACAAAATGAGTCGCGAGTGGTGGGATCGGTAAATATTTTGGTGTTCAAAAATAGAAAACTGAATGAATAAAAAACGGAATAAAAAAAATTTCAGAAAAAAACTGCATAAAATCAAATCACATCTGTGGAATTTGACCTTCAAAACAAATGGAGATTTAATAGCAAAATTTTCATAAAATATATATGAAATATTATCTCAAAATGTGATGAATCATCAAATTTATACTTCGAGCAAGTGGAATTCAAATGATAGAGCTTCGAAGTCATTTCTGGAAAGTGCACTCATAATTTAATTATAACCGAAACTTTGACGCGCTTCCTCGTAAATGTAGCTCTAGCTCTAGTCGGTCAAGCTGCACAGTAATATACTCTGTATCAACCAAAGTGTATGCTCTTTATGAACTTTGATGCTGCAGTTGCTTTGCTAACCATGAACCATGAAGAATCGTAATAAAATTCAAACACAATTTAACCCTTTAAAGAGAGCACCTTTTTCTGCATAATAAGTGAACAATATGGCGTTTTTTCAAGTGTAAAAACACTTTCTTGACCTATTGCATATTATTAAAGGGCTTGACCGACTTCTCTACTTGTTGAAAGTGGATTTTGGTGAGACGTTTTTGAGTCCAGCAAACTGAACCGCTCTTAATTTATACTTAAGTAAAGACTGCGGTGATTTGTGGACCTTACCAGCGGCGCACAGCTAAAAGTGTTCTGTCGAGTGTTACGCCTCACAGAAAAGTAATGAGCTACAATTGCTGCTTTTCGGTAAAGGGATAGTAAACAGACTGCGAACCATCCGCATTACAACTTAAAACGAGAAAGCTGAGCTAGCTTCGTAGTGCTCGCTTAAATATTTTCAAAAAATACTCTTTATCCGACCAATCGTTTGTATGGGAGCTATATGATATAGTCAACCGATTTGGCCAAAAATTTGTAAAATTATGTAAAAGCATGTGAAACAAATAAATACAAAACTGCAGAATGCTACCATTAAAAAAAAAAAAGTTTTTCTAACTAAAACTGTTTTTCAGACCTATCTTTTGTATGCCAGCTATACCATATAGTTGTCCGATTTTAATAAAACTTGGTAGAATTATAAAAAAACATAGTAAACCTACGATTACAAAGTTTGAAGACGTTTCCGTTGAAAAGAAAAAAGTTTTTCTCACTAAAACTAGTTTTCCGAACGATTATTCCTATGGGAGCTATGGGATATAGTCATACGATCCGGTCGGCTCCAACATATTAGTAGTGTGCAGCAAAAAGAAGACACTGTGCAAAATTTCAGCTCGAAAGCTTCAAAACAGAGAGACTAGTTCGCGTAGAAAAAGACAGACAGACGGACGGACAAAGCTCAATCGACTCAGCTCGTCACCCTGATCAAGAAAATATATGGTTTATGGGGTCGGATATGAATATTTCTATGCGTTGCAATCTTCTGTGCAAAATTATAATACCCTTTGCAAGGGTATAACAAGTAATACACAATCCGATGATAGTTCGGCTCTAGCTTACTTCTTTTACTACTAGTAATGCAGAATGTGAGCACATCGTCTACAAAGCTGCCA
This sequence comes from Lordiphosa andalusiaca, assembly GCA_035044965.1. Taxonomy (NCBI): domain Eukaryota; kingdom Metazoa; phylum Arthropoda; class Insecta; order Diptera; family Drosophilidae; genus Lordiphosa; species Lordiphosa andalusiaca. The sequence goes on along the minus strand of JAWNNM010001900.1, from coordinate 2,086,201 downwards.
CGCTATGAGATATTTGCGTCATACTGAAGGCGTGGTAATGAAGGAGTAATCCATTATGTAATGTCGAGTTGCGCCACTGGGTTAGGTCAAAGCTGTCATGCTCTTATTTAACATTAGAGTAGGGTCTAGGACTGGAGATGGATCAGTGCTGGCTCGCCTGAGCCTAGCACAAGACACACAAGAAGAGATTCGAAAAAGGAACTAGTTTCAAACGATTTCAATTGATACACATTCAGCAGTTGGTCAACCATTTTACACTTTCATTTCATTAAGCGCCTGAAAGTATGTGCCAAAGATTCAAATTCAACTGACCCAATTTGAACACCTTTAAGTTTAAGCGCCTCACTCAAGAGCTTGTTAATCAGTTTAACAGCCAACAGATTTCCAACAAATTTCGAACGGCCTCAAGTGGCCAACTGATAACCCCCCCTTCCAAACAATATCTTAATTATTAAAGTAAGCACACTCCGATTGTTAATACTATTTTTGGGCAATTTATCTACAAGTTTGACAGCTGAACAAGCAATCAAAACTTCTATAAACCACCAACCAATATTTGGCCAGCTAAGATTTGTCACAGTATCTTTTTGCCCAAGGCAAAGTGTGCACCATGTCCCCCGAAACATTCGCAGACGAGCAGCAACAGCCCCCCGAATTGATCAGGTCTTGACTAGCGCACAATAAATATTAACTAAATAAAGCAAAAAGATACCCCCCCGTTAATTGAGTGGCTTTGGAAAGGATATATCCAAATGATTGATGAATGCCAGTGTGCCAGATAGTTTTAATACCACCAACTTAACTTGATTCCACGAGCACAATCAACCACTCACCATTCTCCTCCTCACATTTCAGTTGCTTGAAGGTATTCAAAATGAAGCCATCGACTATGGATAAAATCTGCTGCTTCCTGGGCGAGCTCCTGGGCACCGGTATACTGGTATTCCTCGGCTGCATGGGCTGTGTCAGCTCGACCACGTTCCTGAATACCCATCTCCAGATTGTGCTGAATTTCGGCTTTGCTGTGCTAATTGCCATACAATGCTTTGGCTGTGTGTCGGGAGCTCATCTGAATCCTGCTGTGACGGTGGCTGCCTATGTCTACGACATGGTTACGCTGCCAGTGGCATTCCTCTACTTTGTGGGTCAGATGCTGGGTGGTTTCATTGGCTATGGCCTGTTGAAGGTTCTGCTGCCGGAGGCAACACTGAAAGTGGGTGCTGGTCTGTGTGTGACAATTCCCCATGTGGATGTGACCAGCGGTCAGGCTTTTGGTATTGAGTTCATCATTACGGCCATTTTGACCTTGGTCTGCTGTGGTGTATGGGATCCACGTAATTCCAAATTCCATGACTCGGTGCCCGTGCGCTTTGGTTTGGCTATTGCGGGTTTGGCCTGTGCGGCGGTAAGAGAGCTAAAGGAAGTTCTAGAGCAGCTGGGATACTAAACAAAGTCTATTTTTTCACAGGGTCCTTTCACTGGCGCCAGCATGAACCCAGCCAGATCTTTTGCACCGGCTTTGTGGAATGGACACTTTGATTCTCACTGGATCTACTGGCTGGCACCATTGAGTGCGGCCGCCGTCACAGCGATTGCCTACAAGGCGGTGTTCCGTCGCGAGGTGGTGGAGGCGCAGATCACCAGCAGCGAGAAATTACGTCATTTGGAGGATGTGCAGCTCACATAGGAGGAGGATGATGCCAAAGACACACCATTTATATATTTTTTGTACCATAAACTGTAACGCAAGAGAAACAAATTTAGTTTTAAGCCTAAGACCAATCGAATTGCATACAATTTATATGAACTGTTCGATAATAAAGTTACGTAGACAGATTTTTTCCAAAACTCAAAAATGGCGTTTTCAAGATTTAAGAAATTTCTATAATTTATAGAAAATGTATTTTCCGACTGTTCTATCTTAAACTTAGAAAGAACAACCCGAAAATATACATTTTTAGAAAATAATTTCTTAATTTTCTAAAATTTTGGCAGAAAAAAAATAATACTAAAAAAAAATATGTCGGAAAAAAGAAAAATAAATATTTTTTCCTTTCTAAAAAAATGTAAAAATATTTTTTATAAAAATAAGAAAGAAAAAAATGCTGGCTTAAAATGAATCGCACCTCTTTTAAAGGAGATTTTCTTCATTTAAGGACGACTTCTCCTGTTTTTTGAGGGTTCGGCTGTTTCCCTCAAGCTCTTGGGTTTGTTGTTATTTGACCAAATTATTTTGGCTCTTGGGATATAAGTCTGTTTATATAAATCCCTTCTATTCTGACTGGCTTAAGGGTGTCCGACTTCAATGTTTAAATATCTTCGTAAGATCCTTTTTTCAAGATTATTAATATATTAAGAAAATAAGTCAGAAGAGTTGGAAAATGAAGAGACTAGAAAGAAAGTTAATAAAACAAATAACAATAAAAATAATTAAGAATATCAAAGTAAGAGCTGGTCCAAGTACTCCAAAAGCAGACCCCAAACTGAATTTGCTTTTTATGAGACTGTGAACTATTTGTCAAGCAAAATGAATGGCCTACTATTATTTCCTAAATGTATGCCTTAAGATTTGGCCCACTATGAAATATCAAACAAGGAACATCCGCTATTGACAGTGGAGAAAGTAGACAGAAACAGCAGAGAAATTCCAAGGGGGTAAATTAAATGTGGGAACCCCACAAAGACACAATTTGTTGGCAGAGTTCCCAGACTCAATTTTTGATATATTTTTGCAATTTTTGTCACAAAATTGTCAATGTGAACCATCGATTTTACGGACTGTGTGAACAAACAAACGAACAAACTGTGCACACAGACAGCACACATATTGAAAATCGAAGGTCCACCCTACAAACTAGAGCATCTTGCTGTTCTTCAGACTGGCAGCTATGCTGTCCCTGGTTTAAATTTTAGGGCATAAAATATTTCCGAAAATTAAGTGATCAATTGGCTGGAGCTCAAGGAAACAGCCATCGCAATGGTAGGTCCAGCTCCTTAGATGGGAAAGAGGATTCCTCTAAGCACATAATAGCCTACCTCCATGCCTAGTATAGAACATAAGTTATCTAGGGAGAGTAGTAAACTCAGAATAGGATAGATAGGATTTACTTTTGTATATCCCACTAATATTTTAAAAGGAAACAGCATAGAATGTCAAAATTTTGCAACATATCAAAATTGATCAAATCGATTTTTGATATTTTAAGTCCACAACAAATCGATATATCGATAATTCCTTAATACCTTTTTCTTGTTAAAGTGAAAGAACCATTTGTAGTGACGTTTTAAATTGAATAGTAAATTTTACAGCTGGCAAATTAGGACATTAAGCGGGCTGGGGGGTTTATTTTAGAGCCGCTGGAATGTAATACTAGTTTGTGCTTCTCTAAGTTTGTTGGTACAAGGGAAAATCAGTAAGAATTGCACCACCACAGAACCAATTCTCTAACCTTCTTGACCTTATACAAGCTGTATGTATGGGAGAGAACAGAAAATATTATAACCTAATTTAGTAATACTAAAAAGTTTGGTTTATCACCTTCTAGTAGTACCGATCGTTAATATATCAAATATTGAGTATCTGATACTACGAAACGACTGAGCTGAGAATATATTTGTGGTCAAAAATTACATTTTCTAACAAAAACATTGATATTTCGACCAAAAAATGTTAAGTCTGCCTAAAATGCACAGCTTATGGAGCTGTTTCTTGACACAAAGTGCACTTCCCGGAATGGGATCTAGTGACAAAAAAAACCCTATTGGTATCGAAATTCTTAGAATATTATCTCTTCGATTGTTTTTCGCTACCATCGAATATCGAAACATTGCTTCAACTAGACCATTACAAAATGCCTAACAAGTAGTATTTTGTGACTATGTTCAACGATTTTAGTGTCAAATGTTTAGCTTTCGAAATACTTGTAAAAATTCAGTCACTTTTATTTTACTCTCCCACTAAGAACACACAATTTTAAAATTTCCTTTAATCTTTCAAAATTATACGTTAAACAATGCCGGAAGACGATGAACCAGTTAAAAGGTCTGATACACTCCATTCAGCGCTTCGCCAACTAATTGACCCACATCCCACAGTAACTTGAGGAGGACAATTTGGGACTGGTCTGTGCTCTTTCTATCCGAATTCCTGGGTACAGCCATGCTTGTGGTCTTGGGCTGCTTGAGCTGTATAGAAGCTCCCAAATTTGAAAATAATTTGGTAACGATTTCACTAGCCTGGGGCTTCGGTGTACTAATGTGCGTGCAATGCTTTGGCTGCATTTCCGGGGCACATATAAATCCATCCGTTACAATTGCCGCCGCCATCCTTCAAATGGTGTCGATTCCGAAGGCTTTGCTTTATTTTGTGGCCCAGATGTTTGGTGCTCTTGCCGGCTATGGCCTGATCCTGGCGGTGGCTTTGAACTATTCGAAAAAAGGATTAGGATTTTGTATACTGAAACTATCTCCGGGCTTAGATGTTTGGCAGGGCGTTCTCATTGAGTATTTGATCACGTTGACCCTGGTCTGGGTATGTTGTGGCGTGTGGGATCCGCGGAACAAATATAGCACAGACTCCATAAGCATACGCTTTGGGCTGGCCATTGCAGGACTAGTTTTTTCAGCAGTAAGTACCAAAGGAATGAAAGATTTTGTTTTTTCTATAATTAATGCCTAACCTAATGTAGGGTAACTTTACGGGCTGCAGTCTAAATCCGGCCAGAGCCTTTGCCCCGGCTCTCATCAATTGGGAGTGGAAAAATCATTGGGTCTATTGGGTTGCACCCATACTGGCGTCCACCTCTGGCTCTTTGCTGTACAGATTTGTATTTCGTCGTGGAATTGAACAGGTTTAATTTATTCAAATAAAGTTTAAATGGCCTGGCCTCATTGGGTTTTGCTTGTAAGGCTTGGTTTGGGTTTTAAAGCAAAGTCCAGTGAGGCGAGGCCATGGAAACCTTGTGTGGTAACAGCAGTAACAACAATTATCCAGTGTTTCGGATGGTCCCTTGAAAAGCACTGACGAAATCATTAACCACTGCTCGTTAGGGAAATCGCTGGGTGCCTGTCAAAATACTCTTGATAAAATGAATTTTACTTTTTCGTACGTTTTGTTTTGCCTTTTCAAATAAACAGAAAACAAAATGTGTATTTGAAAGCAGTTTTCAACATATTTTGTTGACTGCGGAAATAGCTAACCCCGTTTATACAGTAAAATCGTTAGGCACAACATATGGTAGGTCGTAGGTCGAAAGTTAACTTCGGCTCGGGCGAAGTTTGTATACCTTTGCAGCACGTCTAACGAATTTGAATGACATATCCACTAAAAACAAACAAGTTCTCAATAAAACTACTTTTCTGACACTACTTTTATATGACAGCCATACTATATAGATGTCCGATTTCTACCAACTTAGTGAAATCATGAAAAAGTATAGCAAACTAAGAAATACAAAATTTGGAGGCGTTTTCTTTGTAATCAAAAAAGTTTTTCTCACCAAAACTAGTTTCTCGACCGATCATTCCTATGGCAGCTATAACCTATAGTCATCCGATTTTGACAAAACTTTCAAGAATTGTGTGAAAGCGTATAAAATAAATACTTGCCAATTTTAAAGAGGTTTACATTGAAAACAAAAAAGTTTTTCCTAAGAAGACTATTTTTCTAACCTTACTTTTCTATGGCAGCTATGCTATATAGATGTTCGATTTCGATCAAATTTGGCAGAATTATGAAAAAGCATTTAAAACTAGTAAATACGGAGAATTAAGACGTTTGCTTTAAAAACAAAAAAGTTTTTCTCACTAGAACTAGTTTTTCAAACGATTATTCCTATGGCAGCTATACGTTATAGTCATCCGATCCGGCCAGTTTCGACAAATGTGCAGCGTATTTGTACCAGAAGATTTCGTGCAAAGTTTGGTCGCGATAGCTTTAAAACTGACGGAGGAGATAGCAAAGAAACAAACTCAGCTCATCATGCTGATCAAGAATATATAGAAATGCTTTCTTTTATGCGTTACAAACATCTGGACAAATTCAATATACCCTCTGCAAGGTTATAGCGAACTGAAAGGATTTCAAAATGTGGCTTAAAGTATTCCCCAGTCAAATAGGTGCCCTACTTTTGGTACCTTCCCTTAACAAAACTTTACATCAGCGCCCGCTTCTTACATTCTTATCCAGCAAGGTTACGGCCATATTGCCCCAGACACATGCGCCACATGATTAAGATCTTAGTATGATAAGACTTGTGTTCGGGTGCCCCCATAATTACCCCTGAAAAGTCCCCTTGACTGATTGTTTTCCCATGAAGTCGACTTTTTTGTTGGACTGGAACCTGAGAATCATATCTGCCACGAAATATCCATTTGATAATTAGCATTAAGGTTTTATAATTGATATTGATGGATTGAGGGCAGTTTTAAGAATCGCAGGGCCATGCGCCTCGGATTCACCTCCAGTTCGATTCAGTCAACATGTCGCAGCAGAAGCTACAGAATGCCAGCTCCAGCTCCAGCTCCTGGTGGCGTCTCAGAGCTGGGCACAGGCGACGGGTGGCTGCGTTTTTTGGAGAACTGGTGGGCACGGCCACGTTTGTGTTTGTCGCCTGCATGGGATGTGTGCAGACGCCGCTGTTCATTAACTCTCATTTCCGGAGTGGTCTGAATTTTGGACTGGGCATTATGATCGCCATACAGTGCTATGGTTCGATATCTGGAGCTCATCTCAATCCGGCCGTAACACTGGCTGCCTGGATATATGGCGGGGTTATCACTTGGCGTATGGCCATAGCATATTTGGTGGCACAGGCGGCTGGAGCTTTGATCGGGTATGGACTCATAGTGGCCATTTTACCTGGGAATGCCATCAAGGGTGTGGATAATCCGGCAGGAGTATGTGTTACTGTGCTGGCCAGCGATATTAGCATACTGCAAGGTGTGTTCATTGAATTCCTCATCACCTGCTGCCTGGTAATGGTGGCCTGTTCGGTGTGGGATCCACGTAATGCCAAATTCAAGGACTCGGTGCCATTGCGTTTCGGTTTGACTGTCTCCAGTTTGATAATGACAGCGGTTGGTATTTGGTAGTTGGTTTTTTTTCCAAATGTGTGACTCATATCTGAGTACATTTTCAGGGACTTTTCACGGGCGCCAGCATGAATCCCACGCGATCTTTGGGTCCGGCTGTTTGGAATAATTCTTGGGATTATCACTGGATCTACTGGGTGGGTCCTTTGGCGGCAGGTGCGGTCACTTCGCTCATCTATAGGTTTGCCTTCAAGGGAGAAGAGGTCATTGAGTTGCGCAATTCAAATGCCCAAATTCGTATACTAGAGGTGTCCTAAACACAAATCTAGTCCTTAGCTGCTTATATTAAGAATCGAATTTTAAACATTAAATGTAGCATACAATTGGGCGGACTTGAGTAAATGTTTTACCATCAACATAGAACAATTGTGTCGCTGACTCATTCCATTATATCTTAATTCACAGGCGTTGATCTTGATTGACAACTTAAGCGATATGAAAGCACTTAAGCCATAAAGAAACAATAAATCTGATACATAAACAATAAACAATAATAAAATTAAATTTATGACCAATTTGAACTAGGCATTTTGTGAAATGGTAATCAACATTGAATTTCTTATCTCCTGTCCTAACGTAATCCCTCTGTCCGGTGCAGTTTAAGTGGCAAATGAGATTACTAACATAATCAGCACCAGGGGGAGTACGAAGAGCTTTGTTGCTAGGAGTGGAAAGGTTGTGACCACGCAATTAACTTATCATTCTTAAACTTTGCCTTTATTCCAATGCAAAAAACCCAGCAAAGGGTATACAAATGTTATCCAAAGCTAGGATATTAAGGAAAAAAGCATCTACTCCTACCTGCACTTGGTCGTCAATGCATTTAGAAAGATTTTAACGCCCGAAAATGCCCAAAGAAACCTGTCCTTAAATGAAATTATGTTCTCAGAAAAACAATATCCCAAAAGATCCTTTTGGAATGGATATATTGAAATATACTTTTATTGATATTAAAATATGTATCTTTTATATATTTTGAATGATTCTCAGCTTCGTTGGACGAAAATTTAAGATCCTTTTAACATTAAATCTATATTTAAATATTGAAAAAATGTATGTTGCATACCTTAATCATCCAATGGATATTTTATAATATCCTTTTTACCTCTGTGTATGATTAACAAACAAAAATATCAAACTTTTCCATGGAAACGTATTCCCTTTTGAAGAGTAAATTCTTGCTAAATTGGTGTTAGTTCAAAAAAAAACTTTCCAACAGCTAATTATTTATTTATTTAGCTTTACAAATTTAACCATAAAAGGCTGCCATCAAAACTATAAGTAGCTTATAAATCGTGTTATCAAAGAAAATTATTAAAAAATTACGAAATACGTAAACCAATGACTACGACACAAGTAAGAAAGTCGTTCAGACCCGACTATAACATACTCTGTAACTCCCACAGTTCAAATTTATCACACAAAGTGTTAAGGGGTGGTGAGTAAAGTGTGCAAAGGAAAAATATGACAGTTTCTCACCCCAGACATGGGATATAGTCAACCGATTTCGACCAAACTATGCAAATACTCTTAAAAGTATGTAACTTACAAAATGATTACGTATCGAAGCGCTAACATTAAAAACTACAAATTTTTTCCTACTAACCCCTACTTTTCGAACAATGGTTCATATGGCAGCTATGTGCTATAGTGTGCCGATTTGAACCAAACTTGGCAGAATTTGGTAAAAGTATAAAAAATAAAGAAATACCAACTTACAAGACCATACCTTAAAAAATAAAAAAGTTTTTCCTACTAAGACCATTTTTCGGATATATCTTTTGTATGGCAGGTATACCATATCCTTAGCTGATTTTCATCAATCTTAGTAGAATTATGAAAAAGCATATAAAACTACTTAATACAAAGTTTGGAGGCGTTTCCATGGAAAACAAAAAAGTTTTTTCCACTAGAACTAGATTTTTGAACGATCCTTTCTATGGCAGCTCTACGCTTTAGTCCTCTGATGTGGACAAAACCTTGTAGTATAGTGTGAAACTACATAAAATAAATAAATGCTAAAATTTAAGACGTTGCCTTTAAAAACAAAAAAGTTTTCCTTAATAAGACTATTTTTAAGATCTATCTTTTCTATGGCAGCTATGCTATATAGTTTTCCGATTTCGAACAAACTTAGTGAAATCATGGGAAAGCATAACAAACTAAGAAATACCAAATTTGGATGCGTTTGCACTGAAAACAAAAGAGTTTTCCTTACCAAAACTACTTTTAAGATCTATATTTTCTATGGCAGCTATACTATATAGTTGTTCGATTTCGATCAAACTTTGTGGAGTCTTGAAAAATTATAGCAAACAGTTATATGTAGTGTTTGGACGCGTTTCCATTGAAAACATACAAGTTTTCTCACTAAAACTAGTTTTTCGACCGATTGTTTCATGGCAAATATGAGATATAGTGCTCCGATCCGTTCGGTTTAGCCGTCTTAGAACCTTATGCTAAGATTCAGGTGAAAAGAACTGTAAGTTTTGCAAAGAAACAGAAAGATGGACGGACAAAAATCAATTGACGAAGCTTATCACAAGAAGAATATGTATATATAGGGTTTATGGGATCGAAAATGATTATTTTATAAAGAATAGAATTATAATATTCTTTGCAAGAGTAGCTCACGGTATAATCATAATAGGGAATCAGCAAATAAAACCGAATAGTATTTCAGTGAAATGCCTAGGTTCTGTTCTATATTGGTAAATTGGTTTTTATTTTGGTATTTGGGAATGTACTGATAGAATTTTTTATTCCATCTTTTTTTTAACTGAAGTTCCACGGGGAAATAAACTTTGGAATCTTAATTGTTTCGGTGAAACAGTATGAAGATCTTATGAAACTTTTCTGTATTTTGTATTCATTATGTTATAATGGTTTTCCAAACTGAACTTTACCGGTTCGTTGTTTTGGTTGTTTTTTAGTTCCAAAAAAACAGGTAGCTCGAATACCTCTAATATCACTACCTTTGAAGAATAGCGCCCAAAAACCCCAGAAATAAAATGCCAAGATAATCCCGAAAATAATCATACTACCAAAAATTCTTCTCTTTTTTGTTTCATTGATTAAAAATTTAAAAAAAAAATAAACACACAATCATTATGCACGGTCCCTGCCACGAATATTTGCGGTAATCAAAAGAAGGGCAGTGTGTGATAATTCGCGATTTGGCGATTAAGCGATTTCCTAACTGATTATTATTGATAATGGGCATTGTTAGTGAGATTAGAATCGTTGTACAAGTAGTTGAGCTCATTGAGTGCTCGCTGGGGAAATCAGGCCACGAGTTTTGCTGCACTCAAATCAGTTTGTATCGAGCCACACGCGGAGGAAGACATCATGGTGGAATCTAGCTTAAATCGGAGGTTGCTTCCATTGGAGTTGAGATTTAATTAATTTAATTAATTATTGTAAATATTTTTCTCTTTCCGCAGTCGCTCAACCTGTTGCCTGCTGCAGCCTCAACTGTTGGGCAAGATAAGCGTGTTTTTTGGCGAGCTACTTGCCACAGCCCTGCTGATGTTCCTCGGTTGCATGGGTTGCATCGACACGCCAATGTACCAAAGCTCCCACTTCCAAGGCTCCCTCAACTTTGGCTTTGTGGTGCTCATCTGTATTCAATGCTTTGGCTGTGTCTCCGGTGCTCATCTCAATCCGGCAGTGACTTTGGCCTGTTATGTGTACCGAATGATATCCTTGTCGCGTGCGGTGGCCTATTTTGTGGCCCAGATGTTGGGGGCGTTTATTGGCTATGGCCTGCTTAAGGCTGTTTTACCAACGGATGTGATTTTCAGTGACGAAACACCGAGCGGAGTGTGTGTTACGGCTGTTAGCTCTGGTTTGACGGCCGTACAGGGACTGACCATTGAGTTCGCAGTCACCTCCATATTGATAATCGTGTGCTGTGGCGTGTGGGATCCAAGGAATGCCAAATTTCAGGACTCGGTGGCCATACGTTTTGGTCTCACGGTGGCCTGCATCTCCCTAACAGCCGTGAGTAGAAGATAAATCGATTGGAAGCACCCTGTATACATCAATTTTTATATATTTATATTTCAGGGACAATTCACGGGAGCCAGCATGAACCCGGCACGCTCCTTTGCCCCCGCCGTGTGGAATGGTTCCTGGGAAAATCATTGGGTCTATTGGGTTGGTCCCATGTGTGCCGCCCTGGTGACTTCTTTAATATACAAACATGCATTCCGGCGGGAAGTTAAACAGCATGAACCGGAAACTATACTGTCCACCAAACCGGAAATGAGTGGTGTGGACGTGGAGCTACCCTAGTTTAGGTTCAGTTTTAAGTTAGTTCAGTAAGTGCCAAACGAATTTTAAATATATATCCAAGGAAATAGTACGGTGAATGTCTGAAGGGATGCGACTTGGATACTTGTTAGAGGGCTGCTTTATAAGTACAGCAAATGGGATGAGCTTTCTGAACTTTAAAAACAAAAGGTTTACATAACTCTCTGTACCCTGTTTGGATAGCTTATAAAAGATCAGGCTCTAGCTACTCTCTAAAATCGTTGGCCTTGGCTCTTTTAGCCTCTGGAGATCGTCATGTATGGGTGCTTTTTATTCGATAACAACTCGATAACATAATTGATCCGCTTCCATACTTCAATAATAAGTAAAAGGGTAAAATTTCTTTAGATTAGAGCCTAAAAGAAACATTATTTTTATCATTTTCCTAGTTTAAATTCAAGTACATTAAAGGTACACCATTCTATAGACCTGGCTGGCTGCCCTCACCATTGAAAGTGTTCGGCAAGGAACGATAGCGTGGCGTATACGCATAATACCACATATAAGGTACACCCACAGAGGACAACAATTGTCCAATCAACTGCAACAAAACCGTCTGAGGATTGCCCTTAATTAGAGCGGGTATTAAAGTCCTGGCCGGATTCATGGACGCTCCTGTTAGCTGACCCTGTAAACCAAAATTAATCCAATAAATAAAAATCAATTTCTTGTACATTCATTCAACGTCTTACCCCCGCAAAACTGCAAGCTGTGACCAGCAATCCCATTCGCAATGTAACCGAATCCAAAAAACGACCATTACGCACATCCCAGAGAGCACACCAGCCCAGAACCAGCACAGATGTTAGCATACACTCAATGCTCACAATTTGCAGATTGCTTAGATTTGCTTGTAAACTGGGCTCTGCCAGACAAACTGCTGGTTTATTGGCATCAATCACAGCCTGGGGCAACATTTGCAGTAACAGCAGATAACCAAACACAGCACCCGCCAACTGACAAACTACATACAGGATCATCATATCCTTGGCAATGTAACCCAAAATGCAACAGGCAATCGAGATGCAGGGATTGGCATGGGCACCGGATATAAAGCCAAAAATGTGCATAATTATGACCACAGCCAAGCCGAAGTGAAGGCTGGAGATGAGTACGCCGTTCGGATTCTGTTGAAAGACAGCCGTGCCCATGCACCCGACCATCATATAGAGGAAGGTGGAGCTGAACTCACCAAAGCCGCGCATAAAAATATAATAATCCAGAATCATTTTGATGTGGGTTGATGAAACAATCGAATTTTGTTGTGTGTGTGTGTGTGTGTATTTGAGTGTTTTAGTTTTCCCAAACATTAACAACTGGGGAAATGTTTACTTTGAAGCGGACAATGAACCAAACCTAGCTTCCCGAACGTGAAACCGAAGAATGAGTTGAAATATTTTATAATTTCTACCATAAATAGAGCTATATATCTGTCAACTGTCTAGGAATCTGTCAACCAAGACTGCGAACTTAATCCTTAGGTTTGATAAGTACAGGAACCGTTCCGCGAACCCGAACCAACCCCTTCGAACCACAAATATACTGAACCAAAAAACATATAATTCACTGAAAGCGTAGCGGAAAGCACAACCAACCGCCAGCAGCCTCCCCTCTATCTACAAAAACCTATTTCTATGGTTGGAAGTGGCAGGAGAAAATATCCTTGGCTTTTATGTTACCCCTTAATATTTATTCAATATCAGAACCCTGTGGAAACACCAGCAAGCTGTATGGCAATTCTTTGGTTCAAGTCCTTGGTAAAACAAACAGAGTTGCAGACCGGTTTTGAACCGAGCTGGGCTGATCCTAGTTTCGAACCAAAACCCTCGCCCAAGTACCGAACCTTAACCATTAAACTATGCTATTAGGCTATTAAACGATGGATAAAATGTCGAAAATCAGCGGGCACGGTGGACCTACTCTTTGACTGCTTCGAAGGCTACCTTAAGTTGGGCTGGAAATATGAAGTGGAAGCTACTTTCCTGGAGATATATGTGGGGAAGACTTAAAAAAACCGCGCCACAGCTGCCACAGCGGGTAAAGCCTTTTGGTAAGTTGGAAGTAATTGAAGGACCATTAATTCCATTAATTTCATGGAGTAGGCTGGTTCAAAGAAGTTGAGAACCAGCAATAACTTGCGGGAGTCAAGAAACATTAATAAATCGCTGTTTTTTCTGGTTCTGGGCTATAAAAAGAACCCTCCAACATTTGGAACGCATCAAAACAATTTGACGCATCTGCTACAGTCCGCGATGAAAGAAATTAAGTTAAAATCAAAAATTTCGCCACTCCACAATTCCACACCAGCTCTATCGAATTTGACTCATCTCTAGATTTGCAGCCGATTTATGGTATTTTCGTGTTTTCCAAAGACAGTCACACACAAAATTCTCGAAAGAAGGTCACTCTAAACACTAGACAAAACAAAATTGCCAAAGGATGTTTGCCAATCTGAAGAACAAGCTCATCGAGGAGGTAAAGGCGTCTCCATCCAAGTTCCAGCAATTTGCAAATGCAGCTCAAGTGAGTTAAGAAAGGGGCGACACAGAGACTTACCCAAAAAGAGAGAGAGAGCTGGCGGGGAATGCAAACTAATGAAAACAAACGCACCCACACCAATACCAATGCCAAGGAAAACTGCCAGCCAGTGTGTGTGTGCGTGTGTGAGAGAATGTGAAAACTGCCAACGCACCTAATAAACAACAGGCAGACAATTTGTGACCCATTTTTCCCCACTACCAGCTGCTGTCTGGGCTCTTGCACTCACACTCAATCACACACACACACACACACACACATACTTTAAAAACTGATTTCTATTTTGTAGGCCGCCGTGAGCTCATCTACAACCAGCACACCCAACAGCTCCGACACCAATACCAACACCAGCGGCAATAATGAAAATTTCTTCAGCATCACGGAGGAGGGTAACTACCTTATCATCAATTTTTGGTCATAAATAATAATTCATTTTCAATTTTCCACCTAGACACGCCACAGAACTCACCGTATCGCATACAGAAGCTACCGGCTTCGAGTGCCTCTTCGTTAAGGGCACGTTCCTCTACACAGTCATTGAATGGCTTGGGAGCTGTACCCAGAACACGCAAACTATCCAACTCTTCGATGGCCAGTGATGTGTCCTTTCGTTTGCCCGCCTATGATGCACCTGCTGTATGTAAATTTATGGATTTTATATACCCTTTGCCACAAGGTACAAGGTACAATTTTCTTTAAGGTATATCACCTCCAATCGGATCTGGAGGACACCAGCAGTGAGCTTGACGATTCCGCTTCGTCTGCCCGTCTAGATGTCATCACCAAGGATCAGTTGTATGATGCATATAAAAAGTCACTGGATCGATATCACAAATATCGCTGCCGCTACGCGGATTTGGCCAAAAAGTATAAGGAACTAGAGCGTGACAGCACCAAGGCTAGGGTATGACTCAAGCTCGCTTATCTATGTGTGATAAATAGAATGTATGTTTTGCAGTCGGTGCTGGTGGAGACGCAAGACAAGGCCCTGCGCCGCATAAGCGAACTGAGAGAACAATGCACGCTTGAGCAACAGGCCAAGGCCCATCTGGAGGAGGCTTTGCGAATGGAAATGGATGATATGCAGTGCAAAATGCAGTCGTATCAAACCAAACTCAAATTACTGGGCGAAAATCCGGAAAATCTAGCTTTGGCCTTGGAGAGATCGGGCGATGGTGAGAAACTGATAGAGCTGGCGGAGCCAAGCACCAATGGGGGCACAGAGGCACAGCTGCTGGAAATAACCCAAAAATATCAGGACTTGCGTAAACAGGAAGAGGAAAATGTTTTACTCTTGGCCCAAACCAAACAGGCCATACACACCGAACTGGAGCACAAAGACCAAGAGCTAAGTGTGGTACAGGAGAAGCTTAAGCAACTGGAGTTGGACCTGGAGACACAAAAGGCAGAGCTCAAGAAGGGGCAAGAGGCGAAGCTAGAAGCCGAGGCCAAATCCATGGCCAGTGAACACATAATGCTGACACTAAAAACCGACCATGAGCAGGCCTTGCAGGATCTGAGGCTACAAAATGTGCAATTGAATGAAATGCTACTTCGACTACAACAAACCGAAGCCGAGGCACAGCAGCAGGTGAACGACTTGAAGCAGCAGCTGACCCAGCAGCAGCAGTTGACCCTAGAAATGGAGAAAAATCTGGAAAAAGAGCGCGAATTGGTAACAGAAAAGTCCACCGAAGCGGAGCTTAACAAACGGAAACTGGAACTAAGCCAACAACATGACAGCTCGGAGCTTCAAGCCTCACTCTTGGCCAAGGAGAAGGAGCTCAAGGCGCAGGGAAATAAATTGAATAAACTAAAAAAACAACACGAACAACATTTGGCCCAGCTGGAGCAACAACAAGCGCAAACCCGTCAAGTGGAGAGTGAAAAAGTCGAACTACAGACCCGTGTTAGCGCCATTCTAGAGGAGATTACCACCATGCAGACCCATTTGCAGCAAGTACAGCAATCGCATAACGAACTGGAGCAAGAGAAGCGTCAAATGGAAACACGTATTGAGGCCTTGCAGCACATACAAAGTGAGAACACCAAGCTGGCAGAGAGGAATTGCCTGTTGGCAGAACAGAATCATCATTTGGAGAAACAGCTGGAAGAGCAGCAACCGGAAATGGCCAAACTTCAGCTTAAGCTGCAACAGGTCTTAGATGAGCATTCCAAGCTGCAAAATACACAGGAGTTGATAGATCATGATCATCGTAGGCTACAGGATAAATGCGACGCTTTTGAGAAAGAGAATTTGGTGCAGAAAGATGAGCTGGAGAGTCTGAAACAGGTTAAGTTACAACTGGAGCAAGAACTAGAGGTTAAGCAACAGGATTTAATGATCCTGAGAGAAAAACAAGTGGAACAGGAGTCTAAACTTGAGGATTTGGTAGCACAGCAAATGGAAAAGCAAGCACATTTGGTAAAACTCAGGCAACAACTAGAAAAGGCGGAACATTTGGAGACCTCGTTTATGGAAAAGGAGGAAAGAGAGTTACATTTGGAGGAAACCAACAAAAATCTACAAAAACAACTCGAAGAGTCGTTGCAAAAGCTGGAGAATCTAAAGAGTGCAAGCCTAGAAAAAGAAGCCCAGGCGGAGCAACAAAAGACAGCCATTAAACAAAAGGTAAACCAGCTGCAAGAAGCCATTAAAACTTTACAACAGCAACTGGAGCAGGCGGAAGAAGTACAAAAGAAACTCCAAGCAACAGAAACCCAACTCAAAGATCAACAGTTTAAGTGCTCGGAGCAGCTGGAAATCAACAAAAAACAGGAACAAACTCTTAACCAGCTGCAACAGCAACTCAAGCAAGCAGAAATGTCTCAAGCTAAAAGCTTAGACCAGGAGGAGAGCATTAAGCAACTGGAACAGCAAATAAAGACCCACAACTTGGAGAAGAAAACACTAGAAAATCTACAAGAGAAACTGGAAAAATCAAAGGAAAAGCAAAAGAAACTACAGGCTCACAGCTTGGAGAAGGAAAACCACTTGCAAGAAACCATTAAAACTCTGCAAGAGAAACTGAAACAGGCGGAGGAAATGCAAGAGAATTTACAGGGCAACAGCGTGGAGAAGGAAAACCTGTCACAAGAAACCATTAAAACTCTAAGGCAGCAACTTAAAAAAGCGGAGAAAGGTCAAGAAACCCTTGAAAATCTGCAAGGGAAACTGCAAGGGAAACTGCAACAGGCGGAGGAATTGCAAAAGAAACTACTGGCCGACAGCTTGGAGAAAGAAAATCAACTGCAAGAAACCCTTAAAACTCTCCAAGAGAAACTGAAACAGGCAGAGGAATCGCAAAAGCATTTACAGACCAACAGTTTGGAGACGGAAACTCGGCTTCAAGAATCAATTAAATCGTTAAGCCAGCAATTGAAAAAGGCTGAAGAAGAGCAAGAAACGGTAGAAAGTCTACGACAGCAACTGGTACAGGCCGAGGAAAAGCAAACGAAACTACAGGTCAACAGCCTGGAGCAGGAAACCCAACTAGCCAAGCTAAACCAGCAGCTGGAACAAACCAAACAAGGACAAGCCGCAGAAAATCAAATCAAATGTAAAGAACAAGAAGAAACCATCAGCCAACTGCAACAGCAACTGAAGCAACTGGAAGAGCAATATCAGGCAAACAGCTTGGAGCTGGGCCAGCAGCAGCAGGCCCAGGAATCCCAGTTACAAACTACCATACAAAATCTAAATCAACAAATCTCCACCCTAAAACAAACAGAACAGGCCTCCAACTCACAGCTGGAAACCCTGGAGACTCGCTGGACAGCAGCCAACAAAGATGTGGAACGTTTGCACGAGGCCAATGATGCACTGCAGCTGGAAATGGAGCAACTAAGAAACACCCATGTCCTCAAGCTAGACGAACTCCAAGAGTCCCAAAAATTGGAGGAGTTGCAAATCGAAAATGAATATCTAAACAAACATACCAAACAGCTGGAACAGGAACTGGCCGAGAGTGCGGTCCTCAAAGAGAAACTCAAGTCCCTGCAATGCGAGCTTTATGTGCTCCAAGAGCAGGTGGTAGAGCATGCTGCTCATTTAACTGAAAAGGATGAACAAACAGCGGCCTTAAAAACCGAAGCCTCGCAGCTCAAATCCGACCTAGAGGAGCAGTCAATGGAGCTGAAGCGACAGCAGGAACACGCCAGCTTTGTGACCGAACACAGTGATGCGGTGCAAAAGGAACTGCTACAAGCCCAACAGGAATTGGCCAAATCCCAAGAGGAACATCTCAAACTAAAAGCCACACTGGAAGAGATGGTGGTGCCCACCGACGACGACCAATTACGCAGCCTTAACCAGCAATTGCAACTGGAACTGGAACAACTGAAGCACAAAAGTCAGGGTGTCGAGTCCAATTTGCAACAGGAGTTGGACGAACTGCAGGGCAACAACAAACAAATGGCCGAACGTATCAACGAGCTGGAGACCCTGCGTGCCGGCATCCAGGCCCAGCAATTGTTTGCCAGCCTGGCACCACGCAATGTGCAACAGGAGGCTGCCGCCGACGAGAAGGCCGAACTGGAGGCCAAACTTAAAGAGATTATGAACGAAGTGCAGGATGTGACCAATCGTAATCTATTTCTGGAACAGAAATGTGAGAATTTCCTAATACTCGAACAGTCCAATGAGCGTTTAAAGTTGCAGAATGCTAAATTGTCACGACAGCTGGATGAAACACTGGTGAGTAGGTGGAATTTGGAATGATATTTGAATGATGATGGCATAAATGATTGTTCCCCCCCCGTTTGTTAACAGGTATCCATGCAGCACAGTGACAGCGGCGTGCCCGCCAATACGGAGTTTGAGTATCTCAGAAATATTATGTTTCAGGTAAGGGCTTACATTTGAATCCATGAAAAGAGTGGATTAAGTTTATGTATGATGCTGATAGGGACTCGGTTTCCACCTTTTCCACTGCCTAAAGCTGGTTTAGAAGCAGTTCTGTAGTTCCAGTTACTTGATTTGCCTTGGAAAAGGTGATTGGTGGAAGTGGGAGTGACTTTTGAAGGCTCTTCTTAGTTAAGAACAACTGCTTCCCCTTAGTCATGTGGCGATTTAAACCCGGAACCATCCGGAAAGGAAATCTGTTGTACTTAAGGCATTAGTTTCATTAAGAAAGTGTGTGAAAGTTATGATTTGGAGTTAGGAAACGCTCTATAACTTAGGTATTTTTCCCCGAGGACTTGTCTTAGGGTGAATCAAGAACTGTTGGTGAATAGTTAAAGCATTTGGAGAACAAATTGTGTGTTAATCGCAGTAGGATATACTTATAAGTAGCCAGATTTGAGTTAAAAGTACAGTGGAGCACACTTTTTATGCCTTGTGCCGAAGGTACACAGAGTATGTTAAGCCAGAAGGAAGCACTAGTACATATAATCCTTATCAGCACCCGACAGGCACCCATCAACTTAACTAACCCATCTCAAAACTTGCCATTTCAGTACCTCACGGGCAACACCAACAACGAGACGCTGGTAAAGGTCATCTCAGCAGTATTGAAATTTTCACCACAACAGGCACAGGTGGCCCTGGAGAAGGAGCATCAGCGTCGTTCGCTCGTAAGTACAATGCTGTACCTCATCAATGTAAACCAAAGCCAGCCTAACCCCCCACTTCTTCTGTTTCAGCTCAACAAAATAATCTAGCAAGACTTGAAATGGTGGGAATTGTGTCCAGCCAAGCTTTTAGACTACAAATCAAAGTTGCTTGAAGAGTCCTCAAAAATGATGAAGTACCTTAAACCCCTCACCGCGCATTAATCGGGCACTTAATATATAGATATTTATATATATAGATCCATGTTATTGTACAGTCCCCCACTGAAACGCTGAACTTTTGTACATTTACCGCTTATGTTGTTGCTCCCTGTTGACCTCCTTCTGCTTCTACTTGCGTTCCCCGCCCCGCCCCGCCCCCTCCTAAAGTGCAATCCGTTTTCTGTGTATTTTTTAGTTGTAAGCCAAAGAGAGAAAATTGTAAAGATCAATTGCAGTTAGCATTTAGTTTAATTCAAATATATAAAAATTTACACAAATAAATAGTTCGGTTTAGGAGGTTCATCTTAGGGAAAGCGGCTGCCTCGCACCACATGTTTCTTACGACGCTCGGCAAAGCTGCGCAGCATGGCTCTGGTGAGCGGTCGGAGCGCATAGTTGGGCTTATAGTTTTGCAGCACATCCATGGCGGGCTTGAATCCAAAATGTTGCAAACGCAGAATGGCCTGTACCGCCGCCTGTTGTACACCGGGACGGGGCACTGCCACCAGCACGCGCCTAAATAAGGCCAAATAGCTGGATACATCCGTATCCGTGGACAATTGCTTAACCACCAGGGAGATGCTCTGGAGCACACACTCCAAGCGTTCGTCATATGCCTCACTTTGGGCGCTCAGCTCACAATAACTGGCGGCCAATGGCATCAGACGTGCCGTAAGCACTTCTCTGCTCATAAGCAGCGAGGGAGGACGATGAATGCCGGGTCGACAGAACAAAGCAAAGGCATAGCTAAGGTCTTTCACCCTGCCCGCCTTCAATTTCTCCATCAGATTCTCCAGAACCTCCTGCCGGGTGGGCTCATAGGCGGGAAAATGATACGTGTAGCGCAGCTGAGAGATGAGCAAACGTTCTGCACCCTGGGGATCTTGCATGTCGTACTTACGGGTCATGAGCAGATGCTTAATAACCGTGATGAGGGGATCCGTATTATCATAGTCTCGTTCCTCACGACGCGGCAGCACTGTGGGATATCGCAACAAGATTTCCCACACTAGCAAAGGCAAATCCCGATCATAATGAAAGATTACTTTGGCCAGCAACAGCCGCGCCGGATTCACATAGTTTCTGCTGCTCGAAGCTTGAATGGATTGCAGGTGTATGGCCTTCAGATAAAGCTTGACATATTTGAGGGCCAAATCTTGGGCAGGTTTCATCTTGACGTTGCGAAACAGACGCAGCTCTAGCTGATGCATAAACGCCTGGAGGTCAAAGTGAGCCAATAGCTTCATGGCACGCTCGTGGACTTGGTCAAAATTAAGCTCACAGCAGCTGGTGATGAGGGTATCCAGTATGGTTGACTCATCTTTGCTGACTTTAAGCAAATCACATGCAAAATCTCGGTGAGAGGACTCCAGGTCTAGGGTATCCTTCAGGTAAGTGACAACTTTTTGATGCAATGTCTTCATTTGGGATGTTAGATGCTCCTGCTGTCGTTGAGTGAGTAGGATGGGTTTTTTCAGGCTGTGTTTCACATGTGTGAGTAAGGCTTTGGGTTCATACTGCTTGGTGGGACAGTGGGGTGACTCCAGGGGAATCTCTATGGGTGCCATGGCGCTCTCTTCGGCGGTAGGCAAGGGAGAGGCAGGAGATTCTTCAAAGTTAAACTGGTGTTCCTCATCTTGCAGTTGTAAAGGCAGGTTCCTCTTCTGCTCATGCTCCCATGCTGTATGCTCACTGTTTTCTTGCTGCTCCAAGGTCTGCGCCCTCTTCTCTTGAACTTCCAAAGTCTGTTTACTCTTCTCCAAGGTCTGCTCCTTCTTCTCCTGCTTTTCCCAGTTCTGCTCTCTCTTCTCCTGCTCCTCTTCCAAATCCATTTGCTGCTTTTTCTGCTGTTTTGGAGTCTCTTGCTTCTTTTTCTTCACTTCTGGTCTAGGATCCTCCACTATATTCCTGTTTTGCTCCTCATTTAGCAATTGTTTGGCTCTGAGACGCGTCAGACGCACTTCCTGTGGTGGAAATGATTCACATTTGCTGGCATTTCGTTTACGCTTAGCAGGAGGAGGCGTCGTCGACTCTTGTGGAAACTCTTCATCGATTACTAAATCTCCTGGCTCAGAGAGGGCATCATCGTGCCAGCACTGAAGCTCCTCCTCTGCTGGCTCATCAGACTCCAGCTCAGAATCACTACCAAACAGAGAAAAATGAAGACTTGGATGGACTTTTGGCTTTTCTTTGATGGCGGGTACCGGATCGCTGGGCTCTGTGGTTTCCAGTTCATATTGCAATGAGGGTAAAGGGTTGTCTTGGAAGAGGTCCGGTTTTTGTGTAGTGGCTGGATAAACGCTGGGCTCTGTGGTTTCCAGTTCGACTTGTAATGAGAGTAAGGGGTTTTTCTTGAAGAGCTCCGGGGTAATAGCTGGAGGAATGCTTAGCTCTGTGATTTCCGGTTCGTCTTGCAATGAGGGTAAAGGGTTTTCCGGCTCCGGCTTATGTTTATTGTCTGGCGGAACGCTTGGTTCTGTGGTTTCCCGTTCGGTTTGCAATGAGGGTAAAGGTTTTTCCCTGAAGAGCTCCGGCTTTTGTTTAGAAGCTGGCAGAACGCTTGGCTCTGTGGCTTCCGGTTCATCTTGCAATGAGGATAAAGGGTTTTCCGGCTCCGGCTTTTGATTAGTGTCTGGCGGAACGCTTGGTTCTGTGGTTACCAGTTCATCTGGTAATGAAGGTAAAGGTTTGCTCGTGGATTGCTCTGACGCTAGTTTAGTTTCTGGCGAAACGCTTTCATTAGACGTTTCCAGTTCGCCTTGCAATGAGCTTAAAGGTTTTTCCTTGGACAGCTCCAATAAATGACGTTCCTCCTCGTTGAGTTCCATATACAGATTATCACAATGGAACATGTTAAAGGCATTAAGGTTCAGTAGGAATTGAATGGCTGTTTCTCCTGCCGGTGGCTGCTGTATTGCCCCCTGCTTCTCGCTTTCTTCTTGATCTTGATCTTCTCTTTGGCTGTCCAATCTATCCTCCTCTTTCTTGGCAGGATGCTTCCCAGAGCTTAATGGAACTGGTTCCTGCTTACTTCCCTCCACAGGCTTCTTCTCCAAGCTTACCACAGATATCTGTTTACTTCTTTCCTCTGGCTTCTGCTCCAACTTCTCTTTTTCTGCTGCTGGCATTTCCATTTCTACTTGGAGAAGCTGTTCCACACTCTGTTCCAAGCTTGTTAAAGAGTTTTGCTCTGAGATGACTTTGGAAACCAAATCTTCTCTTTTATCAGGTTCCTCCACTGCTTTATCTACAAGTTTAAGCTTTTCTACAGGCTTTTCCTTTTCAGGTTCCAGTTCCATCTCTGCAGTTGTCTGCTGTATTTCTTCTGAAGGCTTCTGTGTTACTCCGTCTTCAATTGCGTGCTCTACTATTTCAGCCACTATTTCTACTGGTTCTTGGTCTACTTTCTGTTCCACTCTTTCTTTCAGCTCTTTAATGTCAGCCTCCTTCGATTCCACTTCTAAAGCGGATTCCTTCATTTCTTCTTCCACCTCCTGTTCTCGTCGACTCTTCTTAGAATTTGTAGGCCACCTGACTTTGGATTTGCGTTTCCTGCTCTTCGTTTTCAGTGGTCTTCTTTGCTGGCCTTTGACTGGCAGACGTATGGGTGTAAGATCCACTTCTTTGCTGATTTCTGGAACAATTTCCTGCTCCTTCTGCTGCTGCTGCTCCTGCTCCGTGCCGAACGGCGGCGCCGCCTGTGTGCCCTCGTAGAGTGCATACAGCCAGCTGGTGAAATCTGCTTGACTCACACTCGAGGGTACGCTAGCCACCGCTGGATTCGAGCGTCTCTGCAGTAATCCCAAAACCATTTGTCCAAAAACTTGCCACAATTCATCAAAAGCTTGTGGTGGTACATTCGCCAGGTAACTCGGATTGGGAGGTAGAAAGTTAAGCAAATCTTTGGCATAGAAACCGGGCGCCATTTCATCCTTGACGTTCTCGAACATGGCCCTCGAAGGTGGTCGGGATGAGGAGACTTTAATTTGTGAGGCTGGCAGCACCACCGGCAGAAAATCAATCTCCCGCTGTACATTGCACAAGGTGGTGCAGGTGCCTATGCTGTGACTCTCCTCTAGCGCCGGCTCGCTTATGGGACTTAGAGGTGCTACCATTAACTGATCCGGCCAAGAGAGCATTTCGTCTAAGATTTGCCTTACATTTGGCGTGGGCTTAGGCTCGGGAAAGCAAGTGCCCACATCATGCTGTTTGATAAATGAGGCGGTGGTGGTGCCCCTGGTGGTGGTGGTATTTTTGTGCTGTGTGCCCTGATCTCTTAGCTTTATCAGCTGCTCGTTTTGCACACCCACCGAGCACATGGTGGGCTTAGGGGGCTCTTCTGTTTGAGTGGATCGGTGAACTAACGCTACTGCTGCTGCTCGATGCCGCCTGCTAACGCTGGCTGGATTTGGACTCTTGGGCGAGGGTATGCTAATCTTGGCTGTTTTGCAGTACTCTCTCAGTTTCTTCATCATAGTATATTCCCGCCTCTGCAGCACCGATTCATCGTTTATTCTTTGGGCCAGCTGCAAGTAAACTCCCACGATATCCTTAATCTCGGCAGGCATCCCTCGGCTATTGAGATCATCCTGCAGCTTCTCATTATTTAGCACTAGAGCATCCAGTTCCCTTTCCAGTTTGGCACAACGCTCGCTCAGGGGTTGCAACTGCTGCTCCAATTCCAGACGCTGCTGCTTCTCCCGCTGGTAGAGTTCGCTCACCTCCTGAGCGGTGCGTTGCAAGTCAACCAACTGCTGTGGCTGTGCCTGCAACTGCTTCAGCTGACGCACAAGATCATCACTTTGAGCAATGCGCTCGGCCAGCCGGCTGCGTTTCAGCTTAATGGAGGAGGAGGGTGCACATGAAACATTTGGTGTGGCGCGTGGCGGTGAGTTAAGCAACTGATCTAAGTTAAAATCTGCAAAATTCAGGTTCTCCGACATGGCCATGGCTACTTGTTGTCGTTAGTATTCACGTGTGCTGTTTCCATAAACGTTTACATTGAATTTGACTGGAAAACGGGCGGGGAAGCTGGCACGTCTTGCATTGCAGAAAATCTTCGGATGTCTACTATGGAGGTGTACGCGTGTGGCCTGCCGAGGCAATGCTTATACCGTTGTGACACAATATTAACAACAATCGCGATTAGTTTTCTTTCAGCCGGCTTTGTTTTTCCACATGCTGTTCACAGTGTTACCATAGCCTGTGAGAAGTAGTGTGACCATTTAACGACTTCGGCATTTTGTTAGAGATGAGTTGCGCCTACGTTATTTAAGCCATAACGTAACGATTCAGAGTCGTGACTAAATGAGAGCCCAACAATAAATTGCCAATTACAACCACTTGGTTTGACTGATATTATTGTGCGTTTGTTAAAGTAGATGATTATAAGTCAGTTTTAGAAATTAGTCCAGTAAAACCAATTAATCGAAATACTTAGCTATGATATGCACTCCTGGCGAAAGTGCATTCCTTATTTATAAGTAATTTAATTCGAGTTTTGAATGTGTCGCTGCGATTAAGGACTGCAAAACCATATATTGTTCACATAGTCTTCATATTAATACAGTCAAACATCCATTGTTCTCTTTTTTGGTTTCGGTGCATTCCACACCAAATTCTCAGTATTTAAAAAGGTTTTCTATGAAAAAATCTTATATTCTGCACGGGGAATTGAACCCTGGTAACGACTCACGCACGAGTTTGACTCATCACTGATTTTTTGGCCAATTTATTACGATTTCTCCACCCAATGAAAAATGAAATGACTTTTCCGCTTTTTAACTCATTTATTCGCCAACAAAACCTCCTCTGAAATGTTAAGAACTAATTCAAATGACGACTTCTGTCCATTTCTCCACGTAGGGGTCAACTTAATGATGCTCAGCTGCCTCCTTGGCCTGACTCTCGGCCCAGGCCTTCTTGTTTTCGGGGGAATTGGCTGCAACAACAACAGTTAGAATTTTGCACATTTTTGGCGCTTTGCCTAGTCTGCTTACCCAATCGGCTGATCTTGTAGAACACGGGCACGCAAGCTATGGCCGCAATGAAGTAGTAGCGCCAAATCCATTGGTTCTTGATATAATGCTTAATGGGAAACTGGGCCACCTTTGCGGAGAAGGTGTATGGATATCGCATGGGACGTCCAGCGGGTTTCGCAGCAGCAGCAGCATCGGCCATGGTTCAGATTGTTTTCAATATGAGTTACTGAGAAAGAAAAATTCCAAAAATTATGTAATTTTTCGCATTGCCGTCGCGTAAGGCAGTACGTACCTCGCAGAAGAACACAATAAGCTGACAGGCTGGCAACACTCGAGTTAAGTTGGCTGCGCTAGTGGTGGAAGGGTTGCCAGTTGGTTTTGTAAGAAAAAAATATATATTTTGCTTAATTTTATTCGTGTTCGAAATAGTAAGATTAATAGATTTATGTGAACATAGAAGTTGAGACGAATTGATTGAAATTATGTAGAATTTTGATTTTGAAAGGTGTTACACGGGTGGACAGTTCTGTATAGAGATGGACGCGTGACTGATATATATAATTTGACACCTGCATGTACCGTAATCAACTCATTAGCAAGGCTAATAATGGAAGACTTTGATGAATGTTATAGCAAGGTCTTAAGCTGTAGGTACGGGAAAGGGCTTGGACACGAAAATATCTTCAATTAAAAGCTGAAAAAGAGGTCACTTTTCCATTTATTCTGAATAAACATTGTTATTGGCACACGAAATTGCAAGTTGCTTGCCCAGACAAAAAGGCACGACACAGCTACGTTTTCAAACATCTGGCAACCTTGTGCACACACAGCTGTCTGGTCTATAAATCTGCCTTCGTATGCGCAAATTGCGAAGAATTTGCAAAGCTCAAAGTTATTAAACAAATTAAATAGGTAAGTTAAATAAAGCAAGGCAACATACTTTACTACACATTGTAACGACTTGTCAGTTCTTTAGCATATTAACAATAAGGAAAATCTTCCGTTTCCTACAGCCTCTAAAAGTCCACTTAAATCTCGTTTTCAAGCTCACAAAAATGGTTTTAACTAGCGAACAGGTGCCCCAGGTATCTAGCTTCACTCATAACTTTCCATTTTGCATGAATTTAATTCGATCCTTACATGTTTTGTTGGCCAAAGCATCCTAACTCTACTAACCTTTTTCCCCCACCCCGCAGAGCAAGCCCAAGAAGCAACGCCAGCGCAATCGACCCAGAAACAAACGAAATCGTTTGCAAGATAACGAGATTCTCCCTCCTTCTTGTCAAGCCATGCCACAGGCCACGAAAATCAACAATCCTTCGGCTCCACAGGAAGCCGACAAGACACGGGAGCAAGTCCTGGCAGAGCGTGAGGCCAAAAAGCTAGCCAAACAGGCCAAGAAACAGAAGACCCCAGCCACCACCATCATCACCGAGGTGGAGCAGACCACCATCACTACTAAGCTGACTACTACCACCACAACCACCACAAAGGATAAGCTGGAAACGCAACAGTTAGCGGCAGTGTCTGCTGCTGCCACTCCCATAAGCACTGTGAAATCTTCTACAGAAATGGAGAAGCCCGGTGAAAAAACGCGCGATCAAATCAAAGCTGAGAGAGAAGCCAAAAAGGCAGCAAAACATGCAGCCAAGATCAAATCTAGTGACGACTCTCAGGTGGAGGCAGCCACAAAACAAGTAGCTCAACTTAAGATCACAGAGCCAAAATCCGTGGCGGAAACTGAACAGGTGCTTACCCTTTACCTAGTCACCCATGTGCTGCAAGTCCAAACTAATCATTACCTTTTCTGCTTTTAGAAAAAGCCCGCCCTCAGCAAGGCCGAGCGTCGTGCCGTGCAAGAAGCTCAACGAGCGGCCAAGGCTCAAGGACAGGCGGCCAAGAAATCCCAACCAGCTGAGAAGATAATCAAAGCCCCTGCCACCGTCCCTAAAGCAACCATGGCTTCTTCTACTAAAGAGCCCAAACGTGCCAGCGAATCGCCTGGCAAATCACCCACTAAATCGCCTCAAACCCACAGTAAAACCGAGAGCAAAGTTAAGCTGTTCAATCATTTGGTTTGCGCCCAAAAAGATGCCAGTCTGTTTATCAATGATTCCTCAGTTCATCCCAGTATGGCTC
The DNA here is from genome assembly GCA_035044965.1 of Lordiphosa andalusiaca. NCBI lineage: Eukaryota > Metazoa > Arthropoda > Insecta > Diptera > Drosophilidae > Lordiphosa > Lordiphosa andalusiaca. The sequence goes on along the minus strand of JAWNNM010001900.1, from coordinate 2,058,365 downwards.
GCCTGGGTGTGCAGTATGCTGAACGTACGGTGGTGGGCTCCAATGCGCGTTGCATAGCATTTTTGCATGCACTGCGACAGGTGGTACAGGATTTTGAGACACCAGCCAAGAAGGAATTTGGACGCAGCTTAGATGCGGCGGTTAAACATCATGTGGATCATTTAAACAAATGTCGTCCCTTGGCTGTGTCTGTGTCGAATGCCTATAAACAGTTTAAGAATCAATTGACTCAATTGCCGGCGGATAAGCCAGAATCGGAGGTGAGTTGTAGTCGGAGCACTATGAAATTGTGGCTAATTATCTACAAATATTCTTACAGCTGAAGGAGTTGCTGTGCCACTTTCTGGACACTTATCTAGAGAATCAAATAGGCAAAGCGGCTCAGGCCATAAGCAGCTCACTGCAGGAGAAGATTAGTAATGGCGATGTTTTACTCACCTTTGGCTGTTCCTCACTCATACAATACATCTGCGAGGAGGCCAAACGCCGTGAGGTGGCCTTTCGTGTCATAGTCGTGGATTCGCGTCCCAATTGTGAGGGTCAGGAGATGTTGCGACGCTTGCATGCCCATGGTATACCCTGTACCTATGTGCTCATCAATGCCTTGGGTTATGTCATGCCTGAGGCAACTAAAGTGCTGTTGGGTGCTCACGCGCTGCTGGCCAATGGTTATGTCATGTCCAGAACAGGCACTGCCCAGGTGGCATTGGTGGCCCACGCACATAATGTTCCAGTTTTGGTTTGCTGTGAGACTCACAAGTTTAGTGAACGTTTCCAAACGGATGCCATTGTCTACAATGAGCTGAGCGATCCCAATCAGCTGGTGATGAATGACAAATGCTGCCTAAATAATTGGCAATCCAAGAGCAGATTGACGCCGCTTAATTTGAATTATGATATAACGCCACCCGAGTTGGTAAGCGCTGTGGTCACCGAGGTGGCCATTTTACCCTGCACCAGTGTGCCGGTCATATTGCGCATTAAACCAGACATTGGATATTAGAACAACAACTTTTGGAACTGCTTTGAATAAATATGGGTGTTTTTTTTTTATTACATTTTGATCAAATCGATAAACATTTTCGCTTTCTTTTGTTTGATTGAGGTTAAGCCAGACCGGGAATATGCTTTTTAAAGCCAGGGACCGCAAGAGAAGGAAGAAGGTAGCCACGTCTTGCTTTGAATTGGTGTTTAAGTCTGGGATGCAAAGGAATGTGAAACTGGATTTCGCTTGGGAACTGTCAAAATGTATGATTTCCTGACAAATATCGATCCAAGTCGTGGAATAAGGGCGTAGTGGACTCTTTAGAACCTGAAATAAATCTCCCAGACCGAAACCTTTTAAAAAAAAAGGACGTATCACCCACAAACAACAAATTTGAAGATCTATAAGGTCGAAATCTCTAAAATTTAGTCAAATATCCATCTGGGTTAACGAATATGGGCGTTATGGATGCCTTAGGGCCTGCATTACTTCTCAAAAAACCTACTATTATCCAGAAACCTACCAAATATGAATCTAGGCTAATAATACTAAGATAGCTGCCTCTCGGAATTTCATGAATTGAAGTCGGATTTATGGTCGAAGCATTATTGTACCTGTATTCGCCGAATTTGATAAATATCTCTATTTTATGTACCCACTTCCGGTCTTTAGAGTGTTTAAGATTCCATAAAACCATTCTGAAGACCAATATGAGCTAACAAAGCCTCATCTCAGAAGTTATTCAAGCAAGGAAGATGAAACTTGGTCTGTAGGTTAGCAATTATGCAATGAAAATAACATTTTAAAGACCTAATTCCTTTAAAGTCTGATTCCCAACGGTCCCTCTATATGGCCATCTCTATTGGTTATGTTTGATAATTATGTATATTATATATGCAATTTTCAATTGTACTCTCTTTCGGTTATGTGTCAGTTGTGGTTAAGGTAGAAAGGATGTGTTTTGAATGTACATACATAGTTTTTGTGCACAACTTAGAGACTAGGACATGGCCAGGAGTGAGGGATTTGTTTCTATTTTTGTTACTTTTCGATTGCATGCAATAACATTTGAATGCGCTTCTAAGCGGCTACAAACTACAAATGCAACAATAATATTTTATATATAATTTGTATGGTTTGCTTTATAATTGGTTCCTGCACGCCACTTCATTCCCGCTCTTTTACCACAGTTTTGTTTAAGACTACCCCAGCTACACTCCACTCTCCCCATTTTAAGGGCTTTGCTTTTGCATTTGCCTAAAGCAGCCCCGGCACACGGGTACTGCCTTGCCGCTGTCGTGTCCCGGTAGGGATACGTTCTTGTCTATGCAGCGTTCGCAGAAGATGTCACCACATCGCCAGCAGTGTGTCTATGGGAGAAGAGATTTGAGTTATGATTGTTTTTTAGTTTCGGTTAAGTTTACTCACCTTTTTGCTAAACTGATCAAAGGGTGTGGAGCAGGAGCAGGCGGTTACATTACGCATGGGTTTCCAGTCCACTGCCACGGAATTGATTTCTTCGGGCAAGGATTGTGGTGGATTTGACTGTTCGGCATTCAGCGAGAGGCTGGCAAAGGACATATTGTTGGCCTTTAGCGGATGATCGTCATCGGCGGCAGACAGTTCGCTTAGCTTCTTGTCATAGTTGTATCTAAAAAAGAGGATAATTAGTGATACAAACTGAGCAGCTGCAGCTTTTGGTTACCTGTTATCATTGATTTCATTGCTGGTGGCCTCCTTGTGGGTTTTGGTGCTGCTGGTGGTGGTTGTGGCGCTGCTGCTGGTGGCATCTTGTAGCTTCTTGGCTGACTTGGAAATGTAATTCTTAAAGCTGGCAATGCGCTTGGTTAAGTGTTGTACATGATCTTCCAGAGAGTTGCAGTGTTCTTTGCTGTCCAAAAGTAAATCTCCCAAAGGCTCACGCGGGTGTATGCCACTCTCAAAGCGACTGTACATGCCGCGCCAGAATCTGTTGGATAAGCAATAAATTCATAAGTAATCCTACCCCTTTTGAGTGATCGAAACTTACTTGATGCACTGAGGTGCCAGATTAGCCTTGATGGACTCATCCACATTGGGTTTGTACAGCGGATTGATGTACTCGTTTAAATGATTGGCCATAAAACCCCACAGAGAGAATGTTCTTTCGGCCAACTTCAAATCCAAGCGATCCTTCTCACAATTGCCCACAAAGGTGCCAAATTGACAGGAATGTACATGATCATGCAGTATCAGCAGGAAACGTTCGTTAAACTCAAAGGACTCGCTGCGCTGGGACATCAGCTGCCAGGTACAGTCCAGAAATTGGGTGAAAATGGGCGACACTTCACGTGCATCCGTCTGGATGTGGCCACAGCGTTCACTGAACTTATGCCCAAAGCCCAGCCAATCCTTTTCGATGAGCGCCTGGAAGCCTTTGATTGTGCGATAGTAAGGATTCAGCATTAGCTGAGCCAGAGAGCAAACTTGGGCTGTACGATCCCAGCCATCGGAACAGTGTACCACCACAGAGACGCCCTTGTCCACGGCATTGGCTATAAAGCTGAAGAAGGCACACAAATAGAATTAAAGCTGTGCTGTGCGGTCCAGTGTGTTTACCCACCTCGACGTGTCCAATATGGAGCGTATGTGTTTCAGCCAGCCGGATGACTCGAGGGCATTCAGAAATGCGCTCATGGTGGGTGCCTTCTGTTCGCAGGCCTCCAGCACCTTTTGCAGGCTGGCTCGCTGCACATGTATGTTTTCTATGCCCAGGAAATGGAATTTAATATTCTCATAGAAGGCCTCATTTTCATATCCCTTGCCGGCGGCACGATTGGCCATGGCATTGATCTGCAAATACAAAACACAAAGGTTACTCCAAAACCCTACGGCCTTTCCTTAATCTCTCCACTCACCCTTGGTCGCGTATCCACCACATACATGTAGTCTGTATTGGGATTGGTTTTTCGTATGGCCTCCAGCATTTGTTCATCCTCCAAACAGCGGGCGCTAAAGCCCGACAGCGGTTGACTGCAACGACAAATGGAGGCCTACGGGAGAGACAATCAATGTCGATTGTGGTGAATCAAAGGATTGTGGCCACTCACCTTGTTGTTGTGCAAATATGTAAGCGCCGGCAGACGTCCCTTGGAACGAAAACGTGAGCTGCTTATCAGCATCAAAGTAGTGGCCTCTTTGGGTACATAGATCTGACGCGGATACGTGTCGCACAGTTCATACTTCTCGTTCATGCTGCACAGTGTCCAGTTGTCGTTGGGCACTAGCAGGTGCCTGAACTCAGCCTCCAGTTTAAAGAAATCCCAGCCAGCATTCTTGGGAAAATCATCCTTGGCTGGCTGATAGTTGAAGCAATACAATTTATTGATGGAAACTGTGGAGAAACCGAGGGAAAGCAAGAGGATTAGTTGAAATCATTACAAAATTAATCAGTCACCCACCTGGCTGATACAGCTTAATCAATGATGTGTACACATCATGACATTCCGAGTCCTTGGGTATCACAAATGTGACCGACAGAAACGTCTTGCAGCGTATCAGCAATGGAGATCCGGTGGTGCTCAAGGGCAACTTCTCAATGCTGGCAATGTGCATGTGCAGAATCTGGAATTATGAAACTACGTGTTACGACCAACGGCCACTGAATAATTGAATATGCTCCACAGGGACAAAGCCGTAAACTAAAGAACCGAAGTTGTCTGTGCAGGAAGAAAATCGATACGACGACCATCCTAATTGGCCACTGACTGCACACCCGAGTGCTCCAACTTTTAATTAACAACTTGGTTAACTGTTGAGTCTCTACTCTTGCGGCCACTTGCCAACATAATTAATACACTGAATCTGGGTGGCAATTAAAATGCCATGCATGTATGCCCACCCGCAACAACAACCACAACAACAACGGCATCTCTGTTCAAAATTCGAAATGTCAACCAAAACGGAAGCCAGAGAGGTAAGCATTTCATCCGGAATAATTAACATCATATGCAGGATATGTAGAGTTTGTGTGGGAAATGTCGAAAAACTGCAGCCAAAAAAATATGTACAATTTTAACAGCCAAGGAAACGTATTCACATCGGTTGGGCAGTGTTCTTACTTGGGGAAGAGCAGGAAGTGTGAGAGGAGGTTGGGCCTTCAGGATTGTTCAAGCCAGGTTTGGAGTTGAGCTTAATTTGTACACCCAGAAACAAGGTTAGGTCCTTAATTTTTTGGAAAATTCCATATAAGTTCCTTTGCCAAAAAACTATTTCCTCAAAAGCCATTTCTCACTTCGGAAAAGTGTAAGAAAGTTGTTCAGCGACAAAACAGGACCCAACAATAGAAACATACCACCAAATACCAAACCAAAATGTTATACCCTTGCAGAGGGTATTAAAAAATGGTCCAGATGTTTGCAACGCAGAGATGAAAGCATCTAGGACCACTTAAAGTATATATATACTTGGTTAGCACGACGAGATGAGTTGATTTAGCCATGTACGTCTGTTCCTATGCTATCTTCTCCGTCAGTTTAAAAGCTATCTTTACCAAACTTGGCACGAAGTCTTTTGGCACAAATACGCTGCACATTTGTCCGAACCGGCTGGATTGGCTGAGTCTATCATATAGCTGTCATAGGAATGACCGTCCGAAAAACTAGCTCTAGTGAGAAAAACTTTTTTTGTTTTCAATGGAATTACCTCCAAACTTTGTGTTTCTTAGTTTTCTATGCTTTCCCATGATTTTACTAAGTTTGGTCGAAATCGGATTAATATATGGTATAGCTTCCATACAAAAGTAAGGTTAGGAAACTAGTCTTAGTGAGAAAAACTTTTTTGTTTTCAATGTGAACCTCTTAAAAATTGGCAATTATATTATTTTATAAGCTTTCACACAATTCTTCAAAGTTTTGTCAAAATCGGATGACTATAGCATATAGCTGCAGTGTAATTGATCGGTCGAAAAAGAAGTTCTATTGAGAAAAACATTTTTGTTTTGAATGAAATCGACTCCGAATTACTTACATACTCGTTTGTTGGGCTTTTGCGTGACTACCAAGTTTAGTCGAAGTCGGACATCTATATAGTATAGCTCCCATACAAAAATAAGGTTCCAAAAGAAGTCTTAGTTAGAAAAACGTGTAAGAATACACAACTTTCCTCTATTTTTAATCTGAATCAGCTGTTTAGCCTGTCAAGGTTGCGGCGTCACGAGTAATACCGAGCGAAAGCATGTAGTTTGTCTCAGAACTGACCCAGCTAAGAGCCCAGTTGACAGTTTTAGCAACAATTTAGCTACCCTCTTTTCATATGGAGTTGACTCTCAGCTAAATCGATTTAGCTTGTCTAAGTACTAAGCTTATAAAGTAAATATTTCTCTTCTCTCCAGCCTACCCATCATTTATTTTAATATTTTTATATTATATTTGTGTTTCAATTGGAAACATATTTTTGCTAGTTTACTTTAGGGCTATTCAAGTGCACTGTTTGTCATTGGCAAAAGCTTTGCCACAACAGCTGGTCTAAGCTGTTTGTGCCAGCACCGCAAATATCCTGTCCTACGCCGCTTTGCAACCCACTTTGAGGGTGCTGTGGCTTTTGTTTCACAATGAGAATTCATGTTTTGCAATTTAATTTGTATATCCTTTAAACACGCAGTTTCTACAGAACATATTTAAGCCCAAAGCGTGCGAATAAGAAGGTGCCTTAAAGGCCACTCATCCCAAGACTGTCTCTATCTCGGGCGGAAATGCAGACAAACGAAAGGGGCCCACCACACACATCACTCAAGTGAAGAGCGTCGTGTGCGGCAACTTTAACGAGCGAGGTCATCACCTGAGTGGAGAAAACACTTTTGAACACGTTTCCCCTGTTTTCAGTGTTGTTTATCCAATTGATGTTGATAATGATGTCATCACTTACCCAAGTCTCCTTGTTACTATCCGGCTCCACAAATATTAAATGTGTGGCTGTAAGATATAGAGTGCCAACTGTAGGATTTTTGGTATTATACCGATCAATCATCCGCACGTTTTCCACCTGCAAGTAGAATGTAAATACAAATTATTAAAACTATTTTATGGTTTAAGGTTTTTGCTCCTAATGAAATGCAAACGACATTTGCTGACGTCACACATGAGCCCCAACTTTTAACAGAAACTTTGAGGCCAAAGAAAATGTATTTGGTCAGCTGGTGAACGTTTCATTGCCCACATCTTAAGCTGACACAACCGCTCCAGCAGATAAGCTGAAATCACCCGCATTTTTGCTTTGTTTTTGCGGCATTTCTTATTACCCTTGGGGGTGTATAAGTAAATTGAATGGCCAGGCTACTGTTAGCCATGTTCATTAGGTTAATTTCCTATTCCCTTTCATGTCTCAGATAAGGCTAGTTTAATTGTCTGCAATATCAAATTGCTTCCACTGGGAATTGGTTTGGTTTACATTTGTAGCTGGAAAAATTATAGGAGAATATAAAGAAAAGCTGCAGAATGTATAGAAACTTGTGGTCATGGGGCTTATTTTAAATGAATCAAGGAGTGATATAGAGACACCACTTTAAAGCTGTACATAAACCTACTTTCAGGCAAATGAATTTCGTTGACTTAGAGTGAACTTTACGAGCTTCCTGTCTAAATCAACTTTATGGTAAACTTTAGGTAAGCAATCGCATATTTCATGTCATAAGGTTAATACCGCTTGGGAATTTCAAGCAAAAAGCAGTGAAAATTGAAAAAAAAATAGCAAGCAAAGCTGATTAAATCCTCAAAGTTATATGTGTCGTATCTGCCAGAGATATTGACGGCAAACAGTTTGTGAAATGACTTCGTAGGTCTACAGTAATCTCTAATGGCGGCTAAAAAGGAAGAGTATTGAGTATACGCTTCTAATCTCAGTCTCCCAATCAAGTCTGCAGGAAGTGTATTAAATATGATATTAAACACCTCCGTTCGTTGATTCCCCACAAGTGCAGGCCACCACACCTAAGCACCTTACATTGTTTTTTTTTTTAAATTCCGGACTTATATTGATTAGTTTAGGAGGGCAAAGGTCTGCAACTTTGAAACTTTGACTTCACTTAAGGAAGTGGAAAGCCTCCACAGGCTGGATCAATAACTACAAACCTTGAGAAAATGCTTAAAATGATGAGAAAGTGCTACAAATTCCGATTGGTTAGTCATTTTATGAATGGGTAGAGCTCCCACAGTAAACAAAGCTGTGATTTGTGACCGCATACACTTCATTTAATTGCATTTTCTATTTCTGACCTCAACTTTGCCATCCCCCACAGACATGACAATGCCTGTAAATGGTAATTAATTTTCAAATGTCGGCTGCCTGTTGCGGGTTTCATAGTCCCCACTGGCCACACCGCTGTGAGACAGTGCATCATAGAAAACTATTTCATTTAATCGACCATTCACATCCATTGCAATCTCGAGTGCGCTGTCCGTTGACAAATGCAACAATTTGCTTTGCAGGATTGATGGCACTGATAGTCTGACCCAAATTGGAAACTTTTCTGAGAGAGAGAGAGAGTGATAGAGAAAGAGTGGGAGTGGACAAGCCCCCGAGCATTTTGCCGTCGGCAATGCGTAAGACATGAAAATTAGTTGGAAACAATGGAATGTTACCTTCTTGAGCACACAGTTGCCATTATAGTAGATGGGCGCCTCATTGAATTCCTCTTCAATCCAGGAGACAACTTTGTCAGAGACAAAAGGCGGCACCGGCACGCCCCACAATCTTTTATTGCCATCGGGCGGTTCTTCAGTCTCGGGTGAAATATTATCAAAGCTGAGACGGAGAGCAGATGTGGGTGACAGTTGGCGTTCGATTTCATTGAATTTGTTCATGAATCTGGTGAAGTCCATTGTTATTTTTGTAGAAAACGTTTATTGATTTTAAATTAGGCAGAAAAAACAGTAGGAGGCCGCTTATAAATCAAATCACGTGAGTGTGGGCGAAGGATTGTTACTTTCACTTTTCGGCATTCACACGAAGAGGGACTATTTAATGTGTGTGTGTGTGTATGTACGTCACTGTTTGTTATCTGTGTGTGTGTGTGTGTGTGTATGAAATTAGCTTTGTGGCCAGCCAAAACGATAAGGAGGTCCTGCGAGGTGCTCCCGACGAGCACTTGTAGTGAACTCAACTGTCAGTGTGTCGGTCGCGCGCTTAAAAGCAGGCTAGGGTTTATTTTTTTGGTAAAAGGGAAATTTGTTTCCTTCAGACGGGGAAATTTTCTCAGCTGTGTGAGCGGGTTAGGTAATGCCACAGAAAATGGAATGGAATACATACATATCCTGTATAAAATCTGTTAGTATTTATTTTGGTAAGCAATATTCGTAGGCGGTTCCGTAAGTCAATGACTTTTTGAATAACATAAGCAATTTAAGCGGTCTGTCTAGCCGTTTTAAAGTTTGGTTAGCCATAAAAAGGCTAAAGAATAACAAATCAGCTCGAGCTGATGAGCTGCCCGCTGAACTATTCAAAACTAGAGGCAAGGAACCAGCTTTTATGCCGAATATTGATTGAAGAGAGCATGCCGGATGATCGGAATCTAAGTATGTTTTGTCCAATACTTAAAAAAGAAGAGCCCAGACATCGTTAAGGTCAAAGTTCTCCACTTTATGACTACTAAAATAAAAAAAGGAGAAATAAGACTTTCGTTAAACAGCTTAAGAAGAAATCCGATGAATTTTCAACATAATGCTCAATTATAAATATGAGTGGGACTTGAAAAACAACTGAGGGTTCCATCAGGGGGAGGACTAACCCATGATTTCTAAGTTTTTGCCATTCTTTATAAGAAACTAACCAATATAACGAAGTTTCAAGCCTTGAACTGGCTTTGAAGCGACTTCAAGTGCGTCTTATAAGGTGCAAATGTGGTTTTTTGCCATATCTCTCTTATGGTTGAAACTGTGTACCTAAAACTTGGAGTGTAGGATGATATTGTAGATTTCCGAACCAGTTTGAGCCAGTTTTAGATTCGTCGGTTCTGCAGCGGTATAATTAATATTCAAAATTGGTTGCTAATAAGTGCAACAACTCGAATCTAGCAATTCCACCCATTTTTCAGCAATTGTAACGTAGCAGTTCAATTTGCAATGTCAAGGGGCAATTGGTTGTAAATGGGGTTCGGTGTGGGGTTGTGCACATTTAGCAACAGTCTCAATAACAAATTGGGGCAGGACAAAATAAACGGAAATTTGCATATGTTCAGGTTTAGACTGCGCCTGTGTGGTAGTTGGGGGGTGGTGGAGGTGGTTTCCCACACACACACACACACACTCACAGTAATATGTGTACATGATATGTATTTGTTGCTCAGTTGGGAAGGGGGTGGGAATGGGTGGTGCCGGTTCCTTAAGGCCCGAAAACAGGTTGACCATCATCGATTTCTGACTCACAGCTGTGACCCAAAAGGATTATGCTGCAGCAACAGCAGCAGCAACATTCTAATGGCTTTAACAAGAACCTGCTCCTCCTCCAATTTCTTACCTTCGCCAATTTGATATCGTCCATTGTTGTAGCACCGTGACCGCAAATGCCACTCGAGTGTGGCAGCTTGTAGTTTACTTGAAATTTAAACAAAATGCCAGCGGATAAGCATAATTAGTTGATAATAATTAATAAAAACAATGTCTGCACTGTGTGTGTGGCAATGTGACCATCGAAGGTAAACGTGAAAGTCCCAAATAGAGTGACCGTTGGCAGAGTGGCAGCGCCGCGAAATTTAAAAAAAACTGTTAACAGAGCTGTTATCGAAAGTCACGAATGTTCAGTGTGGTGGGAACAAATCAAATCAAAGTCCCGGAGCATGCTGTGTCCTTCTAGGATTAATGGTCATAGATCAGCCAGCAAGTGTGTACTTCAATGGCCTTCCCATCAAGCAGATTCAACCAAGTCTCCTCCAAGCCCACGATTGGTGGTTTAAAATCAGGTGTATTGGTTGTTTAATTTAAAATCTAAGTGCACTAAAGGCTTAAATGCATAAAGCTGGTCATCATAGTTCATTTACGTAGTCCCACATATTTCGTCCACACACCCTTGTGCTCAAAATATGGCTTGTTCCGGGATAATTTAATCGCATCCATGAACATTTCGGCATATGATGGTGGTAGGCAGCTGTGTTTGTACAAATTGTACAGGAATTCATAGATCTAAAGTAAAAAGAAAATTAGTTTTGTTAAAAACCCACTTCTCAATCACTCACCTTTGCCTCCTGATCCTTCCAGAATATGTGCTCACACAGATACTGCAGACTCTCGGGAAACAGTGCCAATCTCTCCTTATCATCGCTGGCCACCACATCCACACTGCCCAGTAGAACAGCACAGCCAGAGAGCACATCCACGGCCAGTATAAAAATATCCAGCAAATACAAAGCTCTTTGAAGCTTCTCCTTATTGGATGAGGCCTCGGCCAAGAGCATTTGTATCTCCAGAAAGATTTCCATTATCCAATTACAAGCCTGCTCATCACTGCCAAAGGCATATAAAGTAGCAGCCAAATGACGGTAAAAGAAGGAACGCTCCTTCGCACGCTTCTCATAGGCATCTATAATGGGTGTTAGCCATTTCAGGGGATTCGCCAGCTTCTCATTGTACAACACAAGATAGCAGCGAATGAGAGTAACCTTTTTCAGTTTTCCCTCAGGTGTTTCCCACCAATTGGCGGGTGTGGTGAGACCATCAATAGCATTTGGATGCAGAACACTTACTACTTCAGTATAACGTTCAAATAGACGTGAATCCAGATTCATAGAGTCCATATACCGCTCCACAATTAGAGTAAAAACATCCAAAACTTCGGGTATTTCACATTTTCCGGTATAGATATACTTGACGCTGTCCAGGAATTTCTCAAACAGGCAACCTACCAAGTGTGAAGAAAGTAAGAGCCAGATTTTAAATGACTTCTCCAAGCAACTTACCCTCGGCAAAGTCATTCAGCTGCGATTCCTTGAAGCAGTAAACCGCCACCTTCTCGGCAAAATTCTTAAGTATCTGCAGACTCACGCTGTTGGCCATTTCCGGCAGCAGGGAAAACAACAGCAGCAAATCCTCCTCAAAACAATTCGGCTCAAAGTCCACCAGAAAGTTCTCCAACAGACGACGTGCGGTACCCGAGTGCAGAGCCTGATTCTTGGCTATCATAATGCAATACTTGCGTGCATCAAACGATAAGTGAAAGAAACTGGTCAAGCAGCTCCAATCCAACGGTGGTATGGGCTTCACAAACTTCCGGGACAATGCCCTCAAAGCATAGGTCACTGCATAGGGTTCGGGCACATAATCCCCAAAGCGTGCCTGGTTAACCAAATAGTTGACGACGGCACGTAAAGCACTGGCGGCATCTAAGTCCAACAGCTTACGTGGTTCCGGCTTACCCCCGGGCAACCGGTAAACGCCACTTCGAAAGCCACTTATCTCCTGGCCTATAAAATGGGCAATTAAGTCCGCTGCCGCATCGCCACACTCGGGACGTATCTTTTGGAGTAACTGCACCCAAACTTCACCCGGTACCTTTTCCTGTTGCAGATCAACAATCTCACGGCCCGTGGCTACAGCTCCGCCTGCAATCTCGAAACGAAATTGTGCCGGTATATGACGCAAATTAAGATTGGTGCCCGGTTCATAGCTTTTCAGCGCATTCAAAGCATTCCTCACTTGGCTGGCTTCCGTGCCGGGACGACTAATGGCCTGCCACAGCTGTTCCAGGGCATCGTCTGCCAGCTTTTCATACTCCAGCGTGGGAGTGTGCAGTAGGGGCACCAGACCAAAGAAGCGGTACAAAGATTTCAGGGTTTGAGGACGCTTCTCCTGTCGAAATTTGCTACCCAAGGCCTGCCAGGTGGAAGCTATATTAACAGTGTGACTATCACACAAGGCGTAGATGGCATCCAAGGCCAAAGATGTGGCCAAATCACCGGATTCATCGGTGCAAGTATTTAGAGTATTGCTCAAATGAGGCAGCAGTTCCGAGCCATGCAAGGTGGGCCTGGAATATGTGGGGAAACAGAGTTAACTTGAGGAATTGCAGTTAGAAGACTTTGCTAACTTCTCTTGGCAGATCTCGCGCATGGCCTGTGTACGAACTATCTGTAGCTCCCAGGGTTGTCCATTCTCCGGCAGGGGCTGGGCAATTTGTTTTAGCAAAAAGGGATACGTACGCGACTCCACGCGCCACAAACGCAAATACAAGTCCACACAAAAGGTGCCATTCTCCGTGGAAAGATTGCGTATGGTGTTTAAGATCATGGGCACATTGTCCTGCAGGAAGGAAATTGTGAAAATAATACCGAAAGATGCATCAACACCTTACCTTAGATACCGCAAAGCTGGCCAATCCTCGCATCAATTCCAGCTGCAGTTCAGGATTGTGCTCATGGGCCAGCTTAAAGATGTAGGTCATAAGAAAATCATAGGCTATGCTTTCATTCACTTTGATGATCTGCAATATGACCTCATAGATCTTGAACCAACAATCCACAGCCGGTTCCCGCGATAAAAACAGGGCACGTAGAAACAAATGCAAACGCTGACAAAAGGCCGTATTGGCCTTGACATTCAATGCATCCACAAAGGCAAACACATCCTTATTCTCGGCCCCATCGAAAGATTCCACCAACTGAGCCAAATCAAAAGCAATGGCTATATCCGGATGATAGTTACGCATATGCCTGGGTTCCAGCTCCTTGGTGGAGATAATTTGCAACTGTTCGCCTGCCTCCGCCTTGGTCTGTTGTTCCACCACACGTTGCACAATCTGATGAGCCAAGGCCAGACCCTCTGCGGGTATGAATGCAGTCTGAGACATCCACTGTATTATTCCATCCAGACACATGTTCAGTATGTATTCATGACCACAGCGCTCCTGCACCACCATAAACACCATAATGCGCAGCAGATCGGCCAGATAGAAGGGCGACAGCACATGCAAGACGTCCGACAACAGCACCAGGAGCACATGGTAATGATGACGTGTATGCTCGCGTGTGGCATGCAACACACGCAACAAGCACTGCAAACTGGGACGAGGATCGATGCTAAACGAAGCCAACTGTTTGATCAGACAGGCCTGATAGATGCTCAAGTCAATGGACTGTGCCAAATCCGACTGCTGCAGAAAGTAATCGATGGCCTCAATTACCAAAATGCTGGTGCACAGACAGGTGCTGGCATTGTTGAACTTGCTCCAGGATAAAATTTCCTGCATAAGGTTTCTAGCCTCGGGCTGGTTACGACTCAGTGCCAGGAGGCAGGTCCAGATGGGTTTGACATCGTGCAGGGTCTGGGGATTGCACAGGATGTAGAGGAATACCGGACGTAGATACTCTATGCTGTGGTCACGTATGCTGAAAGGAAGATTACAAAGATTGAGTTATCATTTATAATGAGATTTGCATGTTAGCTTACTCTTTGTCATGATGCTGACAGATGCCTATGATTTTGTTGCTCACATCGTGCATATTTGCACTCGAGTGCTGTAGAAGCGAGATCAAGGGATGCTGCTGTGTCTTCAGGCCGTATGGGCATTGATAGGACGCATTCTCCTTGAGCAGAGAGGTTTTGCGCTTTAAACTGAGCAGCTGTAGACCGAGTATGCTCTCCGTTATGATGGCAAAATGCAGAGGACTGTGAAATGAAATGGAAATGATAGATTAAAAGGTAGTAAAAACTTTGGGAAACTTATAAAACAATCAAAAGTAAGCAAAAGTGCCTATTGATGCCAAAATACTTTTCTGAGGAGATTAAAGGGAAGATTGGGATTTTCTACGAAAACGGAAATATATAATAAATTAAGACTAAACCATACTGAAACCGCCGTATAGTTGGCTTAAAAAAAACATAGTTTAAACCGAACCGGTGGTACAAAAACTGTGTCAACCACTGAACCGAACCAGTACTTATTTTCAAACTGATTTTAATGGAAACCAACCTGATATTTCTTTAGTTCTGAAGAAAGCAACTCAAAATCACAGATAAAAACAGCTACTGACCCTGTGGAAACGCTCTGTCATTAAGGTGGTAACATAAAAAAAAACTTTAATGGACGTTTAGCGCCCACTTCCGTTTAGTGGGTCAAACAACAACGCCTTCCACTTCCACATGGGCAGTTAAGCTCCCAGTGCCCTGCAACCAAATCGCTTTGCGTTTGATGCGGTAATTATAATCCACACTTTGGACGCTCTGCTGACCATAGTGGGCAATTAATATGCAATTCCTTATTGTACCTACGCCTTGCAGTCACATATGTAACCTTATCAAGGTTAATTTCTGCCTAACATGATTGTCCTTCACAGGAAAAACATTTCAAGTTCAATGTCGGTTTTTTTTAAAGTCGTGTCGCGCATATCAAACATTTCCTCCCAAGGACATCGAAAACTTATGCGTAAGGGAAATGGCTAATAGATTTGATTGCGGTCAGCAGCAGGAAATCAACTCAATGCCAAAACAACAGCTCCCGATGGTCATAACTCATTTTCACATTTAGCCACATGACATGCAAAGTGCTGGGCAATTAATTAGGGGCACGCTTTAGTATTGCGTGTGGCTTGAATACAGAAGGTAAACAATGTTGGACGCGAGCAAGTCAAGTGGGCAAGTGTTAAGTGTCCTTTTAATTAAATCCCAGCACAATGTATGCAAGCAATTTTCCAATTGGATACGTTATGCTTTCCCCCTTTTCTTTTGGCCTTAAGCACAGTGGCCTAAGTGGCGACAATTTGTGAAGCTTGCAAAAATGGGAACAAGAGGAGACGCGGTCACGTTTTAGAGCTTCTGTTCTTCTCTTTCTGATACTGAAACTTACTAGGAGTGTTGTCCAAGTCTAATTGACTTCTATGAAGAATTAGCTATACCAACTGCTCCAGTGCAAGGACTTTCTCTGTATTTTGCCTATGCCTAGCTACAACAAACAGGCCTAGCCGGCTTCCTTTAAGTTCCTTTTGATAGAATACTTATCGAATTTGAACTAGATTGGAACATTTCTTCAGCCATTTCCACCACTGTGCCACACGGAAGTGCAAAAGGAGCGCCCCTAAGACATGTGTGTTTGTTTGAGTATGGAGGAATGTGGGTCGTCGTTCGGCTTACCCTGCATTGGCCAGCATGGAGAGCAATGTATTTTGCACACCATTAGCTTCCAGCACTCCCTCATCCACAAGGCGTACCAGCGTCTGACAGCTCATCAGGCTCAATTGCATGTGCTCGTGCTTGCATTTTGTCTTGAGGAATTCGATTTCCTTGATTTGATGTTCGGCCACCTGCTTCTCCCGGCTCTCCACAATTTTCTGATAGACCTTCTCCAGGCAGGCGGAGAGCTTGACCACGGAGCTGTTGGGCTTAATGCTGTTGAAGTCCTCCATGTGAGCAAAAGACTTGGCTGAAATAAACAACAACAATTGAATGAATTTTAGACTCCTTCAAACAGGCAGACGATTTATGGTTTGTTTGGGCCACAAACAAACTTGCTAATGGTCCGTGGGCGCCTGCTGTTGCCTGCTCGTTTCAAATTCAACTGTGCGAGTCGGGACTCGTGGCGTCCACCCGTTTGCATTTGCCGCGTTTTCTGCTGCGCGTGCTCCTTGGCCACTCACCTTAACAGGCAGGAAACTTAATTTCGCTAGAGTTTGCGAAAGCGGCACAACAAATCCCAAACAGCTGTTGCATTAGGGATATCCCCACGAATGATAAACAAAACTCAGCTGTTAAGCGACACTGTTATGGACTAAGTGGCAACTCTAAACTGACGATGGCTGCCGTAACGGATTTTCAAATGATTTTAACGGGCTACAGAGTAAGTTATAGACCGGCTTGAGCGACTTTCTTACTTGTTTTTAAATAGTTTAACATTACAGACAAACTATTCAAGATACCAAAATATATGACATTTATTATTATTATTCATTTATAATTATTTCTATTCTTTTTATTCATTTTGTGTGTTATATAAATATATTTTTAAAATAAAATTTCTTTAACATTTGTCCAATATTGAAAGGTCCTTCCTTAAGACACTCTTTGTGTCTTTGGGTATCTGAAAATTATAAAACCATTAAGATCCAGCCCTTTATCATCAACCAAACCCCCCCCAAAAATAGCTCCTAGAGCCAAAAGTTCACATTAAAAGTTGAACATAATAAATTAACCCGGGCATTAATGCTAATGTTTTTTTGTTAGCTCTGAAATTGCAGTTGTTGCTCGAAAAGGAGCATGAAAACTGCTTCCCCTGAGCCAGCGTGCACTCCACCTTGTGTGGTAATAAAATCATAAATCCCCGCACAGCTAAAAGTCACTGGGCCCCGGGACGGGAAGTAGTCGGCGAATATATACTTGGGGCCAGGAAGCGGAAATTATGTTGGCCTATCTGTTGGGCTTAACCTTTGTTATGCTCCGCTTTCGCTGTTTGCCTTGCGAAGAATGATTGCAGTTTAAACTCGTCCCTGCCTAATTTTATGCCGCCTGTTACAGGGGTTTTCTTTTGGCCCGCACCTTTCGTTTATGAGTTGGCTTGTTTGCTACTTGTTTTTGCTGTTATTCTTCGTTTGTTTGCCCGAACTTTTCGTCTTTTTTGTTGTGTTTTAAGTCTGGTTACATTTTTATAGCTGCTGCAGCATAATTAATTTCGTTTTATGACGAAAAAGAAAGAAACGTAACAAAAATGCATAAAGTCAATTAAGTGGAAAGGCAGCCAAGGAGAAGTTGTACTGGATTAGCTGAGAATGCTGTATATAAATCAAAGGAGAGAAGTGGACCAATCCCTTGCAGAAGCCATCTGTAAAGGAAAAGGTTGCATATTTTATAGAGGATTTTTCAATTTGTTTGTGGTAATTTATGTGAGAAACAAAATAGGATAAATTCTTTAAGAAGAAAATATGATAGAATTATACTATGAAATTTACTTACAAACTAATACAATTGTTAAATAGTCTCTTAAAATTTAGAGACAAGTATTACTACAATTAGGCTTTAGCGCATAAAATGAGATAAACTTTCCCAAAAATGTGCTTGTGTTGGTGAGCATGAAAAGCCGGCAGTCGATTTACTTCTATGCTTACTGTCAGTGACGGTTCTAGAAAAATGAGCCTAGTTTAATATACCTGCAGACAGATCAAGATTTACCTCCAATTTAATAAATGTCATATCTTCCACAATTTTATAGATATAATGTTCTTAACTTCAGGACTTATGTAGTATTCAGTATTATTCATCGCTCCGTCGCAGGAGTAGTGAAGATCCGATGAAAGATAGACGAGTTATATGGAAAACAAACACTGATAGGGCAACACCTTACATACTTTGGGAGCTACAGACTTTCTTACTTACAAAATAGCTCGAAATATATGTCAACAGTCAACTGGCTCTGCCTCTGGCAGTTGTTCACACATGTAAGAATGTAATTGACAGCAATTGACACCTATTCATTAATGCATAACAGAATCTCCAGCCTGGCCAACCAATTTCAGATTGCATGGATAACATTTCGTAAGTTGTTGTTTGCCATAATTAATCTATATGTCAGCTTTAAGCTCCTCCTCAAGGTAGGTACAAAAAAATCCCCAAAAAAATACAGCTTAAAGAAAACTTAAATTAAGAGTGACATTCTATGGTAATTTGTATTTTTCTCCTCACACACGTTTTGGGAGATGAATATGAATATTTATACTTGTACCTGTTTGCTCTCTATTTTCACAAAACTCCGAGCAATGAATATTTATAAGTGCGTCAGTCAGTTTGCTGGATAAATACGTATACGTTTAAGAAGTTTCCCTGTCTGAAAGCTATAAAGAGGCTTGAATTCCTGCCTTCAAAGATGCAAATGCATTTCGTTCATCAGCAGAAGGAATTACTTACTCACTAAGCTGTGGAAAGTCGCCTAATTGGATTACAGTCAAAAAGATGGAGAGAGAGAAAGAGGCGGGAAGCAAGATTGAAGCTTATGCCAAAAAAAAGCCTTAGAAGTACATCCAATTAGGGGACGACAAGTATTTAAAGTCAACTTTTATTTTACCACAAATAGAGCTAGCTTTTTTTTGTCTCAATCAAATGTAATCAAATAAAGCAAAAACTCTGGGTAAAATGGCAAACATAATTCACATATTAAGATAACAAATCAGACACTCAAACGAAGGTCTTTTAGAGAAGAAAAACCCATTACAATTTCATTAGGACAAACCAAAACAAAATATGCAAATATCTGCCAAAACTTATGTGGTTGATTTTGGGCAAAAGTTTTATGCTCCCGTGTTCAACGCTCGCTAAATCAGAATCCAAACTTGAAGTTTCCCCCCCCAGCTTCAAATTGCTCAAAGATGCGTAGCCTACCTTTGGGGGTGATTCATTGTGGCACACATACATAAATTGTGGCGCAACAATACCTACAACAAAAATATAGAAAAAATACAGAAATAAAATAGCGAAAAACCTTTTCAATTTTCCACTAACATCTGCCCTGTGGTGCAGCTATTTATTCTCCAAATTAGAAAATGTTTAAATATACAGCCGGAGTTGACCTAGCTGAAAGCATGTGTGTGTGTGTGTGTGAGAGAGAGAGTGTGTGTGCGGGAGTGTGTTTGCGTGTGGGTAAATATAATTTGTGCAGCACGTGCGTAAAATTTAATGAGGCGCCCGCTACCGACAAATTGAGCGCGCCTGGCTGCCTTTTGACCCCAGAGGCAACCAGAAGAAAAACATAGTAAAACATGGAAGCGAAAAAAAACGTGGAGTGTGGAGTTTGGAGCAGCAGTAGTGCAGATTACAAATCTTTGGTCTTAAAGTTACCAAAATGTCTGCGGTCGCTTAAGTGACAATAAATTTAAGGCGCAACATTAATTAAGAAATTCAAATGGCCGCCACAGAACCGCTGCATGAACCCTAAACAAACTGACCCATGGCCCCAACACACACGGTCTCGCTTGGTTGTGACTTTTGGCGAGGCGGCGGTAGACAGTGGTTCGCTCTATCAAAAGTTCGTGTGAAAAATGTTATTCATTAATATTTACCATAAATACCAATAATCTCTTAAAAGCCCTAGAAAAAAATCTAAAGAATTTTCATAGCTTGGAAAATCTATTATTACCCACGAGTCCTACAAAAACTAACCACCGTGCAGGGTTAAAAGCACAAAAGGCCCCCCCGAGGTGTTTAAGCATATTTACACAATTCAGGGTACTAGACTGTTGCCCTTTAGCATGTGTACTTGCTGCTGTTTATGTGCCTGTGCGAGTGTGTGTCCTGCATTCATTCATGTGTAGAGTTAGAGTCCTGCACCCCTCCAACATGCAGCCCCACACACAAACGCACACACACGCACAAGCGCCTGTGGTTTACAGAGTGTGAAATATTATGCTCTCTTACACTGCCTTCTCCGTGTGAATGTGTGTGTGTGTGTGTGTGTGTGTGTGAGGTCTGCCTCTAGTCTGGTATCTCCTAAATAAACACTGAACCTACGCTAGTGCCCATTTCATGCTCAACTTTCTCACAATATGCTTGCCGCCATTTGTAGTCATTTTTAAAATCATTTTCCTGCTTTGTTGTGGCTTAAGGGTCCCTTTCAAACCAACCACAATGCCAGCAAGACTTACACAAGTATTTTTGGTAGCAAATTTTTAGTTTGCTTTTGCAAATATGGAAGATAAATAGTGCGGAAGTGTTTGAGTTCAAAAAACTATGAAGCCAATGGCACAAGTTTAAAAAAAAAAAGCCAACTTTTTAACCAGAAAAGATGGCAAGCGGTTTTAGTGTTTTTTCGGGTGCTGAATTAAAATTAATTGTCCGTTTGTTTATATTATATTTCTGGGTTATGTATTAACTTATTATTAACTTGTTGAAACCACTTAGTTAAACCACAATTACGAAAAGCCAAAGTTTAGATTTGATTTCTAAGATTCCTTGATATAAATATGAAAAATATGAATTCTTCTAAAAAATTTCAATTTTTCCCCCAAGTTCAAAAAATTCGTATAATTTATCCGCCAATTGAAAAAAATCACAAAATTATTTTCTTTATAGACCATTTTGTTCTAAATATTACTGCATTCACACTTTTTTGATATCACCGCGATTTTGAAAATTATGGTGCAAAAAACAATAGAAAACTTCGACTTAAGAACAATAATTTGAACTTGAAATCCTTAACACTTTAAAAATCTTTTTAAAGGAATAATCCTTAAAAGTATCTAGTTAAGTTTGAAATAGTCATAAATGCGCTCTTTTTCTGATCAGATCTTATTCTTTTGTCGTGAGAAAATGGTACCTTAGTTGCGACTCTTCTTGAGGAGCCTATTAAACCCATTCTTCTGAACAGTTCTGACTCATTTTGGAGTAATTTTGGAGTCATTTTTTGGTGTTTTTGAATAAATATCATTTTGAACATATGTAGAAATCTTTTTGGAGTCTTCTTTTAATCGCCCATGATACTTATTTCTTTATAACCGTCACAAAGGCTCGAAACAGACTCATCAAGCTGTTTTTTGTTAAAATAATCTTCCAAATGTTGGGTGGGTTATGAGTCATAGGATTCTTTCTTATCTTCGCAGTTCATTTCAACAAACAATGCTGAAATGTTTGTTTTTAAACAGGCCAGAATTTATTTATATCAACATATTTTCCCTTTTTTTTAAAGAAATTTATAAAATTTATAGAAAAATCGTTATGCCTAAAACTCTTATTAAAGATAACTTGTGGAATAATTTCCCAGGTCTGGTAAAGAACAGAGCTTTCAGTCGGTACAAAATCAAACTCCTCAAACCGATTTCATATATATTTAAGAGTCTCTTAAACTGAACCCAGGTACCAACTTTGCAAGTAAATAACTCCATGACACTAGACCTGAACGGGACCTCTTTAAATTGAATAGGTTCAAAAAAATGAAGTTTTTAAGATTTCGATAGGGATTAAAATGCAGCAGTAATTGTAAAGGTTCATGTAAGGTTCGGCTCGAGCAGAGAAACGGTTTTGGGTCCTTTTCTTTGGGATTCGTTTCAACAAACCGAACTTTCTGCAGAATCTCCAAGGTTTATAGAACTTGTCTTAAGATGTATTCTCGTGCTGTTTGTCCGAAAGATGTGTTTATCAATTTGATAACAGAATTTTAACAGCCAAGCTCAAACAAATAAATAAAGCTTAAGAACCTTTAAGTGAGATTCAACATCAGACAAAGAAATGAAGTTTTCATAATAAATAATCCATATTTTTAGCGTAAGTTTCTCCTTTCCACTAATGAATCGATTTAAATGACTTAAGGTCCACTCAATTCCATTTAAACAGCTTCAATTTCTAACTTATTTCGATTGGCAGCACTAATAGTGTCCTTAGCAGTTTAAACTAAATCTCACAGCTCTCGAACCTCTCCAACACACACATGAATGGGTCGTTGCCAGGGCCAACAGCATTTACCATTTGCATTTGCCATATTCCTATTCCCGGTATCAGCCACTCAACGTTCGGGCCGGTGACCAGCCATTCGCTACTGGATTTGGTTCTGGCTGTGATTCAGATGTACGCGTAATGGAGACTCCTTTTGTTGGTTTTCGGTTGCCTGGTTACCGAGTTCTTACCTGAAATTTGCTTTGCTTTTGAATTCACAAATTCGTTGGGGCATTTAAATGTGTTTATATTTCTCTTTTTATCTATACAAAAGTTGAGTAACTCTTTAAATTTAGCCGGAATGTGGTGGATACGGCTGAGCCTGAGGGTGTCCATTAGCTAGAGCGCCCAGCGATTGTTGCAGCGAACGCAAAATGCCAATGGGAATCTGGGAAATAAGGGAAAGATTAAATAGAAGTTCATGGTTTGCCAGATCTTTTATAGCTTACATCCAAAGCCAGACCCACGGGACTGCCTTGGGGTGAGATTACATGTGGTGGCCTCTGAACGGTCTTGGTGTAACTGTGTACCACTTTGGCCTCACTTTTCGTTGGCGGCTGCTGACAAAACAAATTGGAAATGGCAAAGATGAAAATTTAAAACTAAATGGGAGCTAAGTACATTTTGTGTACACTAGTTTACAGGTAGGTGGTACATTTGAGACCAGCGGAAAACTGTCGTCTCGACTGTACTTACATTTGTTTTTTCTTCTCCATTTTGTAAACTAGTGCTAACTGCCGCCACCCATAACAAAACAGTACAAAATTTCATGCCAAAGCAACAACAACAACAACAATCAACCAAAAAATTGTGTTAAATATTTTCAACAAGTGGTCCCGGGTATTCCCTTTGCCACAACCCACAGTCCGCAAATGTTTTCAAATAGAATTACAGCACAAAATGATGAAAAAGTTTTCATCAAAAGCCATTCCAGCTCCTGCGTGTGTGCGTGTGTGTGTGTGTTTGAGTGTTTTACCTCATCCTGTTCCTGCACAGCAGCATCCACTGTTTGCACCTGCGGCTGCTGTTGCTGCTGCTGCATCACATAAACGGTACGTTGGCGTTGACGTGGACGCTTGCCACGTATACGTGTCCGCTTGACAATTATCAGCGAATCAGCTGGAGCTGCAGGCGGCTCCTGTTTACCCACAACAGGCTCTGCGGTTGTTTTAACATGATTTTCTATGATTTGGCTATCCGCGTTGCGGTTCAACTAACACATAAAGGGATTTCGGGGGGGAAATGGTTAGAATTGAGATTGATTGCTTGTTGGTTTTTGCCTAATAATAAATTTAACTAAAATCGTACAACCCCCAAAATGATGTATATATAGTAAAAGAAGGCTTTGGGGCACACAGTGAACACAAAAGGATAATATAAAATATGGCCAGGGCCTATTAAACAATCAGAGAATAAGCTACGACATAAGGTACCATAATCTAATCTTAAATCTTAACTACTTAAGTCTACTCTCTACTCACATCTTGTTTGATCAGCGTATACTTCTTGGGCGGCTTCACCTTTTGAACATGGCTGGCCACGGTGGGCAGTGGAGCTGCTCCTCCCGGACCCGAGGTCACTGGATGCGACTGATGATGTGTAGAGGAAATGGCCGTTCTGCCAGGGCTATGTGCCTCAGCTCCTATATAACCTTGCTCACCCACACTGCCACCCAGCAGTGCGCTGGCTCCAACTGAAGGATTAGCCTGGGCCGCAGCATAACCCACTCCTGCGGTGCGGCCTGTGAAAGTGTTAAGAAACATTAAGTGAACTTGAATCATTTAAACAGATTCCCCCTTACCATCCAAATCGCCACCTAGACCGGCAGCTGCACGTGGCCCCCAGGGTGTGCCCGCCGAGGCACTCAGACCACCATGGGCTGAGTTTCCTGTCAACAGACCACCCAGTCCCGCATCCGCATGATAGCCGGCAAAATTGACGCCCACCTTGCCATCGCGTAGAGTAATCAGCTAGAGCAAAAATGTGAGGGGAGGGGAGAGAGTTAGTTTCACGCTGCGTATACTTAATGTCAATGAAAGTTCTCTCTTTCTTTTTTTTTCATTTGTTTTTTTCGTTTAGGCCCAGCAAAAGTTTTTGGCCTAAGATGGCGGCCATTTTTCACAAATAATGCAAAGTTTAGCCCGTGTGCGTGTGTGTGTGTGTGTGTGTGCGTGTGTCAATCAATTTAAATTAGGTCTCGCAACTTGCTAACAAAACCCAGATATGAATGGAATTGAATTTCGTAGATTTCTGCCCATTGGCATAAATTTTCATAAAAAAGTTTGTCAGTTAAAAAATAACGAATATCACATTTTGGTTAGGCATATTAAGAACGAAAAAACGTCCCAAAGATAAGCAGGCGGAATGGGCAATAGTTTCTCTTTTACAAACAAGAGAGCTCTGTAAGAGAGAGTGAGTGTGGCAGTGGCAGTCGAACCATCAATAACAACACTCCAGAGAGTGTGTTTACAAGTGTGCGTAAAGTTTATCAATAATTATGAAAGAAGAAAACATAAAAACAATGTGCATTAATGGGTTCAACGACACTTGGATGCCCTAAAAGTGGGAGGAAAATTCTTAATTAACAAATTTAATATTAGAAAACCTTTCGGAGTTTCGTTGTTGATATCTATGATAAAGCTATGGGTTAAGAAATTATGTAGCAGAAGTTTTAGTTTATTTCCGCACATATTTTATGTAAGATAAACTTATATATATTTTGACTTTCTCTGAGGCAAATTGTCTTTATCACAGATAAAATGTATATAGATTTAACTTTACCTTCATTAAATAGCTAAGTAACTTGAGAAGGCTTTTTCTTTATGGCTAATATTAACCCTTTTCTTTTCTTTTCTGTTAACAGTGTATTTTTTATTACCCCTTTTTAAATTATTTCAAAATTTTCCATCTGATGCAAGCTCTAGAGGCTGAGTTACTTGTGTTTCTCTCTTTAAATAATAAGAATTACCCACTGAATATTTATTTACGATAACTTGATAACTCTTTCTAGTATTTTGTGATTATTATATTTATTAATGAGACGATTTGTTAGAAATCTTAAACAGACATTCATTTTGCAATGCTTTGAGCGTAGATCAATTTTAAGAATATTCCATGCCTTAGAAGTCGAGTTACTTGAGTACACTTCTAGGATTTTTGTGAATATTTTGGTTACTTATGTGATGAAATGCTTGAAATTTTAACCAAACATTAATTAAGCAAAGCTTAGTCAATATCAAAAGTCTTAAGAATGATTCCTGCACTAAAACTCGAGTTACCAGAGAACACTTTTGAGTTTTTTCTAAATATTTCGGTTAGCTTTGATCTAAGTTGTTTCAAACTTTGTTGAGAGACTTCTACTTTACTTTTCTGAATATATGTGAAATATCTGCAATGTAGGGTTTAAGTTTCCTACATCTGTTTGATTTCCAACACTATCCCAACTTCAATACCCCGTCAAACTGTTTGCCCCTTCCACACACTCAACATACCCCGCCTAGAGTAGCGCATTCCATTATTCAGTTGGCCTCCAAAAGAGTACAGACGTCAAGTATATGGACACTGACACACTAAAACACCTGCAACTGATAAGCATTTCCCTATGGTATACCCAGTGCCAATATTTAACTTGGTAGCCTGACAGCGGCTCATTTGAGTTTCACACATTGGAAGTGGTAGTGGCAAGTGGATGGGTGCCACGACCCTGTTATAGTAAGCCATATAAAAGGTAGACAAGTAACAGCAGCCGAGTTGGGAAGGGGGTTTTTTGGGGCGGGCAGGGACGGGCGGATATGTTGTCATGTTGACAAATACAACGGAAATCCCAGGAAGGCGACTATTGTGCCTGTTGCTGCTGCTGCCTTTGCTGCTGCATTGGCGGTCTGAAGTCCTCGCCAATTCGGTCACCTGGGGCCATGTCAACAAATATGCCAGCGTATTGTACATGGAAGACATTTACCTGTCGCAACAAATGCCCCACAGAGATGTTATCTATGGCTTGCAAGTGAGTATCCGCAGGCATAAACAAATATATCATAAATATGTAACATGCGAACAAAAAAAAAAAAAATGCTTTAATCTTCAACAGAATGTCAGCCAGGCCCTCGGCTATCGGATTACAGCCGTGCATGTGGAGGATCTGACAGCAAATGGTGAAGACGGCGAGGCTCAAGTGATGAAAGGTGGCATTGGCCTAGAGTATGTGGTGATAGGCTTTCAGAGAACTGAAACAACGGAAACAATCGATGGCGTTGCTCACTTCAATTTGGCCATTTATGGACTAGATTTGTGACACACACTCTCTCTCTCTCTCTCTCTCTCTAAATGTTTAAATTAAACTGTAATTAAAGTTTTGTAAACTAACTTGCCTCGCACTGTTAACAAGATGTAAATGTAGTAAAGCACACAAGTACCTAAGCCTGCACACCGCTGAGCGGTTTGGTTTTGCTATCATAAGCCGAGTCAAGCGTCGGGTAAATCAGTATTCACAGCCCCTGCCCCTCCCCCCCCACCACACTCCTTGGCACCGCACTTGAAATGCAATATAAGCAGCTTTAAGGCGATTAAGATACAAATTACATTTCCAAGCTGAGATTTTGCCCCATTCGCTGAATGACAGACAGCAAGTTCAATGGAAAGCATATTTAAGATTTTATCTATACATTGTCAAGGAATGTTACAGAGTTTCTAAGGGGGGGTTCACCTTGTATTGACTTGAGGAAGTAAAGAAAATGTTATAGGGAGTTAAGTAAACAGCAGTGAAATGCGCTTTTAGCTAGACCTAGTTTACTATAACTATAACTAATGGCCCAAGCGGTTCGGTTTTCTGATGAGTATTAAAGACCACAGATTGGTGATTCTAATTGCTTCCCTTAAGCTACAGTGAGAAAGCCATATTATAATTTAAGAGTGAGCCACTAAACCGAACCAAAACAGCGGTTTAGTTGTCTCTAAGCACCATGTACATAACCTATCCGGGGGATCAAATACTGCACGAATCAGGATCTTATTTGAATCAAAACTTCTGCAAGAGAGGAATTGAGAACAGGGCAGTAAATCTTTTTGAAAGAAAATATCTACATAGTTTGTATTATGTTCACACAACAAAATGACCATGATAAATGCGCTTTAAAGTATGCTATGCTTATGAATATTACTAATTCAGGAAAACAATTTTCCCATATTTGGCTTGCTAGCTAAATTATTTTGAATATCTTGAATTAGTCCGTCAATCTGAGTGAATGCCAGGTGTAGATTATGTGTGACTCTAGCATAAGTGACTCTCAATAGCTTATTGTAATCCATAACTCTTTGAGGAATTGGAGTTGGCATACTTTTAGGGGTATTTATCATGATATTCTGTGTATAAACGGGGTAACAGCCATAAGGCCATTAGAGTCATCTGTCTGTGCATCTGTCTGTCTCTCGGTAGGAATTAACAGATCTCATAGATGGTATTGTAGGCTTGACACGTATGTTCTTTTTTTTTGCAGGCATATCAAGTTTGTCTCCAGTTTTGTGTCACGCCCCCTCCGCCCTCATAATTCGGAAAAAAACCTAATGTCTTGTACCGTTTTATAGAAAAAAGGTTCGTGCCCTAATCTAGATTATTTATAGATCTGGCAAAGTATTGATAAATATGGGATTAACGGTAGATAAGTTATTAGCAAAAGAATGTTTGTTACAGCAACTC
This sequence comes from Lordiphosa andalusiaca, assembly GCA_035044965.1. NCBI lineage: Eukaryota > Metazoa > Arthropoda > Insecta > Diptera > Drosophilidae > Lordiphosa > Lordiphosa andalusiaca. The sequence continues at coordinate 2,030,326 of JAWNNM010001900.1, read as the reverse complement.
TGCTTTCAGCTTTCACAGTAATACAGTCGAACTTGACCGACTTTCTTACTTGTTGGCATAAGAAACTATAGCAAAGTTTGCATAAGACTTGTAAACGATAAAGTCTTAAGATTTCAAATAACATCTCTTGAAAGTGCATGGCAGGAAAAACCATATAAAATCTTTAACCTAAAAGTAATGTAATGCTTATCTTTAAATTACGCACTTGATCACTTGCAACTCAGCTCTGCTGTATACTGAAATCAGCTCATTTGTGATTATTATTATTATTGTTTACCCAATGCACCAATCTAATCCAAGCAGAATTTGCCTTATTTATTCAACTGAATGTCAGATAAAAATCTTTAAGCAATAAAACAGACAGAGTGAGAGTTGTTAAGCATAACTCAATTCATTTAACCAAACAATGGGACAATTGTGTTTCAACTAATTTACGTTTCTAAGTAAAAGAGAATTCATAACCCTGCCCCGTGAACCCCCAAAAGCACTTTATCCTGGCACCACCTTAAGCAAAATACTTGCCAAGTTTTCTGCTTTTTTGTTCCCCCTCTTTTTTTTCCATTTCGGTGACCAACAATTTACATGAATTTCAGTGAATCTAGTGCTTAAACCCTTCTCGGGGCATTTGATGGCCGTTGGTTAATTTCAATTTACATTTAGGGATTCACAACAAAAATGCAAATTTCATGCATGCGTTGATTAAAATCTAAATTCTATTAGCCCGCAGGAGCTAAATGTGAGGGGAATGAAAAAAAAAGGGCTAATGGTCCCCAAATAATTGCGCGTATGCGTCATAAGTAAGTTGTGTAAACAACAGTGGCAAAGTTCAAGGTAGCCAGGTAACTATAATGATGGTTTTGCTTCGCCAAGATTAATGGATAAGCAAGCAAATTTAATTGCCGCATTGTGCCTGCCTTGGCCTGCAATTAGACAACGTGTTGAGAAATTACACACTAAAAATGTTCTTCATTACCGCATTTAATACTCGCAGTTTTCCATTGCACAACAATTTAATGGCCAAGTCCAAACCACTGCGCAGTTTGCCTAAATTGCTGAAATCAAAAAGTTCAACTATCCCAGACCCCTACCCCCGCCCAACGCCAGGGTCAGCTCTCAGAAAATATGGGTGATTTTTGGTGAAATGCAACCAACCGAAAATGAATTCAACGCCAGGCATATGAATTTTTCATGCTGATATCCTGGTCTAGGTCATTGATGGCTTTAAAACGCATTTTGATTGGATTTTCGGCACTAAAAATGTTTTGGCTTTTGGGGTACAACAAAAAGTGTACAAAAACTTTGAAATATCAGCCAGCTTTAAGTGGTCTGGCATCAACACAATTCGGTTGCATCTATATAGAAGGGAGGCTAAAGGCAAGGGAATTTCAGGGGCATGCTCGCTGGTATTTATGTGCTACAACCAAAAACTTGTTTATACCATTTGCAAAACCTAATTCCTGAGAAGAAATTCGAAAAATTGAGGTTATCTTCTAGCAGCATAACTGTGATAAGTCGTTTTTTGTTGGAACTTGGCTGTCGAATAACTAGTTTTAGTGAGAAAATCTTTTTTGTTTTTGGCAGAAATGTTTCCAAACTCAGTATTTATTATTTTGATATACTTTCCCAAGATTCCACTAAGTTTGGTGAAAAACGGACAACTATATAGTAAAGCTGCCATAGAAATAATAGGTTTAAAGCCCAATCTTAGTAGGGAAAACTTTTTTGTTTTCAATGGTAATGTCTTCAGTTTTTGCATATAATTATTTAATGAACTTGTACAACACCGTACACAATTTTGTTAAAATCGGAAGACTCTACCATATAGCTGTCATTGGAACGATTAGTCGAAAAACAAGTTCTAGTGAGAAAAACTTTTTTGTTTCTGGCGGAAACGTTTCCAAACTCAGTATTTATTAGTTTCTTTTAACTATTCACGATTCCACCATGTTAAGTTGAAAACGGACAACTATATAGTATAGCTGTAATGGAAAAGATAGGTCTGTAAAATAGTCTTTGTAGGGAAAACATTTTTGTTTTCAAAGGTAGCATCTTAAATTTTTCCACTTATTTATATTACGTACTTTCACACAACTGTACAAATTTTTGTCAAAATCGGATGAATATAGCTTATGGCTGTCATAGGAACGATCAGTCGAAAAACAAGTTCTAGTGAGAAAAACTTTTTTGTTTCTAACGGAAATGCTTCCAAGCTCAGTATTTATTAGTTTGTTATGCTTTTACATGATTCCACAAAAATTGGACGAAATCCGACAACTAAAAAGTATAGCTGCCATAGAAAAGATAGGTCTGAAAAGTAGTCTTAGTAGGGAAAATTTTTTGGTTTCCAAAGGTAGCATCTTAAATTTTTGCATATACTTTTTTTATGTACTTTCACACCTCTGTACAAAATGACCATATGACCAATGACCATAGCATATAGCTGTCATAGAAACGATCGGTTAAAAATCAAGATTTAGTGAGAAAAACTTTTTGGTTTTCAATGGTGTCCATCTCCAAGCTTTGTATTTAGTAGAAATAGCTGAAATTTAACCAATCTGCAACTCATTTATGATAGAAAAGTAAAAAAATCCCCCTACCTGGTCCAAATAGTTGCCTTTCTCTACCTAGTCTAAGCCACTGCTGAAAAAATCTTCAAAACAAAATAGCTGACTCGACCATTAAATACAAATTTAACCCTTAAAAACTTATAAATTTTAAATTGCACAAATTAAAATGAATATTTAATAACAGCAAATTGGATGCCATCAATAAAACTTTATCGATTGTAACTAACTAAACGCGTGCAGATGCGTTTGAATGTTGCAAATTGGCAAATAAATAAGCGAACGCACCAGAGGCCTGTGGGAGGAGGAGGAGCAGGAGGAGGCTTGTGTGTGTGTGTGGTCTATGCCCGCCCTGCTGTAATTAAAATATTTACATTCAACACAACCTGGCACCTACAACCAAACATCGCCACAACATCATCACAAAACAAGTTGCAAGAATTAACCACAAAATGGCCTGGTCGAGTGACTCGCGCTGATTGCCGGGATTTTGATTTAAACTCACCTGGGCGGAGGCGAATGTGGATGCCTGAAGCAGGCAAAGTGCTCCCAGTATGACAAACATTTCTTTTGTGTTTGCGCGTGTGTGTGTTTGTGTGTGTGCCTAGGGGAACAGGTGAAACAAAGTTTTAATTGTCTTTCCTTTGTATGCCAGACGCGTAGGTAGAAGGAGCGGCAACATAAGCATGCTTCTATTTACTTGTCAACACTTTGTGAATTTTTATATATGTACCTTCTCGGGGTTTTTGTTTAGCTTCTTTTAAGATATTGCACAATTAATTTAGTCGCCGCGTTGTCCGTCGTTGTTGTCCGTTCGCGTTGCCTGGCCGTTTAGCACTGCTGAATCGATGCCGAGTTGTTGGCCTGAGCTAGGCTTAAACTTGAATCTTGGACTGGCTTCGGGAGAGGGGGGGAGCGTGGATTGTTGTAATGCCTCATACAGAAAACAACAAAATATAAACTGGAATTGTGGCGCAATTAATTATGCCACCGTCTGTTTATATATAGGAGATCTATAATATGTTCTGTTTCATGTTATCTGCTCCAAAGGTTGATGAAGTCGTCGAAGAGACTAAAGAAGATAAGCACGAGTCAATGAATGAGGCAAGAGTGTTGCAAAATTTATTTGCATGTATGTGTATTCGATTAGCATCCAATTGGCACTATGCAGAAAATATGAAAAAAGTTAGAAACATTTAGAAGTTAAAAATGTGGTGGTTTTTTTCGTGTGTAGAAATGTTTTGTATAATAAGTTTGAGTGGTGACTTTGTTTTTGGTGGAAAAAGCCCAGCTAATTAAGTCTGACGTCTGGAGAAAACAAATTTTAAGCTAAGCTTAGTATAAAAACTAAACGAGGGCAGCTTCTGAGCTACCTGAGTGGAGTAAAACGCAGAGAGACAAGTCTAAAAGCTTACAATTTTGTTCGAAAGTGAGTTTATAGTTTACAGTTTACAGAAACCATTACGTAAGTCGAATTTGGCTCTAAGAAATGTTAGAAAGAAGTTAGTTGACTGTCAAATTATAGATGAGAATCTTAGATGTGGAATTTTTCGAATTCAATATTACAACATCTGAATATCTCAAAGGAATCTCTTACCTGAATTCAGACAACAGAAACCTCAGCTTTAAAATGAGATTTACCCAAAAATAATAATTATTTTGTTTAAGCCAGTCACAACATGGTAAGTGTCAATGTGTTATTAGAAAAAGAATGGCAGAACAATGTTTGGCGGTTCAGCTAGTTGCTTATAAAATATTAATTTCATTTTATAAATCAAACTTATTTGTAAAATTTTCCTAAAAAAATACTTACAATGTTTTAATGATCGCCCCACGTTCAGTAACATATAATCATGACAGGGGGCGTGGATTAGTCGTTGAACTTCACTTACAAACAACAGATTGCCATGTGCTTAAGTCTATTTTTTTGGGGAATGAAAATAGCCAAAGGGTAAAGTAACAAAATGGGGAGATAAGTGAAAAGTATTGAATTAGCAGGAACCACTCTGCTAAGACTATAAAAACTAAGGAAAATTCTGAAAACATTGAAAAATAAGCCAGAAATATGATAAGAAAGTGGCTTTACACAGTCCCAAGGGTCAAGCCTAGCTTCTCTTAGTCTCTTGGCTTCTGTGTCAATGCCTATTGAAGCTTTTTCATGACAATTACTAAAAAGCTTTCGCCAATAACTTGTAGAGGGGACCGGATGTGTTAGTTTTTAAAGAAAAAGCTTTTACCAATTCATATACCAAGGCGTGATCGAACCAAGGACCTCTTGTACAGCAGGCACACACAAAATAAAGGGAAAGTATTAGATATACCATAAAATCAAGGCTCTGTTTCAGTACATTCTGTAAAGCGGCTTTGAGAGGTTCGGTTGTAGACCGCTCTTAAAATATATTTCGTATAAACCTGGAGAGTCAATCATATATATGATAAAATGGCCATTGAGAGCGGGGCTGTAGATTTCTAGTTCTTATGGCTTAACTTTAAAGCCACCCTTAAAGCCTTCAATCATTCCAAGTAGAGTAAAGTAGCTCCTTTATGCTTCTCTTTGCATTTTAATGCAAAGTTCTTAAGGTTGGAAATATTGATTACATTCAGCCAGCCACTTTAAATGTTAATGCAAAATTTAAGCTCTCTGTTTGGCTTAAATTCAGCCTGCTCTATTAGCAAAACTATGCAGCAAAATATAAATATGAATAATGAACTACGCTCAATAATTCAGGCAGTTATTTATGGGAAAATTACACTTGGCAACGAGGTTTAGTGTTGGCAAAGGTGAATGGTGATTCTATGTTTTCGGAATGGCTAATTATAGCTGAATTTTGTTTAAAATGCTGCTTTTTATGTGCGTACTGTGGAGAGCCTATACACACCCATAAATTAATTTGCCTAAAAGGGGTCAAATTGGCTTTAAAACTTACAATATATTACCTTGAAAATGGCAGCAAGGTCATGGGGTCTTTTACTTAAGCACATTCCATGCCGAAAGCATTATGCTTTAAATTATGAATTTAAACTACGAAAATTATCTAAAATTCTTTTAATGTTGTGCTAACTTTATGAAACCTTTTGTGATTCGAGCTCAGGACTCTGAGGAAGCTCAGAGACATATCATTGCAGAGGACTATCGACCTCACGCGTGACACTACGACAAATCATAGTGAAGAATTGAGCCAGGCTCCAAATTACAGAACATAATTTAGCTTAGCACTCGGAAAGCTATAATTGGGAGCTGAAATTCTAATTCAGAACCTCCAAGGGACTGAGAATGGAAGTCAAGACCACTTATCTCGCGGCATCAACCATCACTTACGTGACAATGCGGCATTTCGTAACATTTGTTAAGTTCTGAGCATACAAAAAGCCCGGTGGTGTAGATGGCAAGGTAGTTTCTCAGGTATGCATCGAAGACTAAATGGTCTATTTTTGTTGTATTATTTGTAATGGACATGCATTTAGTATGACATATTTGTCTAGGTGAAGTTAGAACAAAGAACCAATCATCAACAATTCTCTCAAAATGCTGAAAAATGTCTAATTTTGTTGCTTGGTGTTACAAATCTATATATAAATACATACCAATATTATAAAAAATGCAAACAATTTACTGAACCAGTTTTGCTTATCGATAAATACTTTAGTTTTCCATAAAGTGCAGTCAAACCGGTTTCAATTGCTTTACCATTTTTGGCCAACTTTAGGGCCCACAGCAAGTATGAAAGCTTAAAACTCTTCAGTTGAGTGAATCGTGAAGCATTTGGCAATGTCTGCGGTTGGCATTGGGTGCAGTTGACCATAACGTTTCACCGCTCCATTGCGGTGCATGCTGCTGCTGCTGCCGCTGCCGCTGCTCCTGTTGTGGCATGCAAATTAATAATAATGAGATACAGGAGCAGGAACTAATTTCGGTTGCCACGCCAGAGCACAAATCAAATGCCGAATTCTTGCCAAGTATTTTTTTATTTTGTATATTCTTGGTTTGCTCTTTGTTAAGCTGGTAAAATGTTCCATGTTCAATGCTCTCGCTCTCTCTCTCTCTCTCTCTCTCTCGGCATTCTTCTTTTGTCCTAATAAGCGCTCATTAAATATTCAAAAGACAAAATCGCCAGCCGTTAATGTATTTGGCTTGTTTTATTTTTTTGTGCCTTCTGACCAAATTCGTTTTGCACGTGCTGGATGGATTTAAATGTTGGAAAAAAAGGGCATTTGGAACAGATGGAGGAGGAGGAGGAGGAGGAGAAAATTAATTAAATTGCAAAAATTCGTAAGGCTGCACAGTGCTTGCATGATGTAAAGGATAATCAATCGGAAGTAAAGTAACTAATTTCCAAGCCAAAGATAAGTTTAAGTTTAAGTTTATGCCAAAATCTCTGGGATTAATCTATTCCTCCAGCTTGAGCCTGCCAAGCAGTTGTCTCCATTTTTGTTTACTTTCTACCCACTGTAAGGTGATTCGATTTGTTTGTCCTTTTTCATGTTTTGCTTGCCCAGCACGCATGATTTACTGGCGCGTGTCTACCTCGAGTTTCGTTCGATTTTCCAATTAACGAAGCGCCTTTGGTCTCTTCTATGTATTTGGTTTAATTATCACATTTTTTAATAAACAAAAATGAATTTCGTGTAAATATGCTTGCCAGTTTAAGCTGAAATTTAAATCCACTTAATCAAATTGCATTGTTAATTGTAGATTCCATAGATTTCCTGTTAAAACAATACACTTTTTTTCGACTACCTTTTCCGCGAATTGTTTTGCAACTTGTTTTTTATTTATAGAGCCAGGAAATCGTTGTGTGTATTGTTGATAAGCTCTTTGCCGGGATGATGGTCATTGTGTGATCCCAAGTCAACAAACGCTGCAACTGATAGGAAAACAAATACGTTTATTGACTTGTCTGAAGTGCAGCAGTTTAATGTTTTGTTTATTTTTTTTGCGTGTATTTTATTTTGTTTGGAAATTGTATTGACGCACAAAACTATGCTACGCTTTTGGGCCAGCAGGTTAATTGAGCGCAAATATTGTAGCACACTTTTCAGCGGGGCCAACTGTTAAAAGACAAAATAAATGAAATGAACTTTTCGCGTTACATTTATTTAACATATTTAAATAGCTTAACCATAGATTTATATATCACAAAGGACGACAACTAAAAACACACTCACAAATTTCTTTAAGAACATTCACAACAATCGCCCCAACCTAAGTACACACAGAACGATGAACTAACTAAGATCTTTGACTAAACTACGCCAACTCCTCGCGCATTTGCTTGCGCTGCGCCTGCGTCGATATTTTAAAATCTCCTCCAGTTGGCAGGCGTAACGGTTGCCTCTCCTCCATGGCCTCAATTGTGGCTGACTTTTGAACCTGCTGCTGCTGCTGCTGCCTGTAGCTCCCAGTTAGCCTGCCCACCAATTGGTTAACAGCACGCAGCGTCGATATGGGTATCTGCGTTCCATAAAAAAAATCAAAAATTGAAAATTTCATGGCAAATTAATTGGAAATGTTCCGGCCAACTTACCTCGAAAATGCTGTCAATTAATGGACGCAAACTAAACAGCGGATAGCTGGGCTCCGAGACCGCTTCGCTGGCGGCGGCTACACTCGCACCATTAGTGGCTCCGGCGCCGGCAGCCAAACTGCCCAACAGCAGAGCCGCATTCTGCTGTATGCTATTGACCGACATCGATGGACGTTGCTCATAATGTTCATAATTGTGGCCGGGACCAGGATAGAGCAGCATATTCTGTACGGGCATGGGCTGTAGCAAAGTCTGCAAATACAAAATGTTTTTGGTAATTTAAACAGGTTTTGCTTTGTGGTACTTAAATTGCAAAAATGCGCATACGCCCTGGGTGACGGAAAATGGGAGAATGTCGACATTGAGCCTAGTAAACGGAAAAATAGTTTGCAAACTATAATCAAAACTATTTGCAGCTACATATTATTTTCAACATTTTTATAGATTTCATTATGCTTGTTTCTCCATGAAGCAGCTTAAGCCTGGGGTGCACGCAGGCTATACGCATCGGCGGCATATGTTGTTGTTTTGCGTAAAGCAATATTCCCTGCGTATTGCAACCTCATTTTCGGTTTTCTTGTGGTTGTTGTTGCTCTTTTACAAGCTTAGACGTCTGTCCTTCTGTCAGTTTGTCTGTTTCCACAAAAACATGTTGCTTAGTTTTGAAGCTATTTAGCTAAAATTTTGACCAGAGACATTTTTTGACCGCCAACTGCTAGTATGTCAGAGCAGTGAGGATCAGATGACTATTTCTTGCCAGAGAAAGGATCAGTTTCAAGTGTATTCAAACTGTGGCTCAGACGAAGTTAGCTCTTTGGTGAGTTTCTAACCATTCCCAGTCCTCGCTCGCTCGCATAGACATTTCCATAAAACTGCAACACATCCAAAAAATCCTTACTATGCTCTCAAATAGTTAGACCTTATATACCTGTTTGAGTGGGTAACAAAGGCTGTTGGCCTTCAGCTGAACAGAGAAGAAAAGTATATTAATGCATATCAATTGGATGATTTCCCGTATCGATTTTGACTGGATATGTCTTAAATATCCAATAAGTCCTCCAAGGGAGCTGATTTAGTCAAAGGATATCAGAAAGGATCATTTTTTGGATGTTTCTTCAGCTCCTTGGGATGATTGAAACGTTAGTTAAGTCATTTCCAGATTAAATGGAACTTTTTTTGTATCAGTGTGCACCATATGGACCTTCTGTCCACCAACGTATACCACAACTTCAGTGCTGTTGGCTGCGAACGCGAAGTGCTTACACTTTATCACGTAGATCTTAATGCGCCAGATGGCCATTCATACACTTTTCAGCTAAGAGACTCGATTTTTCATGCCAAAATAGAAATTGCAAGCGTCAAGCTTTGGCAAATAATGCCATCTCAGTAGGCTAAGGCTTCAGGTTTTGGTTCGGTTTAGCTTAAATGAAAGTTCTTCAAAGAAGAAGTTTAGTCGAAGATATGTGTATTATTTTTCGTAGGTTCTACAAAGCTATGGCCGAAGGTGGAACTATGTCCTGTGTCCTAACTTTCACATTTTTCTTTTGATTACTTTTAACGCCTAGTGCAACGCCTAGTGCATTACTATAAAACAGTTGGGTACATTTTGTATACTCACATCATTGACCAACACCAGGTCATGCCTGGTGCCACGTGCATATCCCGTGACGCGTGTAAACTCCGTAACCAAATGCGACATAACCACCAGAAGGACAAACCAAACGAAACGGTCCATGGCCGTGATGATTATCTGCAAGCAAACCAAAAAGAACACCCAATTGCAATTAAAATCGCATGTTTTTTAATGACACTCATCACATCACATCACATCACATCACACACACATCATTGTTAAAACTCATGCTTGATCTTGGCTGCGATTCAATAATGTTTAACTGTTATGGCAATTGAATGCCACTCCTCACACTCCACAAACGGCCAACACAAAGTCAAGTTTCAGTCATGCAACAACTGTTTGCCACTCATGATCATGCCTCGGCGGCCAACAACGTTCTGAGAAGCAAACACAACCGGCTCATTGGTTTTGTGCCAATGAAATCTTTTCATAGACTAAACGTCGTCGCAGGCTTTGGACTGTTGCAGAATGTTTGTGCTGGCGGAGATTCTGAAATGTGGATTAGCACAAGGCCAACTTGCCGCGTGGCGTTTGCCAAGCGTAACCAGTTTTGCTGTTGAATGCATCGAGTTTTTCCACCGCCCCCCTCCCCACCATGCTGAGCCAAGGCAAGGGTTTGCATAAATTAAGTTTACAGTTCAAATGTTTTGAACTTTTCGCCTCCCGCATCAAATGGAAAACACACACACACAAAACCAAAAAAATGAAATATAATAAATCAAAAATCCATCAACATTATCCGTCTGCGTTTGCTGTGTGTCTGCGTGATATCTTTTCAGACATTTTCAGTCAGCCAACCGTGACGAAAATGAAATTTGTCAAGCCAGGAGGGGGGAGTGGGCAATTGCAATTGTCTTAAACTAAAACACTGAAATTAGTTGAGTTTTTATTTTTACAGCCTCTCATGCTCATTCTGCCGGAGCCTTGACATGGATAACATAATGATTAGAGGTGCAACCAAGATGCCATGTAATTAAATAAACAATTAAGCAAATGTTCACCCTGACCCTCGCTAAGAAGGTCTTGAGTTGCCAAAGATTCTGCCTGTTTTTTGATAACAAAATATAAAAACAAAAAAAAAATGCTTAAAACAAAGCAAACACTGAAAACAACACACCAAATAAACTCCACAGTTTAAATGCTGAAATTATTAAAATTCATTTAGTTAAGGCATAAATCAAGTGTAAAGCCGTGATTCACTGAAGTAGAAAAATACACACGCGCACACACACATGCATCAAATGTGACCCCCAGTCAATGCGAACCACAGACTAGGATTCTGGTTTTTGTACACAAAGTGGAGGGGGTGGGGGGAAACTGTGAACCCAAACGGTTGCTTAATAAAAACATCTCTGGTTTTGGAAAATCATGCGCCCGTCAAGCGTACAATAATTTTTTATTTTTAAACTTTTATTACGAAATTTATTTAAAGCTCAGCCGACACAAATTTAAGCACCTTTTCTGGTTTCAAGCACCCTCTATAAGACTTTGAATTCGCATATTTAATTAACAATACCAATTGCATGTCCAAATAGCTTATGGCCAAATAATGGAATATTTAAAATTCAAATTTGATCACTCTCAAAATTCTGTGACAACGATGGATTGTACAAACGATTAGCAAACCCACCGAGGTCAAAATCTGTAGAGATTTCCGTGGTTAACGCCAGTTTCTTATTCTTAACATGGTTAAAAATAAATAAATTAATAAAAATGATCGATTACCCAGATGACCTTTGTTTTTACCATCAAATTCTTAACAAATTAGTTGTTTGAAAAATTGGATAAAGTTTTACCTAAGAAACCAACAAGTAGTCAAGTCAAGTCAATTCAGTGTACATAAATCTCTTATCAATCTCTTAACTTAGAGACCTTAAATATTAGTTTATTCCGTTTTCTCAGTAAGTGGAAATTTCAAATAAATTCTAACCCAAAGTGATTCAGAGCTGCACGAAAAGCTTGGTTTAGGGTTCGATTCGACAGAATTTATGGACATGAACCTATTTTACCCACTGCCTTGCCACTTCTGCTGTTGTCTTATCACTCTTGGGCTACTAACTATTACAATTGGCAGGAAAAATTCAATACATCCAAAAGAAAATGGGAAAAATGGGAATTAACTTAACAGAATATTAAATTGTTAATGTTTAACAAAGATTTCTACCCAACAACGACCCAATTCCCATATGATTTTGATCGACTCTAAGGTCGATGAAGCGATTTGTATTATTGAGGGGATAAGTTGCTTTAAATCCTCGTAAACTATGGGTGGTGCAATATATGGCAATTTAGATCAGATGTAAAATGGTATATCTTTGCTTAAAAAAATCGTAGAAATATGTGGGATAGTTTGTTTTAAAGCTAAGATCTCGAATATTAAGATAATATCAAAGTGAGCCAAGCCAACAAAGGCGATCCCCACAAAACAAGCCTGAAAAGTATCAAAATATGCATTTCAAGCAACTTTAAGCATAAATACACCAAAATCTATATATTCCTTGAAACCTAGAAATCCGAAAGCAAAAAGGGATTCTTGTTCAGCACACTAAAAACATTTATAATCAACATAAACCTTTCAATATACCTTAACCTTGTTCTGAGTTGGAATCATGTAACAAAAAACGGTTCAATCAGTGTGAAGTTGTTATCTTGCTCTTCAAAGTATGCTATGAATATTCATAATTTAGGATCCAATATTTCTTATTTTTGACCAAGCGTTGCTTCATGTTGAATAAATTCAACTGGCATGATAATCTAAGTGCCAATTTGTACTCTTCTACATAGCTGCCATGTGTATGTTATTTGTAGGTTTATGTGACAGATAGCTCTATGTAGTAGATTAGAAAACAGCCCTAAGAGAACATAAGGTGGGGCCTAGCTGACTTTCAATTAGCTAGGCCATTAATTGGCCATTAACGCATAGCGCACTCCTAGTGTAAATCAGCACTTAAACTGCTCAATAGTTAGCATAAGTGAATAAAGTAAGCATACTTTCAGGTGCAGTTATCATGATATTTCATTCAAGTATAAGCGGCGTACTTGAAACAAACGGGGTATTTTTTTAAAATACAATTCTAACAAAAGCCTCAAGGAATATTTCGCTTTCGCTTGCACTTGCGCGTCCTGCTGAACCCTGTCTCTCCTTCAAAGGCGTCTCAAAATCCGACTACATGGCCCAAAATGCTGGGTTGGCTGTACAAGCAAAGTAATTAACATTTATTGACTCTGGCCAGACACGCACGCACACTCAGACGCATCCACAAAAACCTGCGTAGGCAGCCACTTCAAGTTGTGTTGAACATTTTCGAGATTTTAATTTTTTCGTTTTCTCTCTCTGTGTTGTTGGCTTGCACATCCTGACACTGGCTGGCTGGCTGGCTGGGTATTGGACTCACGCCCACCGTGTCTGCCGTTGGCAACTTTTGCATGCGTTCTTTTACTGTTTGTTTGCGTTCGCGTTTAGACTTTTGTTTGCTGCTTTAATATTTGCCAAAGTTTTGACTAAGAACAACAAATGATTTTTGTGCGCTAAATCAACAACAAAAAAGCTGAGGGGAACACAATAAACTGCGAGACAGTCTTAAGTGCTGGCGGCAATCGATGGCAGCAACTGTTGCTCGATCCAAAAATCGTACTTTTCTGAGCAATATTTTGAATGCAAGCCACAACCACAGAATGCCTTTTTTTCTTTTCTTTTCTTCAAAAGTGACCAAAATTTAATTTGCATTTAAATGCAAACAGAGTTGTTGGGCCATAAGCCGGCCGGTAAATATGTGCTTACATGCTTTCATAGTTACTAAAAGACAAGTGTCTGCATTAAAAGAAGTAAAAATAATAATACTCTCGCTTGAATGCTCCGGCCCTGAAGTTGCCAGAGATTTTGGGGGTGTGGTTTTTATGTTATGCAAATAGAATTTCAAATAAAATGCATTTTGGCCACACATTTGCACATTTGTATGTCTGAGTGTGTGTGTATTGCTGAGGTTTTGAACAAAAGCTTTGCATATAAATCAGAAAAAGCCGACTCAAAGTTTTTGGGCCTGAGGTGACCCCTGTAATTTGTTTTCTCCTGTCGGTTGTCCAAACAAATTCTAATGGATCTTTTATTACAAAAAATTTACTGTTTGAACTATTCTGTGCGAGGTTTGTCAGTTGGTAGACATTTTGGTATGAAATTGCAAAGAATTTTAGTGATTGGGGCTATTTGCCTGTTGGGATTTATTTTACTTTTTTAATGTTCTGCCCGAATTGACGGGGTACAGGTGGTGGTGGCCTGTGTCGTTTATTTTATTTTATGGTAGATTTAAATGTCTTACGGTTTAAATTTACAGGCTATGCAGGGTGGGGCTTAAAGCTTGAATTTGTACAATTTATATTAATACGAGAACTTTTGGTAGGCTTAGTTGCTAGTAAAGAGTGTCTTGACTTGTGAGAATGGCTTTAAAAAAAACAATTAAGCTGTTATTTTGGTATAAATTTTTAGATTATATACAGCTGGATTTTTGATGGCCTGAAATTGAGCAATCTTCCCAGAAGAAGAGTGCTTAGAACTAAACATGTGACCCTCTCCATCAACAGAAATAGCTTCACAGAAGAAACGGTGCCTTCCTGCTTCTTTACATGTATTAAGACTAGGAAATACAGGCACTCAAGTAAGGATAAATATAATGTTATGGCCATTCGAGCCGGATTCCTAACTAGAACTTTTAAGTGGGACCATGTTTTGTGAAGTATTTTGTGCTGAGTAAAGGGTCTGGTTGTATACGAGACTACTAATAGTTTTTATCTGCATTTTAGGTAAGTTAAAGTTAATCAAATTAAAGTAAGAAACTAGACATCTATAGTTCATGTTCGGAATAGGATTAAGGTAGATTTTCTGATGAACTTTCATATTGGAGTCAAGTACAAATAGTTTCAATAGAGGAGAAGTGTAATAATAAAATTTCATATCACACAGCTCAGATGTGGTCATCGGCCATACAGTTCATATTTTTTATCACCAAATAATTAATTTGTTTGCGCTAACGAATGTTAATTGTGTAAATTGATGAAGTTAATGCGATTTTAGAATATGCATAACAAAAGAAAACAGTTTTAAGGTATCCCAATCTAAAGTAGGTACAGGGTACCTAAGAATAAGAACCATATTATTGCTCTTTCAACTTCAAGCATGGTGTTCAAAATTGAATAAGTTTTGAAATTTTGATGTAAATTGAATTTTTCCATCTTAAAGAAGGTGTCGTGCTTTCCGAAATGAGCTGCGTTGGTAAACTAAATTTATAGTTTCAGTTTCTGTATACAAAAGCAAAAAAAAGTTAACTCCTGCACAAACAATAAATTGATATTTGAACACACTTCCAATTCTACAAAAATTTGCAACTTATCTTCCTAGAAAACGGTTGCCAGCAGGCTCCTTAAACAGCTATACAGACAACCGCAAAACTTTTTGTGTGTATTGTCTTTGAATAATAATTATTATCTCTTCATATAAATTCTATGAAAAAATAACACATCACTCTTTCCAGTTCAATTATAATTATTAATTCTCACCGCATAATTTCCGGTTGCCTTTCTTGGATCAACAAAATTTGCACTTTCACATCTTTTGACTTTTGTTTGATTTGATTTTCAACAATTTCTCCCATAATTAGCCACATTATGCTTAAGAAATTTGCATTTCACTTAACTGTTTCCCGTTGGCTCTTACTTTCGAGGGAATTTGATTTGTTTTTGGCCCACAGCTGTTTGCTTTTCCTTTCGGCTACCAAAATTCTAATACTAATTTATGCAAATTAATTTATCAAATCTAAAAGGAAAGCTTAAAGTTCTGTTGGTGTGTCTCGCAGACAGAAAAGCAAAAGTGTTCTGTTTGTTGATGCGCTAATTGTTTTTATTGATTAATAAGTTTAACAAAATGTTGCCAACCCTTTGGGAACTTTTGATTTTCTGTTTTTGCTGTTCTTGTTGTATTGAGTCTCGAGTGCCGCTTGAAACAGTTTCGTTTGACCATTTCAATTTTTTTTCTTTTATTTTTGGTTGTTGTTGTTGTTTTTAATGAGGCAGCACTAATTAGCAGCACAGCCAGTTCCAGTTGCTTTCAAGTGGAGCCTCTAGTCCAAAAAAAAAAGAGTGCCTGGGGGCTGCTATTTTTTTTAATGGGATTGGTTTTTTTTTGGTGTGATAGAATTTTTGGCAAAGCAGGAACTCACCTCGTTTGTGATATAGACACTGCGTGCTGTCATTTTTGGCAACCGAGTTTTGGAGAAGAACTACGAGTATCGAATAAACTGAACTGCACATGTGCGCGTTTGCGTGGCAACTGACTGGGGGCAGCGCATGCGCTGCTTAAGTATTTATTTTCAGCACGTAGCAGTTCTATATTTACATTTCCAGATGAGAACACAGCCACCAGCCAGCTGATCATGATGCAGTCGATCGGTACACTTGGGAAAAAATGATGAGAGTTTTGTAACTGAGGCAGGGACAAGTGATTTAAGAGCCAATTTCATATTTGTAAGCAATTTTCCGGTTTTTTGCTTAGTAAAGTTTAGAAGAATCTTTGCTACTATTTATAGTTAGTTTTCTAAATTCCAATCAACTCTTCAAGTTCACATTTTTCAATTTGAAAGATATACAAATGTTCTTTTGAAATCCCTTAGATTCTGATAACATAACACAGGCTCAGATCGTGCTTTATATGATCCTTAAACTATTTCCGAATACTGCATATGCAGTAAGTAACACAGTTAACTGAGTTACCTTCAGACCTAGCAGGTATATAACAGGCAGAAATAGACCAAAATTTCATTAGCAAAGTAAGAGAAATAGTTGAGAATTTTTGAATTAATCATTGTCTACTTTTGTCTGCTCAATGCAAGAATTTGTAAACTTGATTATAGAAAGTGAGTTGTAGTTTCAAAGACGATCATATACCGATCGTACATCTGTATTTTCTCTGAGTGTAGCTTGATTTGTTTGCCGTCATCGGATGTAAAAACAGTTGACATTTTATATGTTCTGTTTGGCAGCTTTCTTTGCGCCAAACTGGGAGAAACAGAGAGAGAGAGAGAGAGAGAGGGAGAGAAAGAGGGAGAAAGAAATTGAAAAACTGGTTTAAGGAAAAGCGGACAGTCCACTTTCTGAGTACTTAATGACACACTTTTTGTATTTTTTTTATATTAGTGCCGGGGAGCTTACAGAGAACGGGAACTATTCAGTGTGCGCTCAGTGCCCTCAATGCCAGAGAGAATCTGTAATTCAATGCAGTTCACTGAACCCACTCGGCTCACTCGCATAGTGGTTCACCTCTGCTTGACCGAGTTTCAGTGCAGGCTGAAACTCGCGTTCTACTTGCAAATGATGACGGCGTCGATGATGATATGTTTATGCATATGGAACCGGAACTACCTTGAACTCGCATGCGGATTGCAACTGCTTAATTATGCAATGCGATAATCGAAACCCCAAAAACGTCAGAGATCCACAAAAACCGAAATCGAAAACAAAACAAAACAGAAAACCGAAAACAGAAAAAACAGCAATAAGGCTACGACTTAAACAGAAGCTGGGTGTTTGAAGATTTACAGCAACCGAAATGGAAATGATTATGCAAAAATAAATAACAATCATGTGGACAAATTAATATTAAGTACCTGTCTTTAATGAAGCCGGCTGATTTGCCTAGCGAAATCTTACATATCATGGATTCTTAATTATTTAACGGTGTATTTCTTGGATTAAATGAGGTCTTGGGAGGGGTCAGGCCTTCAGTCAAATGAAGTTAATTACTCAACAATTTATTTAAAAAACAATTCTTCAGTTTTAAGATTATAAATAGTGATTAGCGGAGCCACACGAACTGTGTGAAGTATCCCAAACTCTGTGCAAGTATTACCCATTGCCGCTGTGGCGCCTCATGAACTGGTTAAGCTACCATTTGATCTCTCGACACTTTGCATAAAAGGATTTAGCTCTCTCTAAACGAACTAACCAACTCAAACCCCTTAAGCTGCATAAGAAACACTAAGTAATACATTAAATTCCCTTTAATCTACATCTGAAAATATATTATTAGCAATATAAGTAACCTTTCTCCAAAAAGAGGAACTTGAGGCGGATTTTTTATATGGATATTTCATGTAACAGACATTAAGGATCGAGTAATGGTTCGAGTAGCATGGAATAGACTCAGCACCAAGAAACTATGGGTGACTTTCTTGATGAGCATCAGTCTTGATAGTAATCATTGATATATATAATTAATCGAAGTCTAAGAGCCGATTTCACATCTTCTATATAGCTGCTATGTGTCAAGATAAGCATAAATTTTGCACCGTTTTATGTAGGTTTATGCGACAAATAGCGCTTTCTAGAAGATTGGAGATCAGGTTTTCCACAAATAACACCAATTTGATACATTCACTACATAAGAAACGGAAGAATAGCAGGTCAAGCCAGACTGTAATACACTCTGTACCAACGAAAGTGTATGCTCTGTGTATATTTTGATGCTTCAGTTGCAGCTGAAAGCAGCGCTGCTGCTGCAGCGAACTTTGCTTTGCTTATAACTTGGCTAGTATTAAGCAGATCCTTAACATTTCTTTGGCAGAAAGCTGCATAATCCTAATTACTAAACATGTCTAGGAGGTACGAACCTTGTAAATATAAAACTATGTTAAATACGAGTTTTTTTTTCCAAATTTTGGGGGAGGGAGCGTGGCAATTATTGCATAAGTACTAAAAGCAATTCTCTTACCATCTCTGAGACCAGTTTGATCATACGAACATGGCCTTATGGACTCTGCTGTTGATGCTGACCACGAAAATATATATTTTCAAACTTATTGTTCTGTTTTCCTGATCACTGTGGTGTGTTCTCAGCACATGGATGGTGGCCACCGTTATTTTTGAGTTATTTACCGCCAAAACTTGCCATTGTTTGAATAATATGTAGTTTTTGGTAATATGGTTTAGTTTTCAAACCTGATAATTTATTGAGAAGTAGAATTATAAGCTACCTACTACTACTTCCATAACAAGGTATCATCAAAGCACCTGCTAATGGCTTAACATTAACTTAAGCATTCACTCAAGACTATCTTGTTCTAACCCAAGTCACTTTAGGCCATAACTAGTCTCTCATCCATGTGCCACAGTTAATTGTGTTGCGGTTACTGATCTACCCCAAGAGCTTTTTTACACGCTTACAGACACCATTGAACCTCTGTTTGCACACGTTGACCTTTTGGAACCACACACGCACGCCCACACTCGCCCGCTCTTCAGGCATTGAACTCCCCCAAGCAGAATCACAACCTACTGGTTGGCCTTTTTTTTTGTTTTTGTTGTTGGTGTCTCTTACTTTGCTTAAGCATTTATATTAACAAGATAAACAACAACCAAAAAAAAAATCCAGCTGGTCGTCGCTTCTGTTGACAGCCATTTGGCTAAAAGTAGCTACGCCTTTTTTTTCCACATTTTTCATACAACATTTGTGTTTGGCAATTTCACAAATTGTAAATCAACAGACGGCGTTGGGTTAAACTGCAATCGACAGTTATTGACCCTAAACTTGAACTAGAAACCGAAAATAACAAAGCGGCACAAAGCGAATAATTGAATTGAGTTGAACCGGCGGCTACCTGGCCGTTTCTTCGCTGACAATGCATAAAATTTGAATAGACAAAACTCACAAGCAACAAAAACAAAGAAAACAGAGTAAATTTAAAGCAACGGTTTTGCACCTTTTGACTGGTCACACTTATGTATGACCAGCCAACGAAGCGAGGCAGCTAGCCAGCCCAAGCCCCTGACATTGCTCAGGGTCATACATATTTTTTATGACCAGTTTTTGGTTTTTGTTTTGTTTTTGGCTTTTTAATCTCTGCCTTTTTCGCGCAATTTGTTTTTCATATTTTGTTTTGGATTCCCTTTGGCCACCCGCCGCAGCTGAACGTGAACTTTACGCGGAAAACATCATCTTCGGTCTTTAGTTGATTTCGGAGACCCGAACCCCCCAATCTTCAACACGTGCACGGGCCAAGCCGTATAATTTGTGATTTGTTTAAACAAAAGAAAAAAGTATTAAGCCATGTGTTGAATTTTGTTTTTGTTCTTTTGATGATTAGTTGACAGTAGGAATTGGGGAGATTTGCTTAATGAACTCCAATTATCATTTGGAAATACAAGTAAACAAGTTTATTGAAGCTGCACTGAATCACCTCAGGAATTAGTCAAAATATTTGTGTCTAAATTGATTCTGAGAATATAAAGTGACGCTTTGAGCGATTTTTATACCCAATTTTAAGTATCTTCCCGAATCATAAAAATCCCCAAACGTGTCGCATCAACACTGATACAAAAACTTGAAATATTTCATTGATACGAACTTTTGAACCGATACTTCAGCAGCCTTGCTTACCAAATATCCAATGAACTAGTCGAAATTTCTATGAAACCAAAACTTGTGGTATGCACAGTTTTTAGATTTAAACTGTAAAATATATTAACTAAATTAGTAAATATATTTGCAATATTATTACGATGTCCACACTTCAAACAAAACAGCACAACACTTCAGTTTAATTGTGGCCATAATGATTCCGAGTTTTAAGTGCCTCACACTTCTAATAAATCTTATAAACACTTGTATGCAAAAACATTGATTAAAATAGTTAAATTCAAAATTGTTTAACAATGCACTTTGCATTGTTTATTTTTTTTTTATTTTTTTAAGTGCGCTAATTTTTAGTTTGCTGAGGAGGAGTTTCTCCCTGGGGGGAGCATGCTTTTAGTTTAGTCATGTCATTCAATTAGCTTAGAATTTGAAAAATTTTCCATTTATCGTTGCTTAAATTTCCATATTTAATTTCACTGATCTATCCCAATGTAATTGGCTAGATGGCTGTGCGCTTAACCTTACTAATAGTTCATCAATGAGCCTAACTAATTGTCTGATTACTGATCTACCTCAAAAATTGCAGGCGAGCGGAGAGGTGATCAGCTAAGCTTAATGTGTATTCAAAATGTGGTGGCCTTTTTTGTTTGTAATTTTAGTTATTTTTATTGCACTTGAAAAAGTGTTATTTGTTTTTAAATTGCTAAAACTGCAATTTCACTTGTCTGATATCACGAAAAAGATTCTCAAATGAGATATTAGATAATAGTTAATAGTCAATGGGAGAAGCACAAAGATTTATGAAAAGCTGCAAGGAAAAGTGGGCTCGATGAGATCTCAGCCTACTAAGGTGATTTTCAGCCATCTTAAAAGAGATCCCGGAAAGTAAAAATACAGCTTTAGAGCTCATTTAGCTTTTCTTCGTAAGGGAAGTGGAAGACCGTTCAAAAATCACACAACTCGATATTTGTTTAGAACTTCAACTTGAAGATGCCAACTTTCGTTTTAATCGAAATGCTTCCAAGGTCTTCACGGCTACCAAATGAGGAACAGGAGCGAATCAGTCTATCTCCGACTCCATTCGATTGACAGATCACAGAAAGTCCTATTGCAGCCTGATTTTAGGAATTACACACAGTTCTATCCTAGTAGCACTCAGTGGAGCATTCAAAAGGATTCACGCAACACAAATCTCTTTAAGCAAGAGCGTCTTGCATCACCCACGATTCATGCACGAGTTTTTTAGACGACAAAAACTTCTAGGAGCGTCTTGCATCACTCACGATTCATGCACGACTTTTATAGACTACAAAAGATTTCTTTTTATTTCGTCTTTTTCTGCCACACATATCTAAAATTGAAAAAGGATTTGCTGCTATTGAGAAACAATATAGAATAAGATAGGCATTTAGCAGTAAAAGCTGTTTTCATTTATTAAAAGTGTGCCCTTACCATTTTTTTCAGAAAAATACTATAAATCGTTTGCATATTTTACAGTAATTTTACTTATTAGTCAGGAATAAATTTGAAAATTTTCTTGAATACTTCATAGCTTTAATTCGCGATGTTTGAGCTTCATTCAACCTGACTATGCTCGAGTGTGAATACTTTGTTCAGCATGTATTTTCCTGCAGCAATCTTTCTTTTGCTCATAACTTCCTTATCGTCATCCAATATTTACTAATCGCTTGAAGGATGTATAAATAATACTGATAATGTCATCAATTATATCTTCGAGAAGCAAACCATCTATTTATATATCTGTGGAAGATGTGACATTTGAACTAAATTGCGGGTGTAGAAGGGGGAGTGGCAAAAATTCATAATAAACTTAATGCAAGTGTAAGAAGTTCATGAAGTCTATGCTTTTTTTCTAATTGTTACATAAAGTATCTTAACATACTTCAATGCTCCTTGCGTACAGAGTATAAAAAATTAACTTGAACTTTGGTTGACCTTTTTAAGCCTCAATTAATTTGAGTCAAAAATTTTGTGGGAGTCACATTTTAATGTGAACACCTAACCGCTACGTAAGTACCCGCATTCGCCATTAAAAGTACACCTAGAAGCCGCTTAAGCTAAATACACATAAAAACTAAAACAACAATTAAGTCTATACAAAGCTTAACTGCCAGTTAGGTTGAAAGAGGGCGGGGGAGTCGTAAATCAAGCAGCTAATTAATGGTATTTTGTAGAACACACACACACACACCCACACACACACACACGTGCACGTGCAATTTACCGCAAGTGCCACAGAAATGGCAGCCACTTAATACCCAAATAATCAATGTAATTAATTTGCATTAATTAAATTACTGAGCGAGCGGCATAGTGGCGGGGTGCCGCTCCTCCTGGCGGCAGGCAGGCAGGCTTATTCTCATCAATATTAAATCAATTTGCTTGCCACACACACAATAAACTATATTTCAATTTGATTCGTAGAATGTAATTAATGCGCATCAAATTATAAAATCCTACCACCCACATGCAAGTCTAAAACGAGCTCAAGCGCGCGCTCCTGCATCAAAGTAACAAAAGAAGTAATTTATTAAATATTAATCATGCTTTTGCATTAAAAAAAGGTGCAAATTTATATTATCCGCCCGCTGGCTTTTTGCAAATCAATTACTTATTAAACAAATGTGCTTGCACACATCTATATAATATATATATATATAGGTGAGGTCTAATCGATGCATATTTGCATATTTAATTAAAATTACAGCCATATCTTGCCACTGGGGCCCCAGGCACTGGAAGAGTTTATTAGAGGCATGAGAGGGTCGGGCAGCGATTAATTAAAGAGACACACACACAAAAAGGTTGATTACAATTAGTTAAAAGTATTTACGGTTCAGGATTGTTAAAAAAAAATACACAGAAGACTGAAATCGCTTGTGAAATTAAAGGAAAGCGAAGTCTACCGATGAGGCCATATTTTTGGGTTGGCCAAGCCTTTTCGGTGCTCTTCTTAATGTCTTTTTGGTATAGAGTATAGCAAATGATGCAAAATTAAATGAAATGCCTGTGGTGTGGTGGTAGTGTGTGGCAACTACTGCAAGGGAAAGGTGAGTTCAAGCTCAGCACATCTGGCTATAAATTTCTAGATTTTCTCATCAACATCATTTGGAAATCAAACCCGTCCTTTATTTTTAGGCCTCATTAGTTTTTGTTTCTTTGGTTTGCTAAAAGGCAAAACACATATTGAATTATGTGGTAAACTGTAATTTGATGTCAAATTTTAGCTTTATTTATAGTTTCTCCCACCTTTTATATTAACTAAGTCTTAGGTGCCACACTGTTTCGTGGTTATTATTGATCCACGTGTCTGATTCCTGTCATCCGCTTCAGCTTCATCCTGCTTCTTCCTCTTTCAAATGCATTTATATTTGTTAGCCTCCATTTGCCTACTAATTGGCTGTCATTTTTACTTAGCCTTTTGCCTTCTTTGGCAGTCCATTTGGCGCACAGCGAGAGACACTGATTGTTTGCTATTAGCTTAATTGTGCACACTGTTTGCTCTGGGGTTCATTAATAATGTGCAGGCCAAATAGCCAGTTGAGCAAACATAGAACTTTACTTGGTAGCCGGGGTCGTCGTGCCTGGCCCCTTGCATATGCAAATGGCCAAGTTATTTTTTTGCTTGCATTTCGAAATTTGTATTGCCGTTGCTCCTACGGACTACGTGACAGGGATCATGTGGCTAGGGTTAAGGCAATTCTTACAATCATAACTAAATTGATATGCGCCTGCGCACACACCCCCCGTGAGTCAAATAAAACTGCTGACGCTCGTCCAAAAATAATACTCGAAACATTTCCGCTGAATGAATTCTGATATTTCAAGTACCCCCCAAAGGGGGGCCCCAGTTACTTTGTGCACTTGTGCACTGATCCACTCTGATCACTGAAAAACTCAAGCGAAAGACTCATGAATTATTCATATCGCACACTTTCATTAAACTCGTTGAAAAAAGATTGAGAAGCAACAAAAATACAAAAAAAAAAACCTCTTACGTAATTCAGCACGCACATAATTAATTAGTAGCTCAGCTAATTTATTCTTCAAACATTCTTAGCTGAGATGTGGTCTGCAGACCACAAACAAAAGCAAAAGTTAATAATATTTGATGTATATGAATAAGTATTTATCATTTTTGTGCCAAACAAATGCAAATGAGTCAAGCTCACTGACAGTCTATCTGTCGGTTTCATTTCCAGGTACACTTGGCGAATGAAGAAAGATAAACAGACACCAAAACTTGCTAAATAGCTAGAGAATATTCTTTGACCAGAACAGAAAAGAATCTTATCAAAACTAAATTTATGACCAGCAGAGGCAAATTGTTCGAGTTGCTTCTTCAGTTTTTCATGCACACAATTTAGATATATGTTGGTGATATTGTCAGTCACATAAAAGTGATATAGACTGGAATGAATGAATGAATCAAGCTGTCAATAAGAAAGCGGCGATCTCTTAGTCTATTAAGGTAAGAGCCCCAACTTTATCTTGTACATCGAAAAAGTTGAAGAATCAAGTATAATTTTGAAGAATAATCTTTAATCGTAACAAGGAGACCCAAAATCGTCACATAGGTTTTAGAAATAGCGTTCAAATCTGAAACCTTCAAGTGCTAAGATTATCAATCTTAAAGTAAGTTAAATTTACAGTAAAATCAAGAAGTTAGAAACACATGGCTAAGATATTTCTTATTCTTTTCATTCTATGGATAAAAACATTGACATATTATACTTCAAACTTTTAAAATCTAAACGCCTCGAGTATAAATTGTCAAACACAACAAGTTTTCATACTGTCTGATACCAAATTTTATAGTTAAATAGAATTAGGGCCAATTTCTTATGCTGTCAGTTAACCCTGTTATTATATGATTATGTGTCAGATGTAGAGAATTCGATCTATCCGACGTCTTCAACCTTGCAGAGACTTCAACTTTTCTCAGGTTTAGTCCAGATAATCGCTTAAGACCCACAAGCTAAAGGGAACTAAGGTAAATGTTTGGCAAAGTTCTACCTAGGATTAGGTATTTATTTACAGATAATTTCTAGTTGGTTTCTATAGTTTTTTGAACAGTTTCAAACATTTATTCTTAATTTAGAATTCTTAAGTGTCAAAGCATTGGGATTTAATCTATATAAGTATGCAAAATGTACACTATTACCACAAATTGTAACTTTTCCAAGATCTCTAAGCCATTGACAGTCACTTTATACTTCCGCTGCAGTCCATTGAAATAGCCAACACCATTTCAAAAACACCTAAATAGATTGTAAATACCTGTTCCTAATTGCAGTCCATGAAGAAATCCCAAGTTTTTAATGCATATGCCCCACTATGATCTCCCCTACAGGCAATAGACTGTTTAATTCAATTCGGTTAAATGGCTAACCAAACTTTTAAAACTGAAAAAAAAACGTGCCACAAAATCGAAAGCATTTGTAATTATTTTTTGTAATGTTCTTGGCAAATTGCTTTAGATTTGAGTAACATTTAATGAGCACTCTTAATTTCTTATTGCACAAAGTTAAATTTGTTTTAGTCGCTTTTTGTCAAGCCAAGAGGTATGGCGTGGCGGAAAGGGGGTGGGGTTGGGGTTGGGGGGGCATCACCCGTCCGTCTGCTGTAATTAGCTGCTACACAAATTACCTTATCCAGTTGGCTGCGTCGCTCAATCATTTTTGCCACCCAGAAATTGTTGTTCACTTCAAGACAATCACTTCGAATTCAGTTTCAATTTCAGCTCCAACTCACTTTCCACTGCACAACGCAACGCTGTGTTGCCTTTATTTGCTTGACTAATTTCCGTCTTTTTATATTTCTTTAATATTGTTTCTTTATTTTTGCTTATTTTTGGCAACACATTGAAAATTCTATTGGTTGAACACGGGCACAGCGACAACCGTCTCGTTTTGTATGAAATTCGCAACTGAATACTTGAGAGCCTCTTACAGACACTCAAATAAGCCTGACGGGGCCCCAAAACACAAGTCAAGCCGGCAACGAAGCGGCTCACGTTTTGTTGTTGTTGTTGTTGTTGTTGGGCTTTGGCGTTTGTTGGCTAACGAAGGGAGCAGCGGGTTGCGGTTGCTAGGCAAGTTTTCGGCTTTTGGCGCCTAACGTGTTTGCTATGGGTAAGCGGGGGAAGCAGATCTCGGATCTCTGCCCAGCATGTATAGTACGTATCTCAGCTGTTTTTGTGTTAACGTACGCTTTGCGCGTGCGCAGTGTCTCCAGCTATTCGCAAATCATTTCGCGCCGTGTAGGCTATGAGCTGAGCAACGACATGGAGAGCTCTTGAGGCAGTGCAAAAAAAAAGAAGAAGCAATGGCAACACATTAGCGGCTTGCTGATTAGTTGATACACTGAACAAACAGTTGCAGTTCCTCTGATCCATGTTTTCTGCTTCAGCTCACACTTCAAATTGAGATCCAAGTAGGGGAAGTTATAGTTATTTGAGACCGCCTGTAC
Source organism: Lordiphosa andalusiaca (assembly GCA_035044965.1). NCBI lineage: Eukaryota > Metazoa > Arthropoda > Insecta > Diptera > Drosophilidae > Lordiphosa > Lordiphosa andalusiaca. Next base: position 2,003,713 of record JAWNNM010001900.1, on the reverse strand, counting down.
CGTAGAGTTTGGTTCATATAAAAGGCACTTCGTACAGACTGACGGACGGACAAGCGGATATCGATTCGGCTGTTCATGCTGATCAAGAATATATATACTTTATGGGGTCGGAAATGTTTCCTTCTCCCTGTTACATACATTCGCACAACTTTATGAGCCCTATTTTAAAATTTTTAATGGGAACAGGGTATAAAAACAATCGTTAATGCAATCTCTCTGCCTTTTTAGCTCTATTATAAGTTGATGTACGTGGAATATATCTATAAGGACCCTAAATCGAATTTCGCTAAAAATGCTCAGTAAGGTTTGCCATTTCACCATGATTTAGTGCAGGCGCAGGGTTTTTTAGTAGCTACCTCAAGGACCTACTGTTACTATCATCCCTTTTCCAATAATCATCATCTATTTAAAATGTTAATAAGTACCCTGAATCGAATACCACTGAAAATGCTCAGTAAGGTTGGCCATTTCACCATGAATAGACTTACAAATGAACAAAGCCAGAACTCTTTTTTGGGATCAAAAGTGGAAGAGATATTAAAACAAGCGCCTCAGCCTCACTGGGGAATATTCTTTCAAAAATGGCTAAAACAGAAACATATTGAGAGCTAGCAGCTATGACTTAGACTGGACTTACACGGTGAAGCAAACTTCATGAAGTTATCTTAGTAGGCGAGAGAATCTAGTCTTAAACAGCCACTGAAAGTATCTTAAGTTGTATGTATGTGTTGCTGAAACTGAAAGGCTTGTAAACCCAGGAAATTACAACGTTTTAAGGCTTGCATTTCTTATTCAAAGACTTAAGTTGAGCCATGAAGTAAACTTACAAATTTAGCCCCCAAGATTAATTTCCTGTCGAACACATTTTGTCTGAGTGTAGCTTTGTAACATTGTAGCCGATTAATTGCTAGTCTGTTATGGCTATTGAAGTCTTAGTCTATTTTGTTGATGTTTTTTTTTTGGAAGACTTTCTTTTCCGCATTGGCAATTGCAACACACACACAGAAAGGCGGAGAGATACCAAAGACAGACTTACTGACTGCAACACAAACCGGCTTTGGGCTTTCGGCTTTTTGGCTCTCTCAACAATTAGCAACTTTCACTTGGCCAGTCAAGCGCAAATTATCACACAGTCCGCACCCAGGGCAAACACAGAAAAAAAAGAGTGTAGTGGGCAGTGTCTATGACGCGAATGGTGAGTCAACGGGCGGGTGGGCGTTGCTGCTGATGGTATGCAAGCGCATCACTCATACGCCACGTGTGGAGCAAGTATTTGTTTCAATATTATACCTTGTTTACACTTGATTTGTTTGCTCTCGAATTTTTGTTTTGTTTGACCTGTGCACTGGTCTAGAAACTATGCTGAACTGGCATACGCCTGTGCCGTTCCATTGTTATTTATTGACATATCTAAAAAATGAAATATATTTGGATTTTATTGAAAGTTATTGAACCATTAACGCGCTTTCGCGATGTTTCGGCTGTTAATTGTTGCGGGGCCCATTAAATTGCATAAACTAAATGTGATTCAGGGCATGACAATCTCCGTCGCAGCAGCCTTAAATCCAAAAATGTGGCAAAAGGCTCGCACTTCCTGCATAATAAATTTCCAATTCGTTGACCCAAAAGCAATAATTGGTCCAGAGGCGTACGTGATTCTATTTGAAATACAAAAACAAAAAACAGGAGGATTCCGGAAATGAATGAATAAACGAAACATTTGCAGGCATTAAATTGCAAACGCGTATGAATTGGGAGACTGATGAAGACGAGATACCGACACACACACACACACTCGGATTCACGTGAATCCATTTGGCAACTCAATTATGTTCACTTGTGTGCTAACCACAAGGGACAGCTACCCAGCATCATCTTTATCTTGCCGTGCTGTGCTCTGGCCACAAAACATCAACCGGAAATAATTGCAGAATATCGACTCAAGTGTCTTGCGCTTTAACTGATAAGCATGCGGCGGCTCTGGTGCATTAAGTTTTCAGTTATTTTTTACAGCACGCAATTTGTTGGTGTTGTTGTTGTTGTTGTTGTATTTTTTTTTAATTTCCGCCAATGACCTTAAGAAAAACACAAGCGAGACATGAGCTTTACAGTTGTGGTTTTTGGTGCTGGTCATGTTTATGTGTGCGCTGGCATTGACACTGGCCACCGGGAGGCGGCAGCGGTCAGTTGGCTTGTTAACCACAAAGTTTTTGCTCAATGCAATCAAGCTGGAAAATGCAATTCTAATGCAATTTTCCGCCTAGTTGACAAATTGTTCAATATTTCCTTTCGACAATAACAGTTATTATTTTTGGTTTTGTTTTATTTCATTTTTGATATTAAATCCGTTTGTATATATGTGAATGGAAACAGGAGAAGTAGTTTTTGGCAAACAAAATGGAAAATTTATTATAAATTAGGAAACCACAGGAAAGCCAACACGTATAAGTCAACAGTGGTCGGTCAATCAAACAAGGGTTCTTAGAGTACAATACTGACTCTATCCGCAATGTATGAACCTTCTATCTATACAACTGTGGGAGATATGAAGTTTTCCAATTATATTTCCATAAAGATTATAGATTAGAAACAGAGACAAAACGGTGTCAAAAGTCAACAAAGACAGAGCTTATGTTGTATGAAAATCCAATTCAAGACCTCAGTGGGATTCGAATCTTAACGGTGCAGTAAGCAGTGCAGTGCCAAAGCAGTGTCAGCATGTACGAAATTCCTGTGGTGTAGATGGCAAGACCGATGACTTTAAAAGGCGAAATTGTGGGTTTAATATCCCTTTCCAGCATAGAATACTTCTTTGCTTCTTTTGATGTATAGTATTCTTTACATTTTTAAGCACTCTGTTTCTAAAATGGCCAAAACCTTCAAAAATCTTTAAAAACAAAGCCAAGCCTTGTCTCCGAATTAACTTATTTCCTGCGACTAAGCTTAAGATGTAGCTTTACAGAGAACTATAAGACTGTTGGTAAGTTAAGAGAAGAGTCCAGTCATAAATTTTTCTATAAGAGAGATTTATTCGTGGTGTAGTTCTTCTTATTTATAAATTCTCACATCAGGTCACTATGTCTACCCAAAGAGATAGCATACGGTGTTATTTTAGTCGGCCTAGCAATACTTTTAAGTAAAAACGATAGTGATTCAAATTGAGTTCATTTAAATTAACTAATTGTCCATGATTTATGCATGCAACTACAATTTATGCACACAAATGGCGTGTTCAACCACATTCACCATTTAAAATTTGATTATTTTGCAAAACATTTAAACAGAACTTAACCAAAATTCAGCCCTATTTCCTTTAAAAAACCTAAAACAAATAGTTTAATCCACATATGCTTCAAAAAATCAATATTTGGCTACAAACTGATTTTTTGTAAATTAAATAGAGTGCCTCACAACGAGTGAAACACCACAATAAATACATAAAAACCAAGTAGGCATTGTTAAAACAAATTCATATATATTTAGTTGTTGCTTGGTTGTTTCTGTTTCCCCTCTCACCATGTGTCATCTGTTTTGTGTTTGTGTTTGTGCCATTTGATGATCGCAAAATTACTTTAAAATTGCCCAAGTAATTTAATGCCATGCTTATCTCTATCAAAACAACAAATGTGAGTCAAGGTAGCAACAAATTACAGGCTAAATTTTTCATTGGTTGCAATTAGCGAACGTAAATTGTATGCAGCATGGAAATCAACCAAAATCCTTAACGGTTCACATGAAAAATGCACCTTAGGTGGATGCACCCAATCGAACACTCAGCAAATAAGTACAGAGAATTGCGTGTGCGAGAAGGCAAATATGTAAAAGGCGGGTGTGTCGGTGTATGAGTGTGTGGCAATAGCATTTGAGGCAAGCAATCGAGCGAATGAATGAATGCAGCTACAAAACTGCTCACGTATTTATTGTATATAGGTATATTGAGCCGATTATGTCTATGCAAAGCGATTGCCACAGAAAAAAAGGGGGGGAAAAAGCGATACTGTAAAAGCTGCAGCATTCTAAGTTGATGTAATATATTGGGGAATTTTCATTTTGCTTTTTAGTCACAACTAGGAGCATTTCTCATAGGAATTTTTGGTTTGAAAAGTATCAATATTTTTAATTCTTGTTTCCAGATGTGAAACTTTACCTGAATTGATACACTTTTAAGCTGTTTTGAAATCTGCATAGTGTTGAATAGCTGTCACATTTAAATGATGTATTGGATCCATCTGTAAACAATCCTTTTGATAGGATTTTTCCCGCTGGAAGCAGTATTTGTTCTTAAGTGGGGAAACGGGTGAGGAAAAAATTTAAATTCAGACAGGGCGGCCCCTTAAAGCAATGCTTTTGTATCAAATAATTGCCTTTATAGACCCAAAGGGCAAAGCTGAATTTCTCTTCATTTCCAGGCTTATGTGCTTCTAAGTATCGTAAAATTTGTGAATAATTTAAATGGCTGGTTACTTCTCAGCGACCGCCAAAGGCTGGTAAAACTCTTTCAATAGAGGAGGGATCGAAGCGAAGACCCCTTGCACATCAGGCACACACCCTACCTGCTGCACCACACTCGGTCACTGCTCAAATCTAAGTTTTAATGGGACCGAAAAGTCCAAACACTCATTCTTAATTGGACGTTTAAGTCTGGATTATAAAGATAGAGTGGCTGTACTGTAGTTGGGCTCTACTATCTGATGTCATGTATTAAGCAAATTACTGTCGTCGTTTGTCAGCCAGCTCATCTCTGCAGGATGCGATATCTTGAACCCCTTGCTGCCGTCGATTGGTTGAACGATGCGATTCTTTTAGTAAATTGCTGCCGTCGATTGTTGGTCGTTTCACCTATTCATTGTGCAGCGCCCAGCTCTTTGGGCTGTGATATCTTGAACCCATTGCTGCCGTTGATTGCTCGCCTGATGCTATAGTTTTAGCAAATTGCAGCCGTCGATTATTGATCATTCATCGGGCTCTCTGGGATGCGATATCTTCAACAAATTGCTGCCGTCGATTGCTCGCATGTTCTGAGGTTTTGGCAGCTCTTGACGGCTTACTCCGCTTGCAAGGACGTTTCTTGAGTTCCCATTAGACTTATTCATAATCCAAAAATTGTCTAACCTTAAAATATATATTTAAAATTACACCTCTTACGCTTTTTTGATGCTAATCTACCGAATAGTTAGTGGTTTTGAGATATAAAACTTATCAATTTGGTTTCTATTATTTAAAATTTATATATTTCAATTTTGGCCAGTGACGGAACCACTGTGCTTTGATGCGAGTGGCAGTAACAGCTTGGCTTACAGCCGCTTAAAAAATATGGCATACTTTTAGGCGTGAAGTTTTTGTAAGTTTTGTGGCTTGCGCAATCAAATTACAAAGTCATTTACACCTTTCTTGCCCCTTCACCCTCCTTCCAGAAGCATTGTTGCAGACGAATGCCTTCACACACTTTGGCACAAATCAATGCCCCCCCCTCCCCCGAATCAGGAGTGTGAGAACGTAAATGACACGCCTCATTTAACTGGAAATCGCATTTAAACCCGTTAAAAAGACATTAAATCACACATTATCAATTTCACCCTCATCCCTTGCCCTGTGCGTGCAGGTGTGTACCACGCCCACACGAACCGACGTCATAAAATTTAAATTTCAATTGTACGGAGCAACACACGCCCTACGCAAATCCGCCAATTGAGCCCGAATTGGCTCCCCACAACCTGGCAGCGGCTTAAGTTCATTGAGTAGGACGGCGACGGCGACGACTACGCTGTGGGGCACGTGTAATAATTGCCCCATGCGGCCTGGTTTTTTTTTTTCTCCATTTTTTGCAGAAAGGTAGTCTTATTTATGCCCACACATACATACGTGCATATGTGTGTGTGTGTACCTTCTCCTTATTTGTTATTGACATTTGCATATAGGCTCTGTTGGCCACGTTTATTGTTTCCGACTCCTGCTCGCTGGGGCACATAAGCATTTATGAGGCGGTTTGTTGTTTACATGTGATTAAAGTCATTTGCAGGACCCGCAATCACCACATACAAGCAATAAGACAGACCCCCCCAGTACCATTTTATTGTCTTCGTTTAACTTACAGAACGAATTTACGCATTTGTTTGTCAAGTTTACTTTTTTTTTTTATAAGAATTCAAATGAAGTTCTTGGAAAGGGGGAGAGTCGGCTAGTTGATACCCAGAATCAGCAGGAAGTTTTGAGAGAAATTGAAGTCGAGGTATAGACTTTGATTGTAGGGAAGAGGTGTAGCTTTTTCTTAAACTCCATGAGGTTTCTTCAAGGTGTAAGTCCAGTCTTGGGTTAGGTTAGGTTGCGATGGCTGAAAGCAACAAGGCGCCCTCCCACTAGTCTTAGTAGTAAAACTATTGAATTGTTCAATTGACCATACCAACTGCTTTCTCATAATTTCCTTTCAATCCAAATCAAGTCAACAGATCTTCATACTCTGCAGGGTATTTCACAGTCCTGTTTCAACCCACTTTCTTTGCCAGTTTTCTATTAGGACTTAGCCTGAGATAGCCAAAGCTTAACAATTGCTTCGTTCAAAAAAAAAAAAAAAACAGAACAGCAACGTAAAATCAACTGGGATAAAATGGGGGCGCAATTATGTTTTGTCCGCCCACATTCCTTGCTGCTTGTCACTCGTCGTTGTCAGTAATCGTAATCCGTTGGCAAAGCCAAAGTTGACATTCATTTGCCTCTGTGTGTGTGTGTGTGTGTGTGTGAGGAGTTGTCTGTCCCCGACAAGTCAAACTAATTTCGCCCTTTGAGACGCAACGTCACCGTCTCCATCTCGGGCAAAATTGAGTTTGCTATGCGTCGGGGCACAAATAATGCTCATTAGCCATAATGAGTTATAGTTGGCCCAAGTACAATCCACATTTGTCCGTGTCCTTAGCGGCTTTAGGGCCCATTTTATGTGCCTGAATTTGTCATAAAGTTTTAAGCTTTAAATATGGAGACACCACAAATTGTTTGACATTTGGCACTGGCAGTGCCTGTCAATCCTTTCCTTGGAAAACTGGGAAACTGTTATTGTCACTTGCCAGTGGCAGTTTGTGTTATTTTATCCAAGTTTTTCGTCACACACAAGCCGGACGAACTTTTGTTGTTAATTCGTGCAAGTTTCTGGCAAGTATTTACGTGCTTCGGCAAAGACTGAGCAGTGTTGAACAGTGGGATAAGGGGGATGGGAGGGTAGTGGGGGCTGGCATGAAAGTTTTGCATGTTAATGGCATAGTTTAGGCAAATGTTTTTACTGACGCGCCTCCCCTGGCCCAGGACCACATCTTCCGGCGAAATTAACTTTTACTCGCCACATTGGGCCACATAATGTGCCATCGCCCGCCCACGTTAAGTGAGTTTCTTATGCCGGTTGTAAAATTCCCCATTTGATATGCCGGCGCATATGGATCCTGTTTGCATCTCTCTCCGTGTGGGTGGGTGTGTGTGTGTGTGTGTGTGTGTGTAGATAACACTTGCTCCAACATAGCTGCGGTTAAATATTCCAACAAGACTCGGAAAGCTTGTAATTTACTTGAGTACGTCCATGCCATGCACAGTGGGTGAAAAAAGTGAAGCTATGAAAGTCCATAGGACTTATTATACTCTGTACTAAGGGTACACGGAGTATATTTTGTTTGTGTAAGAGACCAAAAGATGCATCTTCCACTCTTTAGAGCATGTCTCCGATTATAAAGCTAAGTTAACTTCGTGTGTGCCGAAGTTTTCATACCCTGGCAAGTGTTCGCTTAAATATTTTCAAAAATAGTTTATTTTTCCCCACAAAGACCCATTTTCCGACCGATCGTTCATATGGGAGCTATATGAAATAGTCATCCGATTTGAACAAAAATTTATAGAATCATGTGAAAGCATGTGAAACAAACAAATACAAAATTGCAGTATGCTATCATTAAAAACAAAAAAGTTTTTCAAACTAAGACTGTTTTTCAGACCTATCTTTTGTATGACAGCTATACCATATAGTTGTCCGATTATCATCAAACTTGGCAAAATTATAAAAACCTATAGAAAACTTATGAATACAAAGTTTGAAGACGTTTCCATTGAAAAGAAAAAAGTTTTTCTTACTAAAACTAGTTTTAGGACCGATTGTTCCTATGGGAGCTATGAGATATAGTCATCCAATCCGCTCGGTTCCGACATATTAATAGTGTGCAGCAAAAAGAAGACTCTGTGCAAAATTTCAGCTGGATAGCTTCAAAACTGAGAGACTAGTTCGCGTAGAACCAGGACCTCTTGCATGTAACTCGAATGGAAAGGCTTTTTATTGTACCACAGCATCGCAAAAGCCGCCTAGTTGCTAGTCTAGTTGAATACTTCGTTCCATTGCTTGATGTTGTCTCTTACCATCCTTACATTTCCTTTACGTCCTTCTCTCCTTGACAAAATATCAAATTAAACACCGCATATCAAATTGACATGTTTCTTAAGTTTTTACTGGGTAGGGAAAACGATTCCACGACTTTCTTACTTTGTTTTTGAATGACTTCGACGCTTAACCGTTGTAAGAGTCTCTTTCTGCTTTGAGCATATGCTAGTTAACAATTTAATCAAAGTTTTTAAGTTCAAAAACCATCTTCGACCACCGACTGCATACAATTGACACCACTGTAACCGCTGCCTGCCCATTTTCCTACTCTTTGTGGCAAGTTAAGCCATTGACAAAACTTTGCTGGCATAGTTTTGCGTATTTTTTGATTTTCCCTAAAATTTGAAATTTGTGTATTTCTCTCTCTCTCTCTGAAACTTTCATTTTGTTGTAAAAGGTAAGCTATTAATTTCGGCATGGAAGTTGTGTTAGCACTTTTGGATTTATGTACTACTTGCCTCGTCGGAGATAATTGCCACTAATTTAATAGAAAGTTAAGCAAGCAAATCGTTGTTGAATGATTGGGAAATTGATTTAGTTTGGTGGCTGCTGTTGTTGTTGTTGTTGTTCAACCTGTTGACACCGAGTCAACTCGACATCAGAGAGAGAGAGAGAGAGAGGCAACTGCTTCAGTTTCAGTTTGCAGTTCGAAGATGTTGAAGTGGCACACGTACGCACTCACATGCCGTATCCTTAAAGCACTTGTGGCGGCAGCAGCAACAGCAGCCACTTGGCCAGCAATTGTATTAACATTTTGCTTAACAACGAATTACAGCAGCCCCGAAGAAGAGAAGCGGACCAATGAGCCACTTCAACTGGGACACAAAAACACTGAGAGAAATGTGCATCCTTTGCATCCTTGGTGGCACAAGAAAGTTTAGAAATGGAAGTGAAATGCTTAGATTTAAATTTAAATACTTTAATGCCCCACTTTCCTTCAGTGTACCAACTTGTACAACTTACTTAAGAGACTCTCTCTCTCTCTCTCTCTCTCTCTGCTCCTGGCAATTGGAATGGACTTTCCAAGTAACAGTTTGCATGACTTACCGAGCTGGGCCAAAAGGAAGACCAAACTGATGATGATGACAAAATGAGGACAGTATCTTCTGCCTGGTCACAAATAAGTAAACGAACAAAGTGGCCAAATACAATTTCCAACTGACTAAGAAACAGCTGAGTCTGCACGCAAGTTAGTTGAGGTGTTTTCTTCCTTCTTCCTTTTTTTTGATTAAAAATTAACCAAGGCATATTTTGTTTGTAAGTAATTCACTTGCGGTGCCAGCCACTACGTGCCTGGCGAACCAAATGAAAGTGAACTAAATGCGTTCTGTAATAAATTCAAATCAACTTGGACTGACCCAGCATCATCAACCAATCGATTTGCAGACACAATCCTCAATCCACAATCCTCAGTCCCAAGCTGCTCTTTAGTTTAGTTTCAGGCTGGCCATAAATTTGTGTGCCCTTTTTGGGGTTTGCCTTCGTTCATTTTACAATGTTAACTTTACAGATTCAACATGACTTAGTGCCGACTTAAGCGCATTACGGGCCAGGACTCTGGGTCCAGTCCGGGAGCAGCACAAAGCTCTGAAAGTCTTTTAATGTCTTATCGTTGTGCAAATAAAGAAGCGAGCCAGCAACAACAATAACATCAACAACTGTTGTTATCCTAGTTAAGCAATTGATTTGTTTGCCTCTGACCAATGCAAATTTTTGTATCAAGCGATTCAATTAGCTGGCAACGCACGTGGCACTCTCTACCGAAACATGCTTCCGGAGCAACGACGGAAACCAGCTAAATGGCTGCCGGTCTTTGTCTACGAATTGCTGCTTATGAAGTTTATTATGTATGAAAGGGCGCAGGTTGGGAACATCTACTCGTTCGCCTTGGTTAATGGCACATACTTAAGACAGCAAGAACTATACATTAGTGGCCGGTGAAGAGAGAAGTCGGCAGCATTTCAGCTAAGAAATGTTGTTAATTTGAGCTTTAAAGCTGCAGATTCTCTGGCTTAGAGTCGGCAGCGGCCGAGCAAAATTTTATAAGTAACATACAAGTATGAAAGACGATCAAGCTCGACTGTAGTATACTCAATTTACGCACATTAGAGTTTAAAAAGATGCTTTAAGCAGTTTTTGCTGGTTTCCTGCAAATTTATAAGAATATTTTCTCAGTTGCCAGTGGCTACATCTCTGCTCACAAAGCCGAACTCTGTTTTACTGCTCAAGAAGTCTCTTTTTATATAGAAACTAGACAGAGAGTGTGTCAAGCTCAACTGTTTAATGCTCTCTTCCTGAGACAGTGATTGTTTAGTGCAGCGAACTTTCTTTTGCTCATAACTTGACTAAGATTTTTACAATCTTTACGAATCTTTTGGTGGGAGGACAAGTATTGCTGTTTACTAGCTACATCGAAAAGGGAAGTAACATATTAATCTTCAATACAGCCGAAGATTTGATATTTTTTCAAGTTAAGGAAGAAAAACTAAGAAGTATTCGCTTCATTTACTTGATGTTCATTTATGATTAGTTATTAAACACTCAATCAAAGACCCAGATAACATTGACCCTGCCAATTGTGGTTGCTCCGTTCTCAATTAGCAAAATTTTCTGGTCACCCCTCAACACTTGGACGGCTGTAATTGTAACCATTTAAATGACAACAATGGGTCTGCTTTTTGTAAATGGTTTCCCCACTGAATATTGCATATCCGCTCCACTTACTCTCACAGTTTCAGCAGTATTGAATGAATGGCTTCTAGGGCTGATGCTTTTAATCGTCGGTCTGACATTGTTCCACATTTTTTTTTTCAAATTGTTTAAGCTGCGAATTTTTATATTTTTATTTAGGTTGTCTGACATTTCGACATGTCAGCAATATGTTTTTATTATTCCCCTTTATATTTGGACATGCTAATTGCAGGCGACATTATTCTTATTCACAACATTTTAGAGCGGCCATAAGTTGCCTGGAAAATTGACATAAATGGTGTAGCATACTTTTCAGCACACTCACACATGCATTGCACACACACACACACACATAAAACCGCTGACAAGAGCAGGCACACATAAAACGAGCTAAACGAAACATTTGCATTCCTGTCAGTTTCATTAATTATGAAAAGCATTTTTCCAACCACTCCGCCATGAGAGACCAAAAAAAGAGTAATAGTTGCAGCAAAGCAACCCGAAACTATGCAACAAATATTGTTCACATTTCATTGAAATTCCAAAAAAAATTGTTTGTGCCAGATTTTCAAATGATATGAGTTACATTTTTGGTTATCAATCTGAAAGAGAAGCTATTTGAAAGGACAAAAATGCGAGTTTTTGATTCAACAAAGCTTTAACTAGTACATGTTGGCGGTATTAATTTGGATAATTGATGGTAAAAAGTTGCAGGTTGGATGCTTAGAGATTAATTCAAACGGGCAGAAACATAAAGTATAGAGAAGAAGTATTTTCCACAGAGTTCTCCATACCGTAAACAAAGTGTTCTGCTGATTTGTAGAATACATTTTATAGTTCTCTGTTTAGATCTCTGATAAATGTAGATTTGCTTGTGAATTTGTATAAACAAATCTTTTATCTAGAAACTAATCCCTGAAAACGTTTAAAAATAATGTTGTTATATGTGTCACGGTCGCCAACTTTTAAGAACTACTTTAAAAAGTAAGTACTTTGTTTTCTTTACTCTATACAGAGCTATGACTTTCAATCTGGGGGTTGAAGGGGCCCTCTGTATGCCTTTCGTTGGCCAAGACTCATCATTCTGCACTCGCAGTGGCTTCTGCCTAGCTTAAACTATTAATTGCTGGGGGCAAACTGAAATCAGCGACTGATTCAATATGCCAACTTGCGCAAAGATTGAGTTTGTAGACCAAATATGTACTTTAGCAATAACGCTTCATCATACAATTAACCCAGCGTGTTGACCATCATTACCCAAACTAAAATAATAGTTAATTAATCGTGGCACTGAAACATGCTTACTATTAAATTATCTGCCTTAAAAAAAACCCTAAAATTATTGATCTAATTTAAAGTTTAATTCAACTTTTACTCTCACAATCTCTGTGACAGGGGGCCGCAACTGGCATTTGCTGCACTCAGGTTGCAGCTGCTGTTTAGCAAACGTACACGACAACAATGTAATTATCATAATTAAAAGGCTGTCCCAGCCTCCACCACCAAAAACAGAAAAAAAAGCCCCTGTCCGGCCATGAATTTCCTATTAAAAGCAGACGACGGCGACTCGCTGGGTGGAGGGAGGGGTGGGGGATCACAGCTGCCGGTGCAGTGTTCGCTGCTCTCGCTGGACTAGAGATGACTGCATAATTGAGGTAGGCTGAGGCAGTTTGCCTAATTGTAAAACGTTGCACATTAATTACTTCTGCAGCATTGCGCATTTTGTGGGCTCTAGTTTGCCCCCATAACACCTCCCCTCCCCCTCCCAGCATTGTGTGGTCTGATGGAATCATTAAGCAATTATTTTACTTGAAATTTTGTTGTTCCCCTGTTTGTTGTTGTTGTTGTTGTTGTTGCACCTGCAGCAGTGCATTCTTATCAGTGGCTCTTATCAGTGATTACAAAGTCGCCATATTCACCACTCGCCGAATGTCGGAAATATGCTCAACAGCTGTGCCTACGAAGTGGATTTGCTGTGCGCATGTCCTGGAAGTCCTTAGAGTTCTTGAGCAACATCGAAAGTATTTGAAAAGTGAATTTAAATTAAATGATTGTGGCTTAGCAAAGTTTACGAGTCATTTTGTAATTGAAATATTTCTAAAATATTAGTTTTAAAGTCTCTGTATTCTTCTGTATTTTTACAATGTATCCCAAAGGTAGCTTGCTTCTCATACTGTGAGCCCTAGTCCGGTTAGCCATAGATAAATAAGGATTTCACTTACTTAACAACTCCTTCAACTATTTTGAAGTATTGTTTGTAAGTCTTAAGGAGTATTTATTAAGAAGCTAACAATAATGGTTCCATTTGATTCATTTGGCCATGAAATAATTAATTGAAATATGTATTTAAAGGTCGTTAGAGGGGAAAAATGAGAATTGAGAAGTGAGTTTTGCTGTAAGGCCATAACATGTAGATATGGTTAGCCGAAGCGAACCATTGGACACTTGAGTCTTATGTTGAAGCTTTAAAGATAGTTGATGTGAATAGTAAGTACTGTTTCTACCCAACCTAGCCTCCTAATTCTGAAATTAAACAGTCTTCTTCTGATTAAACTCTGCACATACATATATCTTTAAGCTGCATTAGGAACTTGGTTGCCACTTTACCTACCTACCTTTACCTAATGCAGATAAGCAACCCATTTCTTAACCAAACCACACCGAACTGCTAATTCATGCTACCAAAATGAGACCAGCAGCTGTTTAAAGTTGCCGAACCGAACCAAAAACCGCAAAGTTTACAGGTACGGATTGGTTCATTTCAACGACAAGTTTTAGATGCAGAAGTGTCTGCAAACTTTGAAAGTGGCTTAAACAGATCTTAACCATACTTTAGTGGTTCTAGAGTTGAAGATTTGGTTTAACTATCTTTTAAAGGACAGCAATCTGTTGGTTTATATTCGCGTGCAAGTGTTTTCTAACCACTACTGATTTTGTACATAAATTTCTGAAATTCTGAATATATTTCTCAGTCCAACATTTCAAGTTTCAATGTGTGGTGCTCGATTAGTACAAAAAGAACCATTGATCCAGCTTCTGTCTTCCAACCGTCTGTACAGATGAAAAGCTTGTGCTATCTGATGGTAGTATCTTGCTTTCATTTCCCTCTCTCCGAGTGGGAGGTTCCTAAACTGCGGTTCTATTTCTTATCATTTTCCTTTACGGCTGCATGTATTCCTACCTAAAATAAATGCTGTGACAAGTTTCAGTTCCAGAGCCTCACTAAGCTTCTCATATGACTCGGATTTTTGCATAAAACTGTTCAACTATGCAGCACATTTCAACGGTTTTCATTTCAAACAACTATTTATGGAATATTTATGGAATTTGAAATATAACCCAATCAAAGTGTTTATAAATGAGATAAATATAGACTACTTGTGGTTTCTTAGAAGTTAAGCTGCCACCGCAAATACTTAAAGATTTACAAAAGAGATTTCAGTGGGCCGTGTCCACTTAAGGAATTGTGAGTGGCTACTTCAGAATCGTTTGCTGTTAACCATTTTCTGTGCATGCAACAGTTTACTTTGCCTACTGGCCAGTTTCTTCTTATCATAGCATTAAAAACGCAAACTAAGACTTCCAGCTTAATCAAAAACATCGCCTGGAAGTGGACCCACTGAGAGAACTCACTTACTAACCTGCCTCAATAGCTTTCACTTTTTGCCATAGACTTGCCAAAATGCTCCACAGACCCACATGGTTGACGACCAGAAACGAAGCTAGCCTCGGCTTATGGTGAGTTTCCTCTCGCATCCGAGCAAATGTGCCGCTTACATGGAACCTCGGATTGGGATGGCAGCCAATGATTTGCAGTTCGTTTTGAAACGCGTCGCGGCGTGGTTGTGTATGAGCTACACAAAATACCGAACAAACAAACAAAACACTCAAAATAGCCCCAATCGGGGGATCAGACTTGGGTGAGGGATCGGTTCAAGTGAAGTGAAGTGCAAAAGTGAGACTACAAAAAATAAACTGTGAAATAATGGGAAGAGCTTATTTAAATTATTATAAATTAATAATCAATCTATGAGCTTAAACTTAAAAAGGAAATTCATTTAAAATTAAATATAAATTTAAATAGTGGAATTATCTAGAGGTAAGAAATGCGGCAAAATATCATCGAATCCAAAAATATCCTTTTTTTGAAAAAAAAATGTTTCCCGAAATGTGTTGCATACCCCAAGGCGTCGCTTAAGACCTGAAGTTAATTGTATTTCATTGCTCACCTCTACTTAAGCCACAAACAATCAAACGGAGTTTTTTTTTTGTTTGTCTCTCTGTTGTCCTCAGCTTAAAATCAATGCACCTACATATATGCTCAACAGGGCGTATGCTTAATGCAATTGTCCGGACAGCAGCTTATGCCAATCCAATTGTACGGTTGCATATGCCACAGTAAAGGGATTAAATGCACGGACAAGTGCAAAAACACACCCACCCACACCCACACACACACATATAAAAATATCATATTCTCCGGCCGAACTGGCTGAACAGTCTGGTCTGGACATTTTTTTTATATATTTATTCCTTCTCTTTTTTTTTTCCTGTTCAAGAAAAGGTGTCACCATTTGCCTGTGCGTGTAAAAGGGGACAAAAACAGGTTTCAATATAATTCAATTACACTGAAAGCTTTGAAACAACTCTGCTCTGGCAAAAACCCGGAGGGGGGAAATAAATTCGATTAGATGCCCAACAAATTGTCAATGCACACAAAACTCAAAGATCCAACCACCAGGGCCCATTGCACTTTACAAAACAAAGAGTTAATTTTCATGATGCAGACAGCGTAGCAAGTCAATTAATTAGACCCGGGCCACCCAAAAAGGCAGTCAGCCAAAAGGAGCCAGTCGGCGGGCGGAACAAGAAAAATCACTCATACGCACACACACACACATGCACACGCACACGCACACGCACTCACGCATACTTGCTAAGCCAGGCGAACTGTGAAATTGTATTATTGCTCTGGCTTTCAGCATTTCCCCAAAGTTGGGTAGGTAAATTAATTAAACTCTTTTGTTGAGTCAAAATTACAATTAACGCCTAATTAATTCGCCCGGAACCCAAGCACCATGGACTTGGCCTGCCAAAGAAAAATGAGTTCACGGAAATGGACATGTTTAATGTCATTAAACAGGATTTGTCTGGCTCAAATTTAAATGGTAGAAACTGAATCAAGTTATTAGACGCTTCAAGTGCTACTGCTCCGGCTGCTGATTCTGATTATTGTTTTAATTTGAAACGCTTACCTGCACGCACTTTTGGCTCTTCCACAACGCTGGGCAAACTGGTGGTAAGCTTGGTTAATGTACCGCTTGCCCACTTTTCTTGCGCTTTGCATACAAATTTGCCACATTGCGCGTTTTTGCTTTATGAATGCAAATTTTGTTAGCAACCTGCTGATGCCTGCAGTTTCTGTTACAGTTTCACCATCATCGTCATCATCGCGATGACCCATGCTGAGAGTAAACGGCAGCAGCAGCTGGAGTAGACCCACTCACACGGATATTAGGCTGTTATGACCAGGGATTTTTGCATACACTTGGCAAGTGGCAGGCACATTTGGAAACTTGATTGTCTATTTGTGAATTTGAAGAACTCTCAGTGCCTTTGCAGAGTTAAGCAGTTGGAATAGGAAATCATGTTTGAAGAGCTGCTTGAACTTTATGTATTGTGTGGTAGGCTTGGTTTTGAAAATATACCTCAAATCGGCTTGCTCTTTTTGCATTTAAGTGTTGGAGGAAACAAAATTGTATCAAGGGATAATCTATATAAAAGTAACAATTGATAAAAACGGCCCTAAATGGATCACATCTATCTTCAATGTGGCATACCAGAAATCTCGATTTAACAGCTACTTATTAGTAAATTCAGTTTATGCCAACTAATGACACAGATTTACTTAAAAAAGGATCAACTTTTGTACCACAAAAGATATGAAATCATTGGCATGGAAGCTGAATGAATTTTCCTGTTTTTTCCCTTCTCAGCTGGTTCAACAGATAATTGGATGAATGTGAGTCATAATTTAAGGTCCTGTGGCCACATTCAGTAAGCTTAATTAAAGCCAAATTCATTTTAATGTAATCTGCATTGAAAAACGTTATAGAAAAACCAAACACAAAGTCTGGAATTTGTTATAAAGTTTGCAATTTTTGGATTTTGGCATGAAAAAGGAAAGAAAGTTAATTAAGCCCGACTAAAATATACTCTGTATCAATAAAAGTTAATGAAGAGCATGCATTTTAAAGCTGCTCTAGCAGTTGAAAGCAGTGCTGCAGCAGCGAACATTCTTTTGCTCATAACTTGGCTTTCATTCAGCTGATCTTCATCAGTCCAATTGATAAATAATCATTTCTAACAAATATACTTAGAAGGCTCGAACCTTCTATCTTTTAAAGTTTGGAAAATATCAAATATCGAATTGGTGTATGAAAGGGGGCGTGGCAAAAAATTGCAAAAAAACTTGATATCACTAGAAGTATTATCAACAAGCATAAGTTCCATACATCTCACAACTCTATATCTTAATATAATCTCTGGGATTTCATACGAAAACTTGATAAAAAACGAATTTTTAAATCATAAAAACCATCTTCAGCACATAAATGGTTCCTTTTTTTCTGATTATTGTACAACTCAGCTTACAAACAAAAGAAAATTGTGTTGAATAGGTTAACTAAAGTGGCTAAAATACTTAAAAACGAAAACATACCTGACTCAACACACTTGTTTCCAATTACCTCTTTGGCCCTACCTATGTGAGGGGGAGAAAACGGACAATTGATTTGATTTGATTTGAGCTCAGCGCCCAGAAGTACCTAACAAAAGTTTTGCTATCTTCTTTCTTTCATTTGTAAACTTGTGTGATTGTTGAAAATTAAGTGCAAACTTATCTGTTGCAAGTTACTAAACAATTGTAAACAATTTTGATCAAATATTTATTGGAAAAATATAAACACAGTGGGTAAAAGCCAAGAACTTTGGTCTGATACAAGCACAAACATTGCTAAACACGGTTATAGTCACCTGTATTACAACTTTCTCACTTTAAGAATCAACCTTTACGATTTTCCTCATCTCCCTTTAAAAGTTGAATATCCTTAAATATGCACAACTAGTCTACCATCCATGAAAAACAAACAAAACTGGCAAAATTGTGTGCAACTTGCTTCTCAAACATTCTATTTTCGACACTTTGACTGAAACTTTGCCATGTTTTTGTGCCTATTTTGCTGCGTTTATCTCTCCAACCTCCAACTTGGTAAATATTCCCCAGCTAAATGAAACTGCTCGAAAGTGGTCCGCGGGAAAATGCATAAACTGGCCGTTGGCATTTTTGTTTTGCTTTTTTGCTTAAAGTTTTGCTTGGGCTTAAACCCTGTTAAAGTAGACCAAAACAAAACTTTGTCGAAAACTTGAGGAATACACGTGTTTCTGATTCTGATTTCATTAACATTTTCTTTTTCCCCACCAAAAAAAAGGGCAAAAAATGATAGCAACCGCATGTTTGGGGTTTTTGCGGCTTTACCCCCAGCATTTGCATAATTTAATAACAACTTAATTTTATTTTATATATTTCATTATTATTTTATGCAGGCGCTTAAAACGTCAAAATGTTTACACAAGCAAATGCAATTAAAAAAAATAAAAGGGACAAATATTTGAGTCAATTTAACTGGCGACAGTTGCAATTAACTTAATGACCGCCACTAATGGGTCAGGGAATTGCAACTATTTAATTCAATTTGTTACCCATTTGGACAGAGTATGTATGATTCGGTTTCAATTGGTTGATTTAAGGTTAGTATTTAGCATTTTTGTTTGGTTTTTTGTCTGCATTTCAATTTGCGGTCGCAAATCGGATTAAATGATTGCACTTGAAGGGAGCGACAGCTTAGTTGTGTGTGTGTGAGTGTGTGTGTGTGCAGATTACTTAATAATCATCCAAACAAACACGAAACAGTAGCGCACACTTGCGTGTGCGTGTCTCTGCTTTTGTATGAATACGCTGTTAATTATATAAAAATAATGAACATATCAGCTAGCTGTAACCCTTAGCTCTGCTTCGGGGGGGTGGAAAGCTTTACCTAGCTCCAAAAAGTTTTGCCAACCCTTTGGCAAAAACAACAAAAAGTTGAACAATTAATTACCGACTGTTAACAGCTCATTTTGAGTCCCTCAAATAAGGCTTACACTATTTCACACAAGTCAAACTTTTTTGTTTACTAAACCTTAAACCGTTTGTCTTTCAAAGTTGAAGCTAATTTTAAGGTTTCTTTAAATGAAGTTAGAAAATTTACAAGTTTTTTTTTACTCTTTCAAGAGAAGAGTAAATGAAAATGTTCAAAATTTTATGGAAAGTAGGTTTTTTAAGAATTTTCTATATTTTTAAATCCTTACTTTAATATTTGCTATGGGGGAAATGGCGCACTGCGACCCATCTAGGTCTTTTGTGAACCCCTACTGAGTTACTACTCCTCCAGCAGTTCATTTGCCTGTACGTAAGCTGGGGTGTATGCTTTACTTTACTTGTTCCCAAATTTTTGACTTTGGTCAAGTATGTAAGCTTTGCAGTCCTTCCAAAAATTCACAAAAATATATTTCCCCGAAAGTATATCTTAAAACTTATTTGAGTTCAAAAGGAAACTTTACGGCCAAATTTTGCCAAATGGACTGACCTAGTCGAGACTTACGCTAGCTTTAAACAGCTCGACACATGAGACATGATGGTGTTTCGCCTATGAAATTGAAAATAAATTCATATTTAAAACAACTAACATGGAGGCCTGCTACACTATCATGCCTCGCGTGTCGAGCCGTGTGACGGCAGCCTAACACGATGAAGATTTTCGAAAAGAACTGAACTCCAATTGATTTTGAATATATTTTTAAAATATTTAGAAATCAGTTAAGGTGCTGTAGTCGACTGCAAAATGCATTGCATATAGCCGATTTCATACATGTTATTTGCAGAAAAGATATATTATCGGTCTATTTTTATAATATTCATGAAGGGATAGCTTAATCCGCAAAGTCCATCAAATTGGTTCAATAGTGAGTCAGAATACGCTTGGACGATAAAAATCATAGGCGTAAGAAGGGGGCTGGATTTTCGGGGTTAAGCAATCAACTTTCCAATAAGCATATAGCTCTGATTTTATGCCTGGCACTTTCATTACATCAACAACAACCTATATCACTCATACGCCACCGCAAGATGAAATCGCAGAACAATGTTTTTATGATCAAATTATGTTTTTCTGTAGGATCAACGATTAGTCATACAGGAGTTCCAGCTTCACCCTAGTTTAATGTACTATTTGTACTCAAAGACTGCAAAGTTTCATAAAGTCAACATTCGAACTAAAGGATGAGGTAACTAAGAAGCAGACATACAGACGGAAGGACTTCTTGCTGATGAAGAATTTTTATATTTTATTGTGTGGGACTTACTTTATAGGGAAAGAAACATAATATATACTACGTTTTTTGCTCCCTTTTTTGCATTTTTAAAGGGATTTTTAGGGTTTTAAAGAGAATTTAACTTTGACAACAGTTTATTTCTTACCAAAAGCTGAGTAAATTTTACAGAGAAGAGATGGTAATAATTGTTGTAATTTAGATGGATATTACAAATGGCTTCAGAAATGTAAATAGTTTCATATTAAACGTGTCAGATCCGCAGAACTTACTTAAGCGTAAGTCAATACCGCCTGACAGAAGCTTATCAATAAAGAGCACACAAAGATAAATCCTACGAATTTTGAGGGATGAAAGATGCAATGGCCGAATGGGGGAAGGAGCCTATTTAAATCAGAATTTAGGGCAAGGAGGGCAACGATTAGTAACTTTTTTGGTACAGATTCGACAGTGTCCTACAATTTGCGGTGTGGAGACCAGACCAAACATATAAATTTGGAGTCCTTCAATTCCTTAGAATATCTTTTGATAAAGCCAAGAACTCCCATAGCTCTATTGGCTGCGATCGATGTTTGACCGTTGAAACATCATTAGGGATATAAATTGTATTCAGAATTAAACGGCTATAAAGCGATGGCATATGTGCCACATACAAATAAAACTTAATTTGAAGGCTTAATCAAACCTTTTGTGAAACATTATAAACATATTTTAAAAATATTCCCAAATTTTCGTTAAAGCTATTTATGGCCTCTCTTAATCAATCTACTTAATTGCCAGCTATTGCTGCTGGTCCTTCCTTCACTTAGGTAAGCATAGCTCAATTAAAAATCGACTGACATTACGACCACGCCCATATTGTTAAACGATTTAGTCACTTTTGTGGCAACACGCACATGGGGCGGCTATTCTGGCATTGATTTTGCGACTTGATTTCACAGTAAATTAGTTATGACTGTTGCGTGTTAATCATTAATTACGTTGACTTGATTGCGGCCTGGCAAACATATCAATTATTTAAACGGTTTTAAAGTGCTGACATAAAGGCGGCGGTCATGACACTCCCCCACACACACACACACACACACACACACACAGCAAAACACATACACATTGCAATTAGTGAGTGACTTTGCTTTGAGGCCGAGCCTACACAATTAGAGCAGCTTTTCGCAGAGGCTGAGATTGGAAAATTGAAAATGAAATTAGTATTGCAAGGCCACTGTCGGAGATTCTTAAGACAAGAGAGGCAAATCTTGAATATTAAGAAGGCTAATCATCTCTTAGCCCACCAGCAGAGTTGTTTATCTACGCAGCTGGAGATAAAGAGCTAAAATTTGTTGATTTGAAAATGATTTAATGTTCTTGTTTAATTATTCATTAAAAACTCCATTAAAATTCCTATAAACACCTTAATTTCCCCTTCTTTAGTTAAGAATATTACTATATTTTTATTCAAATTGATGCTTCCCACAATTGAACACTAAAAAGATGCAATGCCTGGCCCATCCAAGACAATTCCTTGGCATTCTACTTGATGTTCTACAAAAATTCAAACTTTTTTCGTCTCAAATTTTATCACCGAAACGAAGTATTTCTCATCAAATTATTTCGCCATGGCAAAAACAACGCATAAATAAATCTCTGAAGCACAATACCACAAATTCCCTTCTGGGTCAGTAAGTACAAAGCAAAGAATAGCAAAATAATAAAAGAATGAAAGAAAACTGCGAGCTGCGAGTTATTTGAATGCCCGCCTGCCTGCCTGGTGTCGCCTCCTGGAATCTTTGCTGGGCAGGCATTTGGACAACGCTAACTCGGCGTTCCTTTGAATGATTTTTGCGCTTTTTTCCTTTTGCTTTATTTGCAGCTGCGGCTGCGTCAGGTGATTTGCGTTGCCTTGGCCGGGAGCTGTGATTGAACCACTTGCAGATGGGCAACAATTGTTGCCACTTTTATTACCCTGCTTGGCCAAGTTTGCACTTCTTGGCGGCACGGTTGTCCATGTAAAAGTGAATTATGGCCACAACTTTTAAGCCCACCCTGGCGAAAGGGCGAGAGACAGAGAGAGAGAGAGAGAGAGTGAGCAAGGAGGACCAAGTGCAATTCCCAGGCCACAGCAAGTGTCAAGGTTGAAGGTGTGAACAGACGCGTGAAAATTGTCATCTTAAATTTTCATTTGTATGTGTATTGTCCTGCGTACAAAGGACTCTACAAGCATTTCACCGTCACTTCACTGACAATTCGTGCGTGTGTGTGTGTGTGTGTGTGTGTGTGTGTCGCGTTGGCAGGAAGACGAAAAGGGCCCCCGGGAAGGTGGCAAACTTTGGGCTAACTCTCACCCTTTCAGCCATTATATGCCTTTCTGCCATTGTCAGAAGTTTGCTTTCTGGTTGTTTCTTCTTTTTTTTTTTTTGTATATTATTTAATGTCACCATTGTCGTCAGTCAGGCTCGTCCCTATTCTTGTCGTGTTTATTTTATATGATGGCCTGTATTAATTTACGAGTTGCCATCAAAATGAAACCAAATGTGCATTACCCCTTGGCCTAGACCTGCTCTGCTGTCCCATTTGCCCTTCTCTGTAAAGTTACAACATGTTCACTTTGTGTTATTATTTCTCAAGGTACTTAAATACGCGTCATGTTCAAGGTCTGCCGTCGGCATATTGATTGAAATAGACAGGAAATTAGAATCAGGCAAAACGCTTCAAGTTTACGCTGACTTCAATAATTTTGATATTTTCCCCTGACAGTTTATAAATAAGGTAGAAATTGTAGGGAGAAATCTATGCCATTAGGCAAATTGGATTTGATTATTAATACACAACAAAATTTGCGAACAAATAGCAAAGGAATATGGGATTTTTTTTTAGTAACTTAGTTTAGACGAATATTTTATGCTCTTGCCTGGCGATTTGATTGAGGGCGAGGGAAACTTATAATTTCTTGACTGCATAAATGGGAGTTAGTGGCAAAATATCGAGCAAAATCCGTACTTTAGATGGTAAAAGGCATACGCTTGTAATCGAGCAAGCAAGGACTTTACCTTAAGTCTGGGAAACTACCCTGATGAAAAGGTTTAGCTACTTTTCTGGCTAACTTGTACATAAAAGTGTCACTTTTTTGGTCTTTAATTTACAAAGGGAAGCGGGACGCATCTTTTTTTCGTGGCAAACTCTCACAATTGCACTTCGTGCTTGTTCGTGCTTAGGTAACCCAGCACGAAAGAAAATACATTATCTACACGAAGGAACTTATGGGCTTAAGAGATGGCAAGCACAGCAAGTGGGGCGATATGTTCAAGTTCACTCGGTTCGAGTGGCGCCACATCAACAATGTGCTGTACTTCACAAAGTTCTGCTGGCGCCACATCTACAAAGAGCAGCTTTTGACAATATTCGTATGGCGGCACATCGATAATGAGTACAGTACTGAGTACAGTTCATGAGGAACCACTTGAATTATGGGCAATACTTTACGCAGTTAGTTGAGCACCACATGGACGAGGGGTAGTACTTTACATGGTTCGTTCACATTGACGATAGAAACCTTCTCAAATAAGTTTTTAGCCTCTACAACGGTCGAAAAATCATTAAATGACCCCTTAGTTTTTGAGGTTTTCTCGACTAAGTCCTGAAATCAATTACGAAGGGGCAACAGGTCGTCAGTGTCGGATCTAGGAGGGCGACTAAAGGGGTTGAAGCACGCCGAGAGCCCAAATATCTTGATTCACCAAATAGAAGCAAGGGCAATGATCTTAAAGTCATCAAAACTTTCAGAAAAAGCTGAAAAATATTAAGAATTGGACTCCGGGGTTTCGCTTGATCCTCTAATGGAGGTCTTTGGTTCGATCCCGCCTGGGGACACCTAATGAACCAGTTTTTCTTTATTTTAAAAACTTATACAGCCGGTCACAGAAAGCCTCCAAAATTTTCTATACGACTGCCCTGCACTTCTTAGGAAACGCACCCAGTATTTGGGTAAACCATTCTTTGAAGACCTGGGCAGTTTGGCAAAAGTGGCCCTAGAAGACTTGGCTCGTTTTGTGGACTCCTTAAAATGGTTTAAATAGGGTAGAACCTGTCTCCCCTTCCAAACCCCACCCTTTTTTTTAGTCATTACAATGGGCCAATAGGCCTCTTAGTCAACTCGGCCTCTGCCGAGCAGCCTATTTAACCTTTTAACCTACACAGCCGGTCACCTTCACCAATTATTGAAGCCAGCTTTGAAGTAATTATCCTTGATTTAGCTACTCAAACTTTACCAAACGGATACGGCGTTACCCTGTGTACGTTCCTTTCTCTTGCGGGAAAATTCAATGCCCAAGGGCCAATATACTTAAAGAAAAGTCAAATATTAATAATAAATCAATTTTGAAGCTTTTATTTTGGGTGTTTCAATGAACTTTCTTTAAATATTCCACTTATTTGCACTTATAGTCCCCATTGTCCCCCCCAATATTTATTTGAGTACTCAGCTCTTTCTTTATACTAGTTTTTCTTTTCTAATAATGCTTCACTCTGCTGTGGGTTACAAACTTTTGGTCAAACTTACTACTTACATTTACTCCCTTCTTTTGGCCGGGGCACATAAAAATCATCAGTGCAAAAAAAAGTTTCATGTCATAAATCATACCAGAGAGCAGGCAGACCAAAGAAAGGAAGTGTTATTGATGAGCATTTAACTTGTGTTATTTCCGTCATTTTCTTTAAAGTTTGCCAAAGTCAACATTTTTGGCTTGCGTCATCGCCAAACTTCCATTGTAATAGACTTGTGTGTGTGTGTGTGTGTATAAGTGTGTCTGTATTGAACTATTTTTGTTGTAGTTTTTACGATTGCTTGCCGATAATTTAGTTAATAGTTTTAGTGCGGGTTTTGTTTATGCTTACGCGAGCTATTTGGTTACACATTTCAATGGCGGCGGCCATTTTGCATGTTTCGTTGAGTGGTTGTCCCGAGGCTGAAGGCATTGTATCTTTTTTGGGATTTTTGTTTTGGAATACCCTTTTTACCCGAGGGGGAAGTGAAATTTTGTTGAAATGTATGGAAGGATTTAGTTGAAAATTTAAGTTCTGGTTGAATTTATTATATATACACTTTACAAAAGCTGAAACCAGACGAGACCTAAGTGATAGGACGTAATTTTAGCTAACCTTATTGACTGATTTACTATTTCTGTGACTATTTTCAATCTATCTCTTACCGAGTTTATACACCAAAGGAGTATTTTCATTATTTTTTCAAATAATATTCAATTTTAGTCATTTATGTCTGCGTCATACATAATCCACACTTTACATTCATTAAGTTTGACGGACTTGTTGACGGTCTTCAAAATGAGTTAGTAGTCTGCCAACTATAAGAGATTGTAATGTCCTGAACTAGTAGTATTATTAAACATAGCATACTTTAAAGAGCATTTGTCATCAAATAGTTTAAAATATCTACGGAAATTCCTTAAAGAATGAAAAGAAACCCTGACGATGCCTATTTAGAAAGACCTAAAGTTTAAGCTGGTTTAGTTGCACTATCTGTTTGTGATACAAAAGCTTCCACAAAATTCCCAGTAGTGTGTTCAAAATGTCGTTGCCGCTTTTAAGTATATTTCACATTTGGGGCCATTTTTTTTTTCTTTTTCGTTTCTGTTTTGGTTTTTGGGGTTGACGAGGCCTGATGATTTGCCTTTTGCTGTCAGAAACTCTGACTGGTCAATAAAGTGCGACGTCATGTTTTATATGGCGGTTGTGACCGAGAATGGATGAGTGCCATAAATTAAACGAAATTCCATTTGCTTGAATTTTGCGGGGGTTTTTCGTTATGCTTTTCCTTTTCAGTCTTTTTTTTTTTTTTTGTATAAGCTCTCTCAATTTATGGACACAGTTGAGCAAGTCCTTTAGCTACACTTTCTTTTACTTGCAGCTCACAGGGCGTATGAGTAATTGTATTGTATTGTAAGTAGCTTTTATATGAAAAATTGCCGCATTGTTCGGTTGTTTTCTTAGGAAAAGTGTATAATTTTCTCTCTCTTCTCTATCTTGGCGGCTAGACAATGTCTGGGTAGAAAAAAATTTATTGACCTGTCAGGACATAAATAGAAGAGTGCGGTGCGGTGCGGTGCGGTGGGGGTGGGGGGGGTTATCCAAATCCGAGTGCTATTTAATTTTTGCCATTAGCGCAAAAGGCTTTTGAATTGCTTGCCAAAACATAATGAGACAGTAAAATGTTGTTGCTTTGCCTGAAATTGGCTGAATTTATGAATAAAATGCGCATAATAAATGGACAGAGCGGTTGATGGTTTTATTGGTTTATTTCAAATCAAATATGGACTGTGTGTTTTATGATTTGGATGTGTATTGTTATAAATTAACATTCAATTCACTCTGATGCCTCTAATGCCTTGCAGCTGGTTTTAATAAATAGCCCAACTAATAGACACCCGGCACATGTGTCAGCTGGAGGGTTGAGAGTTCAGTTACCTGCCCGATAATTCCAGTTATAAATTTCATTTGAATTAAACCGTTTGTGTTCCGGTTCCTGGCTGGGGCTTATGCTACAGCTTCATTTTATTACCATTGCGCGTTTAACATGCGGCACGTCTCCAGTTCCAGGTATATATATATATATATTTTGTTTTTTTTGCCTTGCTTGTGTTTCTGTTTGCTTGACTGTGTAATTTATGCGCTCACGTATAAATAGAATTGATTTTGCTTAAGCATCGCATATTTTACCTGCTGCCAGTGATTTAATGGCTGGCGACATAATCTGCTATTTGCCATTCGCTACCTTGGCATCACGTACGACCAAAAAAAAAACACACACTCACAACAGCAACAGCAACAGCAACACACACACAATTGTATACGCTTAAGCTCTATCTAAATCCAAATCCATTTTCACAAAGATTCCATTATGGCACGCGCACACATACATGCGCGCCGGAGAGGACACCCAAAAGTATGCCATAAGCAAGCGAATCGAGAAAAAAAAGCAATTATGTCGAAATAATACACATAATATTTTTATCCCTCTATGCCGTGTGGCTGTGTCTGTTGTTTTTTTTTTTTTCACTCTCAATCGTGTGCTCTGGCAAGAATTATGATTATGAAAAAGCATCTCAACACATCTTTGTCATGCTTAGCCATGAAATGTTTGTTCAAAAAATTAGACATTACAATTTATTTAAATAATAATAACAGGTGAGTGTTGCGGGAAAGCAACTGATTTGTATTCCTTTTTTGGAATTGACTTTATTTTGAAATAAAAGGAGGATTCTGCTTGAGGCAGATGGCAGATTATAATCTTCTGCGTAACCTCTCTCTCTCTCCTCAGGATTAAGGCGAATAGAAAATTATAGAAGATTGAATTTTTTATGTTAAATATATTAGAAATATTATAGTCGTGAGACTATAGACGTTTTTTTAATTCTAGGATTTTAAAATTATGTGTATTACCTTCTAGAATATAAGATATCTCGGGTTTAATCAGATAAGCCGCGCATATTCATGTAAAACATAAAACATGCTCCATACCAACGAAACTCTATGCTCAGAATGTGTTTTGTTGCCGCAGCAGTGCAGTAGCAGCGCTGCTTTCTGATCTACTGCAGCATACTGAGCATACCCTTCTGTTGGTACAGAGTATAATAAAGTGGAGTATGACCGACTTTCTTACTTGTTTTATTTGTAATAGTTGGCCTTTCGATAGCGTGTGTGAACTTATATTATACTAGCAATCATTTTGCAAGTGATAACCGAATAGATAAAGGCAAGAAAGACTAAGACATTCAAAAGACAAGACAAGCTTACAAAAGAAAATAAGCTTTTTAGGCAGAGAAGATATCGAAGATCAGTCGAAAAATTGCTTAGTTTTTAGTTCATAACTTCTAAAAGCGCAAAAATAATAGAAAAGTGTTAGTGTAGTAATTAAAAGAGCACAATGGTCCATTAACTATTAAATTTTGTGATTTTTTTTAATGGTCCTATAAGTTTTTCGAATTTGTTGAACTGGCGGATAAGTGAAATTTCTCAGAAAATGCATATTTTTAATTTCATAATCAAAATAATGGTATCTTAGGAATCAGAGCAATACCTTGGTTATTTGTGATCGTTATTCAATTAAGTTTAGGCAGAAACAAGTTTGGTATGAATAAGTTAATGAATGTGGATACAAATTTCTTGTAATCCTTAAGTGACAGGACATCAAACCAAGAACTTCTTTAATAAAATGGCCCAAATAATGGTATGCAATTAAGCAGCTTTGATCAATGCCACTGATAAATCTAGCAGGGGTTGGTCTTACATCACCAAAAATGTGTAAGGAGTATTAAAATTATCAGAAAATGCAGCAAATTAATTAGATTAGGGCTTTGGGGAGGTATTAAGCCCCTTTAGCCCCACCCCCCTAGATCCGCTACTAATCAGCATCAAACGATAGTCCTTCTCAAAGTTATCTTTTAACTTTTGTTCTGCTTAATTCTGGATCATTATTCCAAATAAAAGTCTTAAGAATAGGCTATTCATCCATGAATTAGACAAACTGGTGTTGGAAGTATAAATCATAAGCATAAGCAACACTGCGTATGAGTAATGTCAAAGAGTTGGGAGCCCCATAAAATCTTACAATTTCTTTTTGCTTTTTTCTTGTTAAACATACAACATAAGCTGGCGAATTAAGGTGCTTAAATTTTCGATTCGACTGTAAGCCAGATTCAAGGCAAACTTTCGAAGCTTAGTTGCTAATAAATTTGCCAACTATTTGCACACAAACTTAGATACAAACTTCGCCTGGTCAGCTAGTGTTCGCAAATTCTATAGCATATTTGTGCTTCTTAAATTGTTGAAGCTGCACTCTGGGTATCGTCCGTAAAATCAATGATTCGGTCGTAGTTCTGTTCGAAATGTATTTCGCCTCCGCTTTCCCAGTGCAAAAACACAAACAAACAAATAAATAAGTAAAATCCATGAGAGGTTCGCAGCGCCACTTATGTTACAAATGATGTGCGCAACGTAGCGTCAGCATCTACATTGGATAAACCCACAAATGGAAGCTAATGAAGGGAAATTTTTTTGGGAAAGTCCCCTGTCAAAGAGACACGCTTCACTGCGCTTGCCGTCGTTGTGTTTGCTTTTTTCGTTTTGTGCAATTTGAATTTTCATAAATTCTCAAACATGCTCATAAAAAAAAAAAGAAAAAAGGAGATGTGGAACTGACTTTGACTTGAATATAAAGCTCCGGCCCAAGTGGCACATAATCTGAGCAATTTGCTGGAGTTTTATGTGATTTTTGTAGCCAGTATTAGTGGCCGTAAAGTACGCAGACGCCACGCTTAAAGCCAAATAGAAATTAAACAGGAATGTCAGCTTCATACCTTCGCCTTAGCTATTGTAAGTGAGGAAAAATTATCCAATTTAAAAGTCAAATGTCATTTTTTGTTTGCCGCCGTCATATAATGTGAGTTACCTAACAAAGGTAATGGAGGCCGAGGATGCTGCTGCTGCTGCTGCTGCTGGAGATGAGTTGACGATGACGAGCCGTAGACATTTCATTTGGCTCTGGCAGCGGCAGAAAAATTACTCGAATTTCATTTAACGCGGCAACTTTGTCACTGGCAGCTCCCAAGGACAACAAACATCAACCGAACGCAAACGCGCCCGTTGAGTTTGTTAATGTGTTTGCATAAATTTCCGTCCCTTTGGCGGGGATTGCTCCTTTTGTAGTTCCAGTTCTATGATTCAATTTACTTAAAGATCTGACCCCTCCTCTCTCCACCTCGCTAAATTCAAATTGGATTGTTAGTTTTAAAACATCTTGTGTTCTCCCTTTTTACCTGCATCAGCCACTCACACACACACACAAACCAAAAAATTGGCAGCAAATATGTTCAGCTGACAGCGAGAGTTGCAGGTTGGAGGACACATGCTGGGACTGTGTCAGGGGTTAAGTGCACGAGAATGTCGCACTCTGTGCTGTCAAAGTGCTATGGCCCCACGTGTTGCCCTCGTCGTAATGCATTAGCCTTGTCAGGCAGCCCAAGTTAACCAACCCGGAAACTGAAATGAAATTTCAGGACTCACGGGACTGTATTCATATATGGTCCTGATAAGGGCTCACGACTTGACATTTATGAATGAAGCACAATCAAGCCCAGTTCCCCATTCACCCTGACCATGAATATATATCAGGCAATTGTAAGTTTATTGTTCGATTTGTTTTGTGTGTGTGTGTGTGTGTGTATTTGAGTGCAAGCCCCAAGGAAATGGAGGGGGAGCATAGGAGCATACGCTGAAACCCGTGGCGCTACCCCAGGCTCCTTTGGTTATTGTTGTCTGCTTTACTGACTGGTTGCATGTACAACATACATAAAAAATTCATTTTGCCCTTTTGCATTTGCACACAAAACAAAACAGGGGGGGGACAAGTGTGGCAGTAACAATTACTGGAACAACAGCGGGTTTATACGTTACAGGAATTTGTAATAACTGTGGATTTGTAAAGTTAGAACGCATTGAGAACAATAGAATGCGGGTGGTGATCAATTGGTGCACTTAAAATTGATTATTACTGTCCCTAACGACTCAGGCAATGAAGAAGCAAGGCAAACATAATATACAATATAGTTTTTTGAGTTTGTCTTTGATTTATGACTTTGATAATGTCACAAACTTTGGCATATTTTGGTCTAGCGAAATCAGGAAAACCCATTGGCATAATCCACCGCAAGCCGAGTTCAACATTAAAGTTACTTTCCACTTCACCAACCTGATGTTACCCTTCTTCTCTTTCTGTCGTTGCCCCCCGCAAAAGCGGGTGTCAATTACACTTGCCGCTGTCGCCATGGCCCCGCAGTGTGTGTGTTTCCGCCTCCGCCTTGCTGCTGCTGCCGTTGTTGATGTTTGTCTCGCCCTGAAGCAATTTTTATGGCTCATAAAACCTGAAATTAGAACTGGCTACACCACTGTTTTCCACTACACCCCACCCCCTCTCCAATTTGATGATTTTGTTCATCTCCCAGGAATCTGGACAAGCCGCCAAGTGGATTTCCGCCCTCTTTTTATATTTTAGAATTAGTATTACATTTAAATGGCATATAATTTGTTTGCACCATAATATTTATGTGCCGGCACAGGGTATTATTTATGTTCACTTCGCGTAGCCATGACTTTGTGTGGTAGAACGGAAGGTCCCCAAGCTGGAAAATCACACAGCCGGCTGCTGTTACGAAATGGCGTTTAATTTGTATGCTCAGCCGTCGAGTTCCAGCCACGTCGTGTCGGTGTCTTGCACAATGCAGCGCACGGCGCGTATAAGCAATGTTTCTCTTGGGGGGGGGCGGGGCGGGGGAGAAGAACGAGCCACAACAATTGCGTATTTGCCTTTGGTGCGGCGAAGGTGCGGAAATTTTTAATTACCGCTTTAGAGAAAATTGTTAAAATGGCTTTTTGTTGCTTCCCGTCTTTTGTCAAGTGCCGCAAGGAACTACTGGCCTCTCCAACTTCCAAAAAAAAAGGCATACACAAATGTTCTCATACCCATACAAATATATTGTTAAATGTCCTTGAGAGCTGGTCGTCCTTTTATGGCAAGTAAATAACAGAAAAATTCGCATAAATCAAAGCAAATATTTTGCCAACGTTTTGAAGAAAGAGAAAAAAAAAACCCAAACCAAACCAAAAACAAAAACAACATAAGTAAACGACAGCAAGAGGCAAGGGCTAGAGGTGAGCTCGTGCTGCCTCAAACGTATTTGCTTGTTATGCTGCCATTTGCTAGCATTTTTCTAGTGATTTAGTCATCAAAGAGGACTTAACAATTCCTGGGAAAATAAGAGTTGATCAATTGAAATAGCTAATTGGGTCATTTTATGAGGGCGTCAGTAAAAGAAATGCTTTGTAAATTTAAAGCAAATTAATTACTTAGCTAATTGGGTTGCATCTACAAATAAACAGAGGGCTTAAGTTAAAGAAATGTTTTTGTAAACTTTTCTTGAACTTAAAGTTCCAATTTCTGTGCTTTAAATCTTCATTGTAATCTTAATTCAATATGAAGTTTGATCTTTACCAACCGGGTTGCTCATAATAGTCTGAACTCTCAGCAAAGTTAAGCGAATTATGCGATTTTAAAGAACTTTCGAACTACACCTTCTTCCTAACCATCTACCGCCATCATCTTTTAAGTTTTCATCAAAATCATAACTTTAATGAGAATTTAGTAAATTTACCGATTTTTCGAACCCTTTGACATACATCATCCGTCCATTTAATCGTCTTCAGGATAATCAGAATTCAAATATTATGTTTTCCACTCCCTTTTTAGGAGTTCGACCCTCTTGTGTGTCATTTAATCAAAGCTCATGCGAAATATTGGCATATAGCAGCTAGTTTAAGATCCTGCCAATTATTCTGAGCCACATTCTGCTACAGATTGTGCTTTCACTGCTGTCGCAGCAGCTCTCTGGTATGCTATGTACATATTTAATTACTGACGTCGATTGTTCGCCTGCTACAGTGCTTCTGCAGATCTCAACCTGGCAAACCGATCAAAGTGCTAGTCGTGTCGCTCTACCTCAGTGGATCGCTGGTGTTTAGCAAAATAACTGCCATCGATTGCTCGCATGCTATGACATTTTGGTAGCTCAACGATTCGGTTGATTGCCTTCTTAATCTTAAAGCTCTGATCAGGTGCAAGCTCTGTACATGAATCCCGGCTGAGCTTCGGTTCGAACTTGACAAAAATCCCGAAAACTCCGACTCCGGAGTGGTTCCAGGCCTGTTTACTTGGAGTCAAATAAAAATCGGGCTTTCAAAATCTGTGCACAAAATGAACCCAAATGCAACTATTGGTCAATGGAAAAAGGATGCATTCAGCAGAACAATCATTTGACATATTCTTGTGTATTATTTGTACTTAAGACGCTTAAAGTTAAGTCAAGTAGTTAGGGCATTTACCTAATGCTGTTGGTTGTTCAAATGGTTGTTGATTCCAGTTGATTTCCGTGGGCCGAACACGTATCAGATATCGGAAAAGGTCCATCAAAACTAGATTTACACTGTGACTTGGACCTTCCTAAGGCATCACAACAAGCAAATCCGTGATCAACTGCCCCCCGCCAGTCGCATTGAAGCGTGATTCATGCCTCACACTTGCTTGGCTCACCTCTAGCACTACTTCGCCCTCAATATTACTTACCCTTTCCGGTTTCAATCTCTTATCTCTCTCTCTCTCTCTCCACATTCATTCGCATTCAAAAGACTTTCGAAGACTAATCATTGGATTTTTTTCCCCCATTTCTGTTTTCATTTCTTTTGGCAGCAAAAGCATAAAATTGAAGACGACGCACAGAGGGCAAAAATAGGGAAATGAACGTCAAAGGCACGACTCCGGCGCCCCTGGGCTTCCGCTGGCCGCGGTGTGGTTCAGGGGGCGTGATATTGGAGGAGCGGATGCGTCATGTTTTCGCTTTGTGCTTTGATGACTGAAAGAATTGTCCCGGCGTGAGGTAACGAGGCAACCACAACGATCCAAATACAGACAAAGCGAGCCGATCAGGCAATCAAATATCCAACGCACTGACAAGAATATATAGGGGTATAGATTTGCCGATTTGCCATTGGAACTGAACTGAACCACCCGTAAGCCAATCAAAGCGGGCCACAGCGGGAGGCAGTAGCATGGGGTTGGGCATACCGCGGGCCTGTGGCCAACTACTGCTGATGACATTGATGATGATAATTATGACGATGATGCTGGCTAGGCAAGGCCAGGCGAATCTGGAGGCTGACACAGCAGCAGCGGGAGCGGCTCGCATCAAAGCGGAAACGGAAACCCTGATGGCTGGCGACAGTTTCAACATTCGCCATGGGCGCTCTCGTTCCCATCTGCTGCACAGCAGCAGCAGCAGCGGCAGCAACAACAGCAACAGCAATGCTCTGCCCACCCAGCAACCAGAGGCAGGCGGCACCACCAGTGCTCCAGTCACGCATAAAATACGCAAATTGCACAAAAAGAAAATCCACGAAAGCATTCGCAAGAGCGTGGACAAGAGCCTCGGCATGCTTCACCCGGCCAAGAACCATCGCAGCTTGGCCGAGGCGGAACATCTGCAGGGGCGACCCACAGACGAAGATGTGGAGGAGGAGGCGGCGGCGGATGATGAGGCCGCTTTAAGTGAGGTCATGCAATTGGCGGATGAGATTGATTTGGAAAACTCATTAGAGTCAGCTTACCAGAATGCTGTCGCCGGCTTGCCAGCCGATGAGCCAGCCACAACAGAGCCAGAATCCTCCGTCGCCATGTCAACAGAGCGACACAGGGCCACAGGTGCGGCTGATGTAGCCTTGGGTGGAAATCCAGACCGGCAATTTGTGCGTGCCAACATTGATGATGCCAATTATGAGGAGGAGGAGGAGCAGGAGGAGGATGATGGTGATGGTGATGATGTCACGACCACGACTATGAGAACGGCCACATTTGCGCCTCGTGATGGCACCGCAAATGGGGCACGAACTCGCCTGTTGCCGGTGAACAGCAGCAGCACCAGTTGGGCGAACAGAGCGGTTGCCCCCCGCACAGAGGAGTCGACGGAATCCGATTATCGGGTGGAAGAATCGCAGTCGAGGAGTGAAAACCAAAAAGCGGCTGACGATGATAATGAAGATGCTGATGAACTATCCCTCTCCCTGGGGGAACTGCAGCGGCTTAACGAGAGCAGCAGCGGCAGCAGCACCACCACCGAATGGACACTGGAGGAGGAGGTGGAGGAGCAGCACAATCCAAATGAACCCGAGGCCGAGGCACGCTCACAGGCCAGCATGGAGATTAAGCAAATCAATTTCGAGGCCGAAGGCGAATCGGATCCCGTGCTAGACACCTCGGAGGTAACCATGGATGATGGCTATCCCCCGGAGGTGATAATAGATGATAATACCAAACCGCTGGACATAGGTGATGTGGAGAGCGACAACATGGAGTCTAATCAAATAACTGCGGATGTGATCAATGCGAGGGATAGTAAAATTGATTTGGTATCCAAGTTTCTGCAGTACATAGAGCAGCAGCACCTGATGGGCTCGAACTGTGTGGCCGGCACTTCGCTGAATCTGGGCGAGGGAGTGGTCGATCGCTATGCACAGGATCGATTTCGAGTGGAGGCCGAGGTGGCTGTCAATCGGGCCAATATGCTGACCAGGTGAGTTAACCCATCAAATCAATAAAAGTCAAATCGCAAACTGTTTCCCCCCCCCAAATACTTTATTGCTCTTCCAATACTTCTTCCTGCAGATCGCACTCATTCTCCTTGCGCACCAGCTCCTCCTCGGAGTTTGTAAAATCGTTGCGTATATTGAATGTACGGCGTATCTCTTCCGGTGAATGTCCCTGTATCATATTGGCCACCGTCTTGCAGCTCATGTCCAATAATTCTCGCATATCCAAGTAATTGGCTGCCATTATCAGCTCAAAGAGTGTGCCCTGATCCACCTGTAGAAATTCCACATCCCAGGCACTTAGTGTGCAATTTCTTTGCAACTCCCTAGTCTCTAGGGGCTCCTCATCATTCTTGTGATGCTCGGCCCAGATTAACACCTTGCTGAGTATCACCGAATTGACATTGGGCAATGGTATGACACCTTCATCCTCCAGACTAGAATTCTCCAATATGGATTTAATGGTACTGGAACATTTCGCTGTCTGCTCATCACAATAAAACAATACACCATCCGATGACTCCAGTTTGATGTGCTTCATATTGGTAGACGAGAGATTTTTGGATAACGAGTATGGAATATAATTGATAAGGAATTGGAATAATTTGAAAAGTTTTGTGGCCGAAATGAAAACTTTTCAAAGTGAGTTGGAAAACTGATGATACAAACAAAGCTTACTTGGTGCTGGGAATAACCTTTTTGGCTAATGGTATCGTGTTGTCACTAAGTCTTCTAGAATATTACTTTGTTTAGTCCATAGAAGAGCCGAACTTGCCATTTAAGATGAGGCTTGTGGCCTTTACTTATTGAAAGATCAACAATAAATCAATTTCTTCTATATAATGCTTTAAAAGCAGTTTGAAAGAATTCACTTACTATTTACCAGTGGTCAGGGACTTCGCTAGTTTGGAACTAATTGTGGGGAATACTGACTAATAAATATATATGATGAGAGAGGGTGGTTACTGTACGATCTACCAGCCTCCTTTGTGGTGTTGTGCCACTGTTTAAAGCCTCGAGCTGGCTAGCACTGCAGGTTTACTTTGCATAAACTAGTCACTTTATTTCCATAAAAACTCATCATACAATCATACAAACCACTTTTCCTATGAAAGTGCTGAATCCAAAAGAAGCTTCAAAAAACGATTCGAGTTGATGAAGTTTGATTATGTTTCAGCGTAAGGTCCATGCGAGAAAGTATACCCTAGGCATATCTGTTCACCACAAATAGACCCAAGTGCCAAGCTTATCTTAAGCCAAATCTCAGAGTACAATAAGAGAAAACAGTCAGAGTCAACATAAGTGATTGTAAAGCTGCCTAAAACTCCGAGCTGGAAATGGTTAGATCTCTTCTTAAGTCAATCTCTTGAAGTAGAATTCTTCATAGCCTTTTCACTCTGGGCATGGCATAGTTCAAGCTCCGAAAACATGCAGCATGCGTTCCCACCAAGATGCTTCAATTGCTGAGATCTCTATCCATTAATGAGTCATAGGACATATATGCTCTTCCTCCAGGGGCTACAAAATTTAATCGTGGGGAACCCCCAAGCATTTGAGACACTTACTTGAAGTGAAACCACTGAAAGGGAGTGCCGTTTGACGGTACCATATGGGTTTGACGGTACCATATGGGCAGTGGCAGATCTGACCTTTTTTTTCGTGGCCACAAGCCAATCAAAACATTCTCCTCGGCATCACTTAAGTATTTTCTCTACATTTGCTCGCACAACAACAAATCAATTGTTAAAGTATCAGAAAAACTACTTTCAAATCGATGGCAATCTATGTAGTTATCATTTGCTAATATGCTTGAATGCTCGACTCGACTATTGAGTGACGTCACCCAGTCTATGTATTTCCTAAGGGAAAAATTCTCGCAGTTTCGACTTTGACAGTTTTTTTTCGAAGCTGCGGGCAGTGTGAATAGAGTTTAACTGGAATGTGATAGATTGCTTGCAGAGTATTGGGCTCGAAACAATTCAGATGACATTAAGACAAAGACTAGAGCTAATATTTTGATTAGAGGGTTGTGATAGCGTCTCTCGTAATTATTTAGATTTTTGAATTGTGTAGAGATTTGATTACTTTTGTTTGGCCACTTGGGTCCTCTTATCTGTAGTAATTACCCATTGTACGTAGACGATTTAAGCACATTTGTTAGCCATAACTCAGGCATGTAAAGTGTTCCCCTGTGGTTAAGCTATTTCTTGAATTCATATCAACTTGAAATGGTTGAATCATTTACCTATTTGAGTATAATGGTTGAATGAAACCCACCATTTCCCACAGCATTGTCCAGCAGGTAAGCTTCAGTCAGCCAGCAACTGTGTAACTAAGCTTAATCCTCCATCCACCTGTCCTGTTTTGTGATAGTTGACGCTTGGCTTGCAATTTGTATTTTTTTTTTGTTGATAAAAGTTCAATTACTTAGTTGAACGGACGCGGGTTGCCAAAAAAAAAACCAAAGAAAGAAAGCAAAAGTTGTAGCATTCTTTTGGGCTGCCGCTGCTGCGGGCTAGGACTCTGGCATTGATTTACTTTGACAACCGCAACTATGGCAATCCATTTGGTTTACTGTGTGTGTGTGTGTGTGTGCGGAATTTGCAGCTGACGCTATGCCTGAGCTTAGGTCCCCTCATCGATTTCACTAAGTTGTCGTATCTGGATAACTGACCGAGTGACAATCTCAAGGACATTTGGCTAACCAGCAGCAAAAAAAACGAAAGAAAGAACAAAAATAATGTCCAACAGCCAAGCCCAATAAACACAAAGTTTCAGCAACAGACGCTTATGTGGGTCCTGCTCCTTGCCTGCATATGTCCTTACACACACACATACACACACACCCATTAGACAGGGGATTTATGTCTTTGTGATGAGAGAGCTGTAAAAAAAGCGTCACAGTTTTTGTTCACTCTCTCGGTTTGACTTTCAACAGTTACCTTTTTTGTGTCAACGACAAGCTCTCCTGGAATGGGATATCAAATGGTCGCCTTCTTAGATTTGTTTGGAAAGTAATTTGTTAAAAGCCACCAGCAAAAACCGCACAAACAAAAATCTAATGAACAAATGCCGCCTGTCAATAAAATACACAAAAATAAACAATTAACCTCACTGACAAAATGACAAATTAAGTGAGTGTGGAAGCCGCCGTCCACCGTCCACCGGGGGGGGGGGGGATTGGACGGGAGTACTAAAACAATGGCAACAATTGCCTTTCCTTGGCCTGGGGAGCAATAAAATGCCAAAGTGCTTGACTGTAAACGTCAAATGTCAATAAATTAAATTGTGTCTGGATTTTGTACTGGATCAACATTATTGCCTTTGTGCTGTGTTGTCATATGTTGGACATTTGTTTTCATTATTTGCTACAAATTCTGTGAATGTGGCCTCGGGGATCGGCCCCGGGCCATAAATTTGGCTAAGCAAACTTCCCGGGCTAATCTTCATTCAATATTTTAATCAGTTCCCACACTCAGCAAACTAATTGAAGTTATTGTTTTGTGATACATTGTTATCGCATTCAACCGCCTCGACCCTCGGCGCGTTGCTCACTTTTTGTGCGTTTGAACATTTCCGTTTATTTGTTGGCCAAACAAAAACAAGAAGAACATTTAAGGAAACAAAAGAAGGGACCAAGCTAGGCAGGAAAAACAATATCAATTCAAGTTGAAATTACGAGCTTCAATTGTTTTCTTGCCCTGGCCACTTTTGTTAGTTTCCGTTCACGCCATCAAAGTGCAGACAGCCCGGGACAGAACCGCCCCCCGCCACCCACCTGCCCCGCCGCCCACGTAACTGTTGAAACCCAGCACAAAGAATCGAAAAACTTTTAAGTACTTAAGTGTGTAGAAATGGAGTTTCCTGCTCCAGTGCTAAACATGTTTACGGTTTTACTTTCTGGTCGCTTCATTTGACAGTTTCACATTCCCGGCCAGCATTTTGTTTTCCTTTCGTTCGCCTGAACTTTTGCCTTAAAGTTGGCA
Source organism: Lordiphosa andalusiaca (assembly GCA_035044965.1). Taxonomy (NCBI): domain Eukaryota; kingdom Metazoa; phylum Arthropoda; class Insecta; order Diptera; family Drosophilidae; genus Lordiphosa; species Lordiphosa andalusiaca. The sequence goes on along the minus strand of JAWNNM010001900.1, from coordinate 1,963,999 downwards.
AATAATTTATTGCTTGTTCCCGAGTTGTTTTCCAATTTGTTGTGCAAGTCCTTCCTGCTTTTTTCTCAACATTTGATTTCAGACAAGTTTGCCAAGCAAATCGAAAGCGAAATCGAAATCTGCATAAGCGATGCAGTTTCAAATTGCCAACGGCAATAAAACGCGACGCGACAACAACGAATGCAGAGATCAAAAGGCGAATGCCTGCACATCCTGCTGCTTAGTATGTGCATCTGCCGCGATTCATTGTCAACATCCTTCAAAGTTTGCCAGAGCAAACAAATAAATGTGCAGAGGGAATATGCAGTTGCTGGGAAATAGACATAAAGCCATGCAGACGAAGAATTTTTGGGGGGAAGAATTTCGCGAATGGATTTATGTAGTAAAGTTTTTTTTTTTTTGGGTAGGGGAAAGCTGTGAATGTTTTCAGTCATATGCAAAGAGAATAAAAAGTTTAGAGTTGGTGGCAACAGGGGAAGATGTTGGTTTAACAAGCAGAAAGCATGCAGCATTCATAAAAAAAAGATTTCCAAAAGTTGGAAATCACACACTTATTTCCAAATAAAAGGAAGAAGCAAATAAAGAAAAAGAATAGTTCAGACTTACATGAGTAACTAAGAATACTTCAAAATAGTTCCACTTTCCAGCCAGCTTTATAAATCTGCAAAACTTTAAAAAAAAAAAACTCCACAAATTGCAGAAAATAACTAAAAACTTAAACTACTGTTCAAAATTATAATAAAATCTTTTAAAATACCAAAAAATTGCAATTGTTTAAAAGAAACATCTTAGCGAAACTCTACAAATAGTTGTTATAGCTACCAGAATACCTTAAATACCGAAAGATATCATGAGTAACCTTAATAACCATAAAAGAGTTTCAAAAAACTCGGAAAATTCCTAAAAAAAACCTTTCAAACGAGTAGGCTTAGCTTTCTTTTGTCTGTGCGAAGGAAGCAATCAGTGATGGGCAAAGTAGGAATTAAGAAAAATTTTGAAAATGACAGATGTGATTTGAGAATTTCTCAGAAATCTAATTAAATCTGTCAAACCATTGACTATTATAATTTTGATTTCTCTTGTTGCTCGTCGGAATTGCCAACATTATAAAGAGTGCGAAAGTTTACTACATAAATGAGTAAAATAGGCAAAACGTTGTTTATGAGACATAACTTCAGATTTTGGAGGTGCTGGGAAAAAACTTATTTTGACGAATTGTTATATTCGACCTACCCTATAACAAACAGTAGGTCATTTCGACAGTATATTTTCGCAAATTGCAAATGTATTAGAAATGGCTTAGAATCTACCAAATATGTACGAAAATTACCAAATAATGTCAAGCATAGTGAGCAAAGGGGGAATTTTCATCAAACTTATCATTTTTATTATATTCTATGTATCGATTCCACATCTTCTACGGAGCACATAAACTAATATAAAACAAAGTATAATATATTGTGGCTATTTAGAAGATGTAAAGTGGGTCCTTATAGACTAACTTCTGCCTTAAAAGTTGTGAAAATTATATAACAAGTTATTAAATTTCTTAATTTTAATAAATTAATATCAGCTTAGTGCGCTGCACAATTCTGTAATTTTTGATTACGATATTGACTAATTCACAACTTGTATTTGTGTCATTCCACATAACAAAAACAGATAATCTGTGGTGTGCCAGAAATCTGTAGAGATTTTCGTATAACCACTTTCATTTCGAGCTACAACTGCTGCAGTTATAAGTGAAGCGTCGAAAAATCAGGGCTCCTAGATTAGTTGACAAGATCTAAGAGAATTCGAAAGGACTGTTCAATTCCTACTAGATTTGATGCGTACTGTTATCCTTCTCCATAATCTATTAGTCTGCACTGTGCCTGTCACTTTACATCTAAAGCTCTTCTAGTATAGTTCAAAACAACTTTCGTTTATATGAATGACTCAAGCGATTTCTGGGACACCACCCAATGAGCGCATTTAAAGATTAGTTTAGTTTGTTTTTAAACATTTTAAGTGAAATTTACATGTCTTTATTAGTTGAAATTGCCTGTAGACTTGGGCAACTCAAGCAACACACCATATCCTCACAAAAAGATGTCTGGAGGCTTAAAAACTGGGCAGTCAAAATGTCATCTTCAGCTGGATGACGCTTTTTGACCATTTCAATTGACAAGGCTTTCTCGTGGCCCATAATGTTTTAAATTGAAAAGCTACCTGAACTGACGCTTCAAACGCTTAGTCGATATGGGAGCGCCTTGAATCGTTATAGTGTTGCCTGATGGGTCCTTTGAATATTTACTTTGCATTTCAGGCACTCAGATGTCGCCGGTTTATAAGGCAATCCAATCGCTTAGTTTTGGCTAATTCAAATATGGCAGTATATGCTCTTATTTGTGTTAGTTTTTCCTTTTTTTCATCAACTTTTACGACTTGTGAGTTTTTTTTTTCGCAGTGTATGACAACACTTTCGCTTCCATTGTCGCAGGCGTTTGTGTGACGCTTGATTTGGTTCTGCTTTTGCTGTGCTCCACGGGCGGTGCTAATAATGGCGCCTTTTCTTTGCCCTTCCCCCACCCCCCCCACCAGGTCTCTCCGCTTTTGCCTTGCTGGCTTAACTCAATACGCTTGGGCGTTGGCTCTTTTTTTGTGTGTGCTTTTTTGTTTTTGGATTGTTTTGTTCTCGCATTGCAGCTTAACAATTCTGCCTACCAAAATGGAAATTGTTTTCATTTCGCAGAGAACATTCCTAATGTGGATTTCCACTGGCGCCCGCACTTGCTTGTGTGTGTGTGTGTGTGTGTGTGTGTGTGTGTGTGTGAGTGCCACAATGCAACTGACACAAGAACCTGCAACGGAGCGCGGTCTCTAGCTCGGTAGTTCCAACGTGGCGCTTCCCTTTTCCAGTTGGTTTATTTTAGTAAACGCATCTGACTTTGACTTTTCTGCCAGCTGCCAGGCGGCAGCCTCACGTTGTTGAATGTAAATGTTGCCGCCCGTTGTTGCTTTTGCAACAGCAACAGCAGCCGCAGCCACATTGTTGGCTTTGGCTGTTGCAGCCTTTGCGCAACACATGTTGCCATAACTTAACAGCTTAACAGACTTGTCGAGCAAAAAACACACCCGGCTAACTGAAGTGGCTGTCCAACTTGGCGTATGCGTAACATTTAAGCCACAAGCGTTGGCAAAGTCTATTTTTGTGCAATAAAAAAACATGGCGCGCTTTCCAGTTAATCCGCGCAGCAGACGGTGAATCTCCACCAAGTCGAAAAGTCATAGACAGAAGGTGGCCACAAAAAAAAGTTTGGCGCGAAATCTACGGCTCATTATGACCCCCCGCCTGGTGCAGAAGCCAAGGAAATACCAAAAAAAAAAAGAAAAAAAAGAAAAGAATCCACAAACTTTTGGCACAAAATGTTTGCCAACTTTTCGCTGTTGCGCGCCAGCAATAATAATCATCAGGCTGTTGAGTAAGGGAAAGAGAAAGCGACAGCAAGAAAGTGGCCAACTTGAAAGCAATTAACAAACTAAATCAAAAAAACATTTTTCAAACCAAACAAAACAAAACTGGGAGTTAGCTGCATGTGTGTGTGTGTGAGGAAGTGTTGGAGTGTGGGCTGCATAAATATGTCAACAACAACTGGTCCTTGGTGGTTCATTTAGCCACAAGCCAACCAACCAGGCAGCGGAAGGCTTTAAGTAATTGAACGAAACAAGTTTCAATGTTTGCTAATTGAATGCATCCGAAAGTTATGTTTAAAACCGAAGGGATGTGCGTTTATATCCTTGATTCAAACTTCAAACATTCGTCCCTTTGCATCCTATACCTAGAAGTGTTCTCGGCTGATTCCCAGATAAGCCAGATTCCCATTCGGGCTTACATCTATTTTGCATCCCCTCGTGCCAATTAGCTGCAAATCATATTTCACTTTTCTTATCGGCATCTTCTTATTTGATTATTTAATTACGCCCTAATTAAAATTGACAAAAGCCTTGACCTTTATGGGCCATTTAAAAAAAGCGCACACGAAACTGTTTGAAAACATTTTGGCCGGGCCCTCAAAAGGCAGACAAAGGCTCTCCGATTCTGTTTGGATATTTGTTTTCGTTTTGACATTCTATTTTCTTTTCTTTTTTGGTGAAAAGGTCGTCGCCATTCATTCGGCCAAGCCTCCTTCACCGAAGGCTCAAGCATATCCTGGACAGACGTTGCAGGGCAACGAGCTGGCTGCGTGTGCCTTGAATAATTAAACTGGAACATTTCGCTTTCAATTAAGATGTCGACACACTCACCGCTCTAAGAACCTGCGACCAGTTACGGCTGCAGGTGCTTAGGGGCAGGGCCGAAGGACACAACGGAGACGACAGCATCCTGGCGTGTCGGTATATTTGCATGTTTTACAGTTGCTGCTTTTGTTGATCCTTTTGGTAGGATTTAATTTGGCAATTTCGCCTTTGAGGCAGTTTCCATGCATAATTAATTGGGCCTCACGCATAAATATAATGGAATTAAGTTGACAGATAAACCCATGGCATTTGCCTTCTTCCGCGACAATCAATAAACGAATCCTCGACCTTGGACGCGGATTTTGTAAATTCCAATGCACGTCACATGCAGCGGCGTCCTTCCCGAGTCACACAATATCAAAATAGTAATCATGCACGGAACAAAAAAAGAGGAGAGAGAGCGAAAATACAAGCGGCTTAAGTATCAGCGGGTGGCGAGTTTTCTTGTCCTTGTGCCTGGGCAAGTTTTTAATAAGTATTCTTTTTTCTTTTTTTTTTTGTTGTTTTCGTTTTATTTGAATGCCACTTCATTTGAAGGAGGCAGCGAGCATGGGACAGGGGCAGGGGCAGGGGCAGGGACTTAGGCCGTATAAGCTGCAAGCTGAAAGACGGACAGACAGACAGACAGCTGGGCAGAGAGTGCAGAGGGCCTAAGTTGGTATCCTGGCCAATGATGTTGCAGCCCAAAACATGATTTTAATTAAATGTCAGTGGCTTTAACAGCAACGTACAACTTGCGGCAACTTTGTGTAATTAAACACACACTCACACACACACACACACACACTCTCTGGAAAGCATTAAAAAAAAACTTCCCACAAAACCGCATCAATGAATGCGAGGGCGCTTACAAAAGTTGCCAAAGAATTTTTCCTTTTCTTAAACCAACATATGTCAAACTGCCTCAAGGCTTACATGAAAGAATATACAAGGCAGCTGCAACTCAGCAGCAAGAGAGCTTCTTACATCAAAGAATGCTGCTCACAAGTTAAGGCAGCATCAAAGCTTCTTACAACAGAGAATGCTGCTCTCACAGCTAGGCTGTTTGTAGAATGAGTGGTAAATACCAGGTATTCAGGTTCTCTTCTTGATAAAACCCTGGTTTTTGTAACGCTGAGCTCGTGGAGTCTTAAACTTTGTACCCTGCAAGTAAGTTGATAGGCAATTTCATTCTCAAACTTTCTCTAGCCAAAAAAGAGTCATGAAGAAGAAGCTTTCATTTTAAGTCTGTTTGCTTTGACGCTGTCTTTCTAAGGTTTTTACTGCTCATGTTGCTGTGAAATTCCCAAGCAGTTAAGGCAAGCAACTCTCTGTACTAACGAACAAGACTCTGCTGAAGATTTAAAAGTGAGGTTAAACTTACAGCTCCTTTGTGATGCTGTGTGTCCTGTTTAAAGTTATGCAAAAGCATAAAATTGCTACTGTTTACCTATCACAAAACCCGTTAAAACAGTATCACATCTGCAATTGTGTAATCAAACTACATTTCCCAGCATTCCCAGTCCCAAAAATCACACTCACTCGTTTCTATTTCAACAAGGCCACTGCAAATGTGACTTAAGCCCCAAATTCTTTACACAAGCTCATACCTAATGGCTCATTTGAGACTGGGCAAAAATACACATTCATGTTTGCCTGGATTGCCATCAGGGATTCATCAATTACTGTTGCCCTGCTTGCAGCAAGCTACAAATATCTCAAGCCATTTTCAAAAAATCATTTGTCAGTCTGGAATGCAAGACAAAATTCTGGAATCTTTTTGGGCAGGTGATGTGGCTGAGCTGGGTATTTAAGTTGGTGCAAAATATTTTGAGCATTTTTCTTTTGCTAGTTTTGTGAAGTGAAGGGTAACTTGAAATGGCCACAAGCTGTAATTAATTTCAAGATAAATTTAAGTAAAGCCAAACTTATCTACAAGGAAGAGGCATTCATTGGAAAGGTATTCATTTATTGACCTTAGTAAGGTTCCAAGTAAATGTCATAAAATCATAACTAGGAAGGGTAAAAGGAATCCGAAATGTACACTAAATCACTGCATTTTCTCACTTTTACTTCGAAAAATAGTTTCAATATGCTTTCTAAAATCTATAAAATATTTCTTCACAAAAATAAATAAAATAACCTCTGGCTTATAAAAGTGAATCGATTTTGACGCCTCTTTTAAAGCGATTTCAACTTTTTTTCATCCTAGTTTGAGCGTTTAGAAAGCAGCATTAACAACTTGCCACTCTGTACTGGCGACTCTATAGCCACCAGCCATAAAATTATTGCATATCTGAAGCAATATTTGTGGAGTTTCAGCTGAGCGATCAGGTGAAATACAACCTATTCTAAATGCTCTAACCGCTCAGCTAAGCTGTCAGCTGTGATTTCAATGGGTTGCCTGCTAAAGCGCAAGTCAACTTATTTTACTTACAGCCACCTCAAGCTTATTTTCCATATTTACCACGCCCCCTACCGCCCACACAATTTCGAAAAAACTGCATATCTCTAAGAGATTTATAGATATAAGGTTCGTACCTTCAGCACATATTGAGTAATCAGAATTGTTTACTGATCCCCCAAAAGATTGTTAAGTTATGAGCAAAAGAATGTTCTCAGCTGCTACTTTCTTTGGTACAGAGTATATAAAAGTCGTAAGAGTACTTGTTTCCCTTCAAGTAAAGGGTAAACACGAAAAATCTAAGCTCAAAATAATTGTTTTCCCACCACAACCCATTTTCCGACCGATCGTTCGTATGGGAGCTATATGATATAGTCAGCCGATTTGAACAAAAGTTTGTAGAACTCTGTGAAAACAAGTAAAACAAACAAATACAAAATTGCAGGATGCTACCATTAAAAACAAAAAAGTTTTTTAACTAAGACTGTTTTTCAGACCCATCTTTTGTATGGCAGCTATGCTATATAGTTGTTCGATTTTCATCAAACTTGGCAAAATTATAAAAAAGCATGGAAAATTTATGAGTACAAAGTATGGAGACGTTTCCATTGAAAAGAAAAAAGGTTTTCATACCAAAACTAGTTTTCCGACCGATTGTTCGTATGGCAGCTATGAGATATAGTCATCCGATCTGGTCGATTCCGATATATTAGTAGTGTGCAGCAAAAAGAAGACTCTGTGCTAAATTTCAGCTCGGTAGCTTCAAAACTGAGAGACTAGTTTGCGTAGAAACAGATAGACCGACGAACGGACAAAGCTCAATCGACTCAGCTCGTCAAGAACTCTTTGGCTGATCAAGAATAGTTTATGGGGTTTGAAATGTATATTTCTATGCGTTGCAAACCTCTGGGCAAAATTAGAATACCCTTTGCAAGGGTATAAAAGTCATGTGTTAATTTGCAAAAATTTTCTACAGTCCCTCGTCTACCTTTAACTAAGACCTCTCGTCTGTTAGTTGTTGTCCTTAACAAAAAACCAAAAAAAAAAAAAACACTAACTTACACCCAGATAGGTAAAAGAGAAAGCACTTTCGTGTACTTACCGAGTTACTTACTCTTTGGCTGGCATTTAGCTCTAAAAGCGACTGTCTGGTCCTGTGCTGGTTGGTGTTCACCCCTTCTTTTTTTTCCTGGCAGCACTTAAGTGTTTGTGAAAGTGTCTTTAACACACTTTGTTCAGGATGGGTAACTGCAACTGTGTAATCATTGCCACATGCTAGAGGAGAGCACAAAAAAAAAAACTCTGATGTAGAGTAAATGCAGAAAGGAGACGGCCAATTAAACATAGCAGCTGCCTGCACTCCTTCTCATAACAGATGCGAGAGATGTGGGGGGGCGGCCATAAATTACCAAACAAAAAATCAACTGTCAACCTCATGTACTTTTTCTTTTGCCAGAGTCAGCAGGCACATTATCTTTTTGGGTGGCTGACAGTGTGCCATTGACATGGACAAATGAGCTCACCACACAACTAATTAATGAGCCACGCCCAATTAGCGAGCGAATCACACGCGAAACGGGTATTGATTAGAACCCAAGGCAAATTATGTGTTGTTAAAGCGACATTTTAATTAAGATGCGGGGGAGGGGGGGGGGGGGGGGATATCTTGAGCGCAGTTTTCTCGTTTACCCATTTCCGTAGACAATGGCCGGGCGGGAGCGCACTTGGGCACAGCTTGAAGCTGCTTAAGCATGCACTTGTTACCATTTCCCTCCCCCCGGCCGCGGGGCCCTAGCAATATTGTGTACAAAAAGGAAGCCACTTTCCACTGCCTGAATTTCTTGACTTGCTTGATAAATCAGTAGACCAAACGGTACAAGGATTTCGTTTTCGTCCCACATGTTTTATGGATTTTTAATTCAATTTCCGCACTCGACTAGCATCATAAATTCAATTTCTGCTGCATGGCCACTAATATCCTTTTCCTCGTTTTTTTACTCGTTTTTTTTCCACAGAATTTTCAAGACAACAGCACGCTCCGTGCAGGAGGATGTCAACTTGCTGCACGCCTCGGTGCTGTCCATGGTCGAGTTCGATGATGATATATTCGCTGCCGGCAATTGTTTCGATTGGAACGAACATCCCGCCCAGCCGGGACTATTCTGTCCCTTCGCCTATCGCCTGCCGCCGCCAAATTTGGGTGCCATTTTTGCCAAAGATCTGGCCATGGAATATCATTATCTGGGCAATACATCCGAGTGGTTCTTTTTGGCCCGCAAGAATGCCGAGAAGGTGATAGTACGCAACGAGCAGTATCTAAAGTGTAAGTGCCCCTACTTGATTTATGGATGGGAAGAAGTAGCAGGTCTTATTTATGATCCCGATAGGAACTTTTTGTGCCTCTGGAATATGGCTTTAATCTGCAGCCTCATTACTCACTAGACATTCCACACAGCAGCGTTCCCAAAAAGAATGTGATGAGGCGCAGTTTAAATGCAAATTAGTTCACCCATAACTGGACTAATTAGCTGCGATTCGCCAGGACGACATGCTTGAGAACGCATTTAATGCATTTGCGCTTGATTTATGCCTGGCTGGGGTCATTGAGGCGCGTAAGCCAATTTAATGCAAGACTCGCTTCGGTGCTGGCTTATCAACAACAAACTCGTAGCATACTTATGTGGGCAGGCAAGCATATTCAATATGCACGTGTGTGTGTGTGTGTGTGTGTGAGCGTGTCTGGCTATGCCGCAACATTTTTGAAATAACTGTGCAGAATTAAAGGTTTCCCCCCACTCACCTCTGCGTGTCGCTCGTGCATGTTGGCATGCAAATTATTTGTTTGCTTGACTATAACTAATACCTAATACCCATATCAAGGCATGTGCATGTGGTGGGGGAGAGTGGGGGACCGCACCACAGTTTTGGCATTTTCATGGAATTTGGTATAGTACGTCTACGCCTACAATTGCAGGGCAAATTGCAGGAGATGCCTCGCACACAACGACAAACGGAATCGAAAACAAACAACGCCAACAGACACGAGGCATACGTACCCATGCATACTAATAGCATTTTGGTCTAGGGCCAGCTGATTGCAGGCTGGCAAACAAAAGCGCCCGCCTTCAGCCATTTATTTGCCATAGATAAAATTCCATTTGGTTTCGTTTGTTTGAGGCCGAAAATTGAAAATCACCAACAACACAAAAAAAAAGGGGGGGGGGGGGGGCCGAAAAATGGTAGAAAAAACATGCCCAGAAAAATTATATTTGTTGTCCAAATAATAAACGAAAAGCCATTCCATTTGGCAGTGTGTGACATCGAGTCATTTATCTATGCTAACAGGCCAACGGGTCGACCTTGCTCATAAAACTGCTTTCAATGACGCGACTTGCGCCTTTACATTTCACTAAACTAGCATGATTTATGGGTTGGGCTGCAGCAACAGCATCACAGGCCAGCACTGTGGACACTAAATAGGTTTTGGTTTACAAATTTGAATATAAAAATACGTTTTTTTTGGAAAAATTAAGTTTCTTTGTCTGTGAAAGTCCCACGATGTCTGCTGGCTTAGGGTGAGACTTTACACTAGTTGTCTTATCCGGCTCGAAGGACTACGAAATTGCAGTGTGTCAGACTTAAAGCGTACAAAAGAAAGCGTTTTGAAATGGGTATTTTAGGCGACTTTAAGCTCCAGTTTCTTTAATTCTAAAAAACCCTTGAATTTGCCGCAAAATGTTTGCCTTGTGCTATAAGTCTCATAAAAAAAACTTCAAAGATGTTATGTATAACACCGCAACCCCTAATTTATAAGTGTTTTCAGCCCTGTGGTCCGATATTCTCTTGCGCATACATAAACGCACTTCCGGTGGCGCTACCTTATAGATATTGCAGCATGCACTGACCCAGCTATCAGTATTCAATTCGATTCCTGTCTTATATTCTTACTTAAGTTATAAATTTTCAACTTTCTGTTATCTCTTGGGAGCTTTCCATACAATTTTGTCAAGCAATCTGAGAAGTACATAAGTATAGGAGACGCTGCTTGAGAAGTAGGCTAACTGAATTCTAATTGGAGTTTTTTTGACAGATAACTCTCATTAAACGAAGCTATTTTCCACCCAGATCTTGGCAAGTAAAACACATATGTAGCCATCCCAAGTCTTAAAAGAAATCAGCATCAGAAGAGTTGTTATTCTCTGTGCTACTCTTCTCTAGACTCCTGATGATTACTTTCGAGACTTGTATCCATTTAGCTGCCTTCTCTGCATTCTTTCTGAGTTGGCTTCTTGACCTTCCTTTAATACTTCTCCATAGTTAGATGCTTTTTTTTTCTGGTATCCTTTTTTTTCATCCTCTGAACCCAAATGTTGTGCCAGCTCTCCTTAAGTTCTCATTACAAAGTACAATCCCCAGAACAGCACGATTGGCAGGTAAGCAGCATCATGTGATAGTTTTCTTAAACTTTTTCTAGCACGAAATATCTCTGCCATTTATTCGGATAACCTATTTTTTGAACTGATCAGAGACTAACAGTTGAAACACAATATTTTGGTAAGCGACTAGCTTCAATGCCAATTTCTCCCCTTACCCATTTCATCTTTTAGAGTTTATGTTCATAATCTTCACATATTTCAGTTCCCCGTCCCACAGTGCAAACTCAGAATGAGCCTTAGGACCACCCCAACCGGATAACTGCGTACACAATGTTCGCTGACTTTCAATTTATGTGCATTTGCATATTTGCATTCGCCTTTAAAGTTTGCCCACAAAACAAAAACCAGAAAAACGAAAAACCCCAAACCAAAGAGCGAAACTTTGCCCTGACTGGAGCTCTACGTCTTGGCCCGCGAGGCTCGTAAATTGGCCCAACGACAGCTTCTGGCCGAAAGGGACTTTATTAAATTTGTAGCATTTTCATGCCACAAGAAGAATGTAGAAATTGTGTAAATTTTCACACCGCAACCGCAATTGGCTGGCAATTCATGTGCAATTAATTTGATCATATTTTTGTGGCAATGCGCTTTCGACTGGTTAGCTGCAAAAACAGTAGAACGAATTACAAATGTGATGGCCTTTTTCACTTGCATAATTAATAATTTGTGTCAATGCCACATAATACGCAATTAATCCCTTAGAATTTTATGGGGAAAGCTTTTATGATAAAATTAAAATTTGACAGAGAGAATGTGAGAGGAGGGTTGGCAAGCAAAATTCGTTTATAATTAATAGGGAAGCAACTTAATAGGATTTGGTAACAGTTTTTGCAAATGCTGCACCATGAATTGCAACAGATGGGAAGGCAAACGGAGGTCGTCGATTTTATGCAGTTGGGGATGAAACACAGAAAAACTGGCTTGATGTATAATTAGAATATGTGCCTAAGTTCTACTTTCTGCTTCTTGCATGGAATGATTAGATAGTAAAGGCAAATTGGCTTAAACAGCACTTCACTTCCTGGTCTCAAAAGCAGAGGAATCACAACTTCCAGCAACTTTTCTCAATAGTGGACGATTTGGAATACTAGGTTAGCCTTTGCTACACAGAGATAAAAAGGATATTAAGAAATATTAATCGTATGATTTCTCGTTTCCATAAGGACTGTATGTGTTTCAAATTTACTCTTAATTATTCAACGGAGTTGAAAATCAGCCAAAGGATATGAAAAACTATCATCATTTAGAGGACTTTCAGCTTCGTTGGATGATTAAAAGGATATTTAGGACATGTCCGTTCCAAATGGTTACCGGAAATCATCCAATGGATATTTTTTAATATTCTGTTTTTTCTACTCCAATTTGTGTTACTTTTTAAGTGATTTAAAAGGGATCACCATGTAAAAACTAGGACATGGATTATATACTACCATTCACAGTCTTTTAGAATGTTTTCATCTCAATGCGATGAACTTTCTGTAGTAATATCCTAAATTTTTCTAGACTGCACCTAATTCCTTTTAAAAATCTGGCATGTTGTTTTGGCCTCAGCTCGCCAGCTTTAAGGCCAGCAAAGTACGAGGCATATCTGGTTGGTCAATCAACATAAATAATGTATATGGTCGGAAGTGCTGTCTTCTTTATGCCAGTGCCTTAAATTTTCAAGTATTCTGCACAACGATATGTCACAACCGGAATCCGTAGCTCACCCCCCAACCCTTACTCCTTACTCTCCCTTTATGCGCTTGTGTGGCAAGTAAACCGCAAATATATGTCATAATATTTGCTTTTCGCCCTAACTGTGGCTCGACTGAGGCCGATCCGTTTTGTACAATGTTATAGTAATATTATTATTATTATTTTTTTTTTAGCTGCTGCTGCTCGCTGGCGGCTGGCTACAAGTCACGTGTTTAACATAAAATTTAAATAAAAGTCACATACAATATGTAAACAGTTATATATATGTGTATATATATATGTACTCGTACTTCCTGTGGTTGTCCCCAGAGCCAGCTCCAAGTGACTGCTCTCTTTCCATTGTGGCCCCCATTGTTTGTTGTTGTCGCCGCCGTCTGCGCCGCTGTTGTAATTTCCGTCTGTTAACACAATTTGCAAATTTTACCACCCGCCTTTCCCCCCTGTTTACGCTTTTTCTGCATACCATTTAGCATTTTGCGGGGTAGGCCAACTAAATCAGGCAAATCTCTTGAGATAAACTATAACATATACAAATTCTATGCAAATGGAAAGTAGTTGAATTGTTGTTTGCTATTTCTCAGGATGCCATAAATAGAATCCTATAAATATGATGATGCCTGCTTCTCCATGGGCAACAGAGAACAGTAGCTGAAGAGCTCAGCCACAATATAGTTGTATCTGCCACATAAACTAACAAACAAGAGAGTAAATTTAAAATTTAACTGACACATGGCAGCCATCAACCTGTTTAAGAATTAAGCGCACTTTAGTTTGAGCGGTATTCGAACACTAATCTGTATAAAGCAAGCCAATTGAACAGTTACCGAGCGGTATCGACACTAGATTTATCAACTTAAACGTGGACATTGTAACAATGGACTCCGCACTGGACATGTCCTTTTATACTTGTCACACAAAGCCTAATTGGACAGCTGCTTAATTCACGCCAATGAACTGAACACCGCCCCCCTCCCCGCACAACCATTCGTGTGTCCTGTAATTAGGCTTAAACAACCAGCCAAGTGTTAAGTGTGAACATGGTGGCCCAAGGATTTATGAATTATTGACGTGCAACAGCAACAGCAACCATTAATTATCGAGTGGGGACTGAATATTGGAACAGTATCAAATGTCTTAATTGAACATGTTTTAAATTGATCATTTGGCCCTTAATCATACGGACTATTCAGTCATTCAATGCTACATAGACAAACAGATCAATCGTAAACATTGGCTTTGTTCACCAGCAGAAATCGATGACAGGAAATCGATTGATCTAGTTCGATTGATGTAATGTAATTGCTAATTTTTATGATTAGGATGGATAAAAAATACACAAAATCTCAAACCGTCATTAAAAATCAACACGATGACCTTCCTTGCATACTATTTTTTTACTAATAATTCCTTGTGGATGATTTTTGATGCATGCTGGTGAACAAGGCCATTGTTACAAGTTGATCCTGGAATTTCATCAGCTATTTAAGATACCGTATATGCAAACAAAGTAAGTCATGCCAAAGATTTATAGATATTAATCTTTGGTTATGCTTAATGCCCTCTTAAGTATGCTACGTTTTATGAAAATTGAAAAATTATTCAAGTATTTATTTTATATTTGTCTTTATACTTGTCTTGTCGGTTATCTAAGTCGCGACCATAACTGACTTGCAATATTTTCATTCTAATTGATAATTACTTATATATAATATATAAAGTTCGACTATTCTGAAGGAAAGGTTAGACAAGATCTCCGCTTTTTCCTTCTCACACCATTTAAAGATTATCATAAAGAGAGGAGAAAATGCATGATAAATCTCTAATAAATCTACATAATAAGCTCACATAGTTCTGTTCTCCAAAACTTATTTGAAAGCTATATTGATTTCAAGTATAGTTATGATTTCTTAGGGCCGTCACATAAATCTACAAATAACAGAGCAAAATCTAAGTTTATCTGACACATAGCAGCTATTTGGAAGATGAAATCTCGGCCCTTTATCGATTTTCGAAGTTGACAAACATGTTGAGTTGTCGGAGTTGACATGAACCGAACCAATCCGGTTTTCAATTCAAATATTACATATTTTACTAGACGAACCAAAAGAACTTGTCTTGCTGGGTAAAATCAATTGAGAACTTGTAACTTGATTTTCATGTTACTTACTTATGTTAATTTAAAGCAAGTAAGTGCTGTATATGGTAATGTATCTGAATATAAATGCCTGAAAGCACATTTGATGCTGAAAACCTAACATTTGACAGCATTTTTTGTGGTAATTTGTCGCAGCGTCACGCGTATGGTCGATGGCACTTCTTTCATTGAGTTGTCTGGAAAGCAAACTTAAGTTAAATTAGCAAACGAACAAAAATTCTATATTCTTAGAAACTTCCTGCCAACCTACCCCCTTTCCATGGCTATTAAAAATGCAGAATATCATCATATTTTTCTTGTTTTTATGCATATTAAAAAGAATATTGTTTTACCCAAAAGTAAAGTAATAAGTGAAAATATTTATTGAAGCCAAATTTGCATATTTATTTTTCAAATTGAAACTTATTTCTATTAACTTTGACCTACATAGATGGCTAGAGCTAGAAAGAAACACAACTCTCTGCGGTGAATACTCACTTATACTTGTCCAATTTATAGGAGAGACACAGACACGAGTGTATTAAGAAGTACGTGCTTGTTGCTCGTTCAATTTCAGATGAACTTTTTTGATGTTATGTAGAAACACGGTGCGGCTAAGTAATACCCCCACTAGTTCTCCGTGTCGCCTCTCTCCGTGCGCAGTTTGTCGCCCAGATTCATTTGATTGAATACCGTTATAATGCTAAAAGCAAATTTGGCCACTGTTATATTACTCTGCACCGATATGGGTAGAATGGCGGCAGCTCTGAACTGTATGGGTTTCTGTACTCTGTGCAGAAAATAGAGCACCGTCGTTTTGTATCTCCTATCGGCATCCAACCAATTGGAGTGAAATATGGCATTCGTCAGGGCCTGGCAATCGTCTATCAACAGCTCACAGCTGATGCAAAACGGAAATGTTTCCAACTGCAAGGCAAAGAGGAAAAACAGATTCGCCAATGCCGTCCAGATGCCGGAATAGAAATAGAATATGTTGACCACAGTCACGCCCATAACAATGCCAATCAGCATGAATTGTGTGAAAATGGAAATGGATGTCATGGGTCGCAATATATCACAGCATCTGGCAAAAGGAGCTATCAAATAAACTCATTTTTACAATCATTCCAAACTCCAACTCACTCCAGTATTAACTTGTGATCCTTAATGCAGGTCACCAGCTGCTCGTAGCTCTCCTGCTGGCTAAGCTTGGCATTCTCACGCAAATGGTCCACCCGATCCTTTAGTATAGCCAAATGTGCACGAAATAGATAGGCGAATATAATGGGATATGTGTCCGACTCCTGCTGCTGAAAGATCACTATGCACATGACAAAATACTCAATGAACGAGGCCAGCCACAAATTCGCTTCGCTGGCACGCCAATCTACCAGCGGATTGAATATCTGCCAGGGCGGGGAACCTTTAAAGACGGCAGATAGCAGTGTCGAGGTACCAAAGGCCAGATACATGGCGCCTATAAGAACCACCACACGATTGGCCGAGGCCACCGCACTGTGGAGTATCTCCCGTTGCGGCCGTGTCACACAATGCTCATCCAGTCGCACAATCATTTCTTGCATCTTCTTCAAACGCCAGATTTGGGTGTAGGTCACCGTCGTCTTCACCGTACTGCCCAAAGCATTGAGGAACACTTGCAACGAGGTGAGAAACTCATTTGGAGTGAACCTGTCGAAGTAAAAGAAGTATGTGGCACAAACACCCGTGGGCAGATAAACAATTCCCAGCACTATTGATATGCAAGTCCACACAAAATAAAGCCAACTCTGCGGTCCCGGCTCAATCTTCTCCGGCTGCCAGCCGAGTGCCTTCATGGTGCGATGAAAGTAATCAAAGGCATCCAACGAGCTCACGTGCTCAGTGAGGGGAGCCGGTTTGAGGCGCTTAAATGTGAGCAACTTCATCCTGCTTGTGCCTGTGCCAGGGGTCAGTTGCAAGTGAGGAGAAGTCCATTAAGTAAAGGGGTTTTTATATCCCAAATGGAAGGGCCAATTATTCATTATTCTGTCTGTGATATTTATTATTTATTTGTATTTTAAAAACAACGCACAAGGTGTGAGACTTCTGTCATGTGTTAGTGTCGAGGTGTTAACAAAAACATGGAAACATTGTGACCAACTTTGGCCAATACTGCAGCTGCCCAATTCCCGCAAAAGAAGTTAAATCCATCTGGAATGACCTCCAATTAGGCCAAACGTTTTTGAATAAAAGATTTATGCACCACAACTAGCAATTAGCCAGAGGCACAGCATATTTTATTACTTGCAAATGATTTGAAAATAAAAAATTTGCATTGCCAAACTTTAGTTATGCTAAGTGAAGTCCTTTGACTTGCACATAAGTTTCTCATGCAAGTGCATAAGGCTCCTTTATGGTGTTGGGTTGTTCATGAGTGAGTAGGTGTAAGTGAGCAAGTGTAAGGAGCCTGTACATAGCAAATTTCAGAATAATTTGGAAAATATTTATAGATTTGTGGTCTGGGAAAGGCTTGAGCCTCTAAAGCCCCCCTGCTAGATCCGTTACTACTGATGGCAACCAGAGCTCCAGAGCTGTTACCTATTTATACCCTTGCAAAGGGTATTAAATATAATTTTGCACAGAAGCTTGCAACGCATAGAAATATTCATTTCCGACCCCATAAACCATATATTCTTGATCAGGGTGACGAGCTGAGTCGATTGAGCTTTGTCCGTCCGTCTGTCTGTCTGTTTCTACGCGAACTTGTCCCTCAGTTTTAAAGCTATCGAGCTGAAATTTTGCACAGATTCTTCTTTTTGCTGCACACTACTAATATATCGGAACCGACCGGATCGGATGACTATATCTCATGGCTCCCATAGGAACAATCGGTCGGAAAACTAGTTTTAGTATGAAAAACTTTTTTCTTTTCAACGCAAACGTCTCCAAACTTTGTAATCGTAAGTTTTATATGTGCTTTTATAGTTCTACCAAGTTTTATTAAAATCCGACAACTATATGATATAGCTGCCATACTAAAAATAGGTCTTAGTTAGTTAGTTTTTGTTTTTAATGGTAGCATGCTGCAATTTTGTATTTGTTTGTTTCACATGCTTTCACATAGCTCTACAAATTTTTGGCCAAATCTGCTGACTATATAATATAGCTCTCATACGAACAATCGGTCAGAAAATGGGAAAAATATTAATTTTTGAAAATATTTAAGCTAGCACTTGCAAGGGTATATAAACTTCGGCACAGACGAAGTTAGCTAAGCTTTCTTGTTATTTCATAAAGGGAAAACAAGCTACTACAAATGAAAAATCCTTTCTTATAATGTTTTTAAGCTCAAGGTGATTATATTTTCACAGATTTCCCCTTAAATTCACTAGACTCACTTCCAAGTCCCTTCCATTAGTAGGTGGAAAGTTGGTCTCCAACTCCCATTGTATCAACTGTTGCTGTGGCTAATAGAGATTCCAAAAGTTTCTAAAGAAATATGTTAATTGAAGTAATCACAATCTGTACGATTTTGTCAATGTTATCTGTGGTAAATTCTATGTGTTTAAAGATATGTAAGAGCAGGTTTACTACAGTCACAAAGTTCTGTCGTTGTCCAGAAGATAATGCATACTATAGCCTCCAGCTGTCTTAAGAAAAGCAAAAAAAAACAAACACAGTCAGCGAAATTCGCCATTCGAATATGCAAAATATAGAAAAACCCACCCCAACTCAACACAAAGTGGTCTATTCCTACGCAAATAACAAGCCAGCCACCAACCCGAATATCAATAAATCACAAAAAAAAATACTAAAATATGATATATATAGTATATCAAACTTTAACCTGAAAATTTACGATCTATGCACTCTCCATTTGTTACTTTCCAACATTTATGCATTAAGTTGAAGTCATTTTATTCATTGCATAACTTTTCACCCAGATTTATTTGATTTAAGAACGTTTTAATGCTAAAAGCAAACTTGGCCATGGCCGGATTACACTGCATGAAAATGGGGGGAAGTGGCAACAGCCGTGGCTGTTGCACTCTATGCTGAAAATAAAGCAAAAACGGTCTTATAAAGTCCCAGTTGGAGGGAAAGACCGCATTCGCTAGGTTCAGGCAATCATCAATCAGTAGGTCACAGTTTAGCAGTAAAAGGGATGGATAGAAAGTAGTTGCCAGGAGGTTTCAGATGATGGAGAAGAAATGTTTCGTAAACGCTAGATCTGCAAAAATGTATACGAGAAACAAATTGAGAAACAAGCATTCTTAACCAAGTTTAGAGCCTCCTGGATCCAAGCCTCCTGGAGCCATGCCTTCTAGTGCCAAGCCTTCTAAAGCCAAGCCTCCTGGAACCGATCCTTAAAGATGGAAATTATATCCATTGTAAAACTAATGCTACAAAGGTATATGCATAAAATGTAGAGGCAATGACTATGACCTTTTCAAAGACCTAAAAATGTCAAGTATAAATGCTGACAGATTGTTTCAACTAATCATATAGCTAGGTTTTATATAAAGCTCATGTAAAAAAGAGTTTTGTGGGTGGAAAAGAGCTTCCGAAAGCGATGTTTGTTTCCATTGGGTAATTCTAGGTAAAAACTAAAGAAATATGCCAGCTAACTGCTCAATGGGCTCCCTTTTTGGTAAATTTTAGATGGTTACTCATTTGATTAATCCATTTTTATCAGTACTTATAAAGGTTATACAGCTGCCTTGGTAGGTTCTGTGTCATTGTTGGAATAGCTCCAAAATAATTTGTGCTGGTAAATCCTTAAGTCGTCCTCCTCCCTTGGTTGAAACAAAACTCACCAGATGGCTTTTCCAACCCCATATTATGAGTAATCAAAACTTGACTTTATTTTCTGCCACATAAAACTTCCACAATTCTCAATTCACAACTCCAAATCGGCTCTTCCCTGGCGAAACTTTTCGCCCAGATTCATTTGTCTTATCACAGTGATAATGCTAAAGGCAAACTTGGCCATGGCCAGATTACTTTGCATGGATATGGGAAATATGGCTCCAGCCGTAAATTGTATGGGCTGTTGCACTCTTTGCAGAAAATACAACACCGTCGTCTTATACCGTCTGTCCGCATCCAGCCATTTGGAATAGAAAAGCGCATTGGTCAGGGCCAGACAGTCGTCCACCAGCAGCTCACAGTTCATGCAAAATGGAAATGATTCAAACACCAAGGCTGTGAGGAAAAAAATGGTAGCCACCACCGTCCACATGCTGGAGTAGAAAAAGAACATATTGATCATGGCCACGCCCATGACCACGCCTATGGAGAAGAATTGTGCAAAAATGGTGATGGTAGTCATGGGACGCATAATGTCACAGCAACTGTTGAAGAAGTGCTTATTATTTGACACAATCATCAACGTTAAGTCCAACTCACTCCAGTAAGATCTTGTGATCCTTGATGCAGCTAACCAACTGCTCATAGTTCTCCTCCGAACTTAGTTCCGGATCGAGGCGCAGATTCTGTACACGATCCTTCAGCACAGCCAGATGTCCGCGAAAAATGCTGGTAAACACTATGGGATAAGTGTCCGCCTGTTGTTGCAGTATCACCATTATGCTCATCACAAACCACTCAAAGATGGAAGCCAGCCATAGATGCACCTGGCCGTTTCTCCAATCACACAGAGGATTATACAGCTGCCAGGGTGGCGAACCGGCAAACACCGAAGTGAAAAGCGTTACCGTGGTAAAGGTAATATACACCGACGAATAAATCACGACCAAACGATTAATGTTGGCCACCGTGCGATGAAGTTGCTCTCGTTGCGTGGGCGTTACACAGTGCTCATCCAGCTGAGCAATTACTTCATTCATCTTTCTCAAGCGCCAGGTCTGCGTAAATGTAAAACATCCCTTGGCCGAGCCGGCAAATGAATTGAGAAACACCTGCAGCGAGGTGAGAAACTCATTTATGGTAAATTGGTCGAAGTAAAAATAGTAGGTGGCAAATAGAGCGCAGGGCATGTAGAGAAATCCCAGAAAATTGGTGGTAAACGTCCAGATAAAGTAGATATAGCGTTGGGGTCCCCTCTTGGGCGGTATCCAGCCCATTATTTTCATACAGCGATAGAAGTAGACACAGCCATCCAGCGAGGTCATACGCTCAGTAAGCGGAGCTGGTTTTAGATATTTAAAAGAAAATAGCTTCATCTGGCTTGACGTTCCAAATGGTAATGAAGTGAATTTCACTCACGAAAGGGGGTTTTTATAACGAACTTGAATAGGTCAAGCTGACTTAATTGTTCTTAATAATTAATTTTTATTAATTTTTGGGCCAAAAAAAAACAAAATGAAGAAGGTGCTGTGAGATAATTGTCATATGTTGGGTGATGATTTCAGAGGACAGCTTAAATTAGACACTTTGAAGTTTCTGGCTGTTCATACTGACTGACTGATTCACTGACTTTGACTTAGGAGTGGTCAAGTTCGACCAAAATTTGGCAAAATCTTAGTAAAAGCCCTTAGAATTCAAAATGGCAAATTTTAAGAAGACAAACATTGAAAAAATCAAGTTTTCTTAACATAAAACTAATATTTGACTGAATGGTATTGTGACAAATATAGGTTATAGTCATACGATTTTCGCCAAATTCTGAAACTATCTTTAAAAGCCAAATATATTCAAAATGGTTGAGTTTAGGTTCATTAATATTAAAAATAAGAAACATTTTCTGACTAAAACCCATTTTCCAACGATCGTTCGTATGGCAGCTATATGCTATACTCTTTCGATTTTGACCAAACTTTGCAGCCTTAAGAAAAAGCATTTAAAATAAAGTTATACCAAATTGGAAGACGTTACAATTAAAAACAAAAAAGTTTTTCCTACCAAAACTATATTTTAGACCCATCTTTTGTATGGCAGCTATGCCATTAAGTAGGCCGATCCTAATCAAACTTAATAGAACTATTAAAAAGCTAAAGAAACTAATAAATAAGGAGTTTCGAGACGTTTCCATAGAGAACAAAAAAGTATTCCTACCAAGACTATTATTTTTACCCATATTTTATATGACAGCTATAACACATAGTACGCCAACTATAATCAAACTTAATTATATAATAAAGAAGCATAAGAAACCACTGAATACAAATTTTAAAGACTTTATCACTTAAAACAAAAAAGTTTTTCTCACTAAAACCCATTTTCTGAGCTATCGTTCCTATGGCAGCTATGTGCTAGAGTCATACGATCCCATCGGTTTCTATATATTAGCAGAGAGCAGTAGAAAAATGGCTCTGTGCAAAATTTCAGCTCGATATCTGTAAAAATTAGAGACTGGTGTGCTCAGAAGCAGACATCCGGAAGGCTAAAACTCAATCGACTCAGCCCGTCGCACTGATCAAGAACATTTATAATCTTTTAAGTCGCATTGCAAGCTTCTGGGCCAAGCTATAATACCCTTTGCTGAGTATGAATATCATGGTTAGTGCCCTGCAAAGTATGCTACGTTTAAACATTATCTCTCAAAAGAGACGTTTCCTATCTACCAGAAGTTTCGCTATCTTATCGCCCAAAGGGTACTGGAGAATCGCATTCTTATTAAGAAATGTTTGGTTGGGGTATGGTGCCTCGATTAAAGTCTCTCAATTATTCCACTTAAATATAATATTTCATTTTAATAATCAAGGACAATTAAGATGGCCCACTTTCCAGGGCATACAAAAAAGGGTAGACTTTCTCTTCACACACACAATCTCAACCTATTCCAATTTCCCCACATTGCAGCCTTTCATCTTTACTCAAACCGCACTGAGGAGCGCATTGAGGACGATACGTTGGCCGTAAAATACGAGGACGGCAGATGGTCAAAACCCTATTACGATTGCGGTGGTGGCAATATATGGATGTTAACCTACACGGTGCCATTCTTTGGCTATGAGAATGGCAGCTATCATTTCAAGTGAGTAAAGAGCAAAACAATGGGCGTTCTATAAATAAGTCACAAAGAAATTGTAAGAAGGAAAATTGCAATCGGTTGCAGTTTTCACAGTGGGATGCTGATGCTGACGGTGCTGTTGCTGCTGCCTGTCAGGGGCAGCCAAAAGAGGAGGAATGACAAAATCTGAAAGGAAGCTGCAACTTTTTGACTTTAGTCTTTGGTGGATGGTGGATGGTGGGTAAAGAGCAATAGTAATTGAATGGCAGAATGGCTGCTCTTAGCCTGGCACGTGCCAGGGGAAAAACTGTTAGCGAATTTTGATCACGCACCGGCAAACGGAATACTTTAAAACACACACACAACATTCTTATGAAACTTTATGGCTTGCCTTCCGCTGTCTCCTTTTCTATTTAACAGATTTCAAATTTTCCCTTTTTCTTTTTTTTGGACATAGTTTTTTGCCTTTTAGAAAAACTTTTTCAATTGAATATTGAGGCGAAAAAAGTTGGCAAGCAAAAGAGGAAGAGGAAACGTTAAGAAAGCAGCAGCAGCAGCAGCAGCAGCAGCAGAATTGAAAACAAGTTACATAGTTTGATGAAAATTTCATTGATGTTGCTTTATGGCGCGTGGCCAAATCAATATAATTTGAAAATGGTAACTGCACTTTGGGCATATTTAATTAGTTCACTGGGTGTTAACAGAGAGAGAGAGAGAGAGGCAGACGCCGAGGGGTGGCGGGGGCATTCATTTCATTAAAATTGTTCAATCAACTGTGCGTGTCAGTTGATTTATTAGAAATATTTTTGTAAGCCACTCAGCAGGCCGGGAATAGAAACCCGGGGGGGTACAAATTCTGCCTGATCTACGCAGAAAAAGTTAGTTAACGAGAAAGCTTCGTCTGTGCCAAACATTTTATACCCTTGCAAGTGCTCGCTTAAATATTTAAAAAAAAAAACCTCTTTTTCCCATTTTCCGACCGATCGTTCGTATGGGAGCTATATGATATAGTCAGCCGATTTGCACAAAAATTTGTAGAACTCTGTGAAAGCATGTAAAACAAGCAAATACAAAATTGCAGCATGCTAGCTTCAAAAACAAAAAAGTTTTTCTAACTAAAACTGTTTTCCAGACCCATCTTTTATATGGCAGCTATGCCATATAGTTGTCCAATATTCATCAAACTTGGCAAAATTATAAAAAAAACATACAAAATTTATAAATACAAAGTTTGGAGACGTTTCGATTGAAAAGAAAAAAGTTTTTCATACTAAAACTAGTTTTCCGGCCGATGGTTTCTATGGCAGCTATGAGATATAGTCATCCGATCCGGTCGGCTCCGATATATTAGTAGCATGCAGCAAAAAGAAGACTCTGTGCAAAATTTCAGCTCGATAGCTTCAAAACTGAGAGACAGAACAGACATGCAGACGGAAGGACAAAGCTCAATCGAGTCAGCTCGTCTCCCTGATCAAGCAAACCCTTTGCAAGGCTATAAAAACGGCTGAATATATTCAAGAAATGTCTGAAAAAAGTGGGAAACCAAGTTTAAGTTGTTTCGTTTTGCTTAATTTGGTTCAAACTGAAGGCATCAATCTTTAATTTCATTGTAATCTACCCATTCCTGTTAAAGCACAAGCTGGCAACCCTTATTTTCTACCTCCCACTTTCATCCCCGTCTCAGTTTCCACTTTCAAATCATCTGAATCATATCGCTTTCAATAGCAAAATCAATTTATTTATTTAATATAAATATCTCCTTGTCCTCCACCATATATTTCTCATATTGTTCGGTCGTGGACTCATCTGCCAGCGGTGGCTTGTAACAATAACAGGGATACACCATGCGCACCTCAGGCCATTCCGGCTTGGCTCCCGGCGTTGGTGTTGTGGTGAAACGAAATCTCTGTCGCCCTGCGGAAATTCACTCAAAATTCAAGCTTCTGCTTCCCTTCACACACACACCCACATACACACACACACACTTACAGCGGGTCTGATAGTATTGCTTTTGCCACCAGTCCAGGGGCCGCTGTGGCCCATCCACATGCTGTTGCCCGGCCAGAGTCAGCCCAATCAGCATTAGCAACTGTAATAACCACATTTCGCTACTGCCGGCATTCATCAGAGTAGGTAAGCCAAATCGCTGGCCTGGTAATTATAACAACCATTTCAAATTTCATTACACACGGCAGCGCCGCCGCCGCCGGCTGCTGCTGCTGGTGCTGCTGCTTGAGAGAAGTTTGAGAAGTTGTTTGGGGTTCAGGTGGCGAATTTTCCAAAATTTAATTAAAGCAATCAATTATAAGAGCCCGCTCCACCTAGTCCCATCTACCCCATACATGCCTATTTAACGTTCAATGACTTTGCACGCTCAATAAATTTCACGCACTGTCAGAGGAAATGGGGGAAATGGGGTAGCGGAGGACAGCGGAAGCTGGGAAACTGCCTGCAATTAGTTGCAACATAAATTTGGTGAGGGCTAATGGGCGGATGCACAGTGGTTGGAAGTGCAAAGAGTGGTCGGTCACATTTTGCATTATTTACATTCAAGGCAAAATCCCTTAGCACATAAACCCATTTGATGCCCTGTCTTGGGCTGGTCCTTTGTGGTTTATCAAAAACCAATTAATTTATACAGCTAAATTAATGTCTAAATGTTGAAACTTCCATTAGTTCATTTCGTTTGCACAGAGTCAGTGCCTTAGAATGTGCATGTCCTGCTCCTTGTCCTTGTCCTTGTCGCTGTCCTGTTGCCGGCCACATCCAACAAAAGCTCATTTATTTCAGCGCGCTTAGAGAGCCCGCACGCTATTCTCCCCGGGCGTAAATGAAAATAAAGTTGTGCAGTAAAAAGTTTGCGGGCAAAGTTCAACGGGAACTGGGAGGGGAACGGGGCAGCGGACTGCAGCGGCTCGTGTTAATAATGTGCAGCTATCAGTTTCCCATTAGTTTGCCAGCTGACTGCAATATTAATTTGTTTACTTCGCTGGCGACGGAGCACAAAAGTTGCTAATTGATTCAATTTATTAGGCGGTTCATTTTTCTTAATTGCAGCAACCACATTAAAGATAATTTTATTAAAAATTATCTGGCACTTGGCACCGCACACAAACTGCGCATTAGCAGCTGCTCAACAAAACAACAAATCACATTAAGCGCCTGCTGTGGCGTCTCCTGCTGGGGCAATAATTTTGTGTGATTTCATTTAAGTTTCGCTTAGAGCGCCGCGCCAATATTAAAAGGGGAGTGGCTGCTGCTGGGTTGGTAGCAGTTGGTAATCCCGGCATTGTATTTATTTGACTTATGCTGCAATATAGCCCAGCCAGCCACACACACACCGGCTTACTCACATGCAGCCTCAGCTGCTTGCTCTCGGGGGCGAAAGCATAATGAGGCAAACGGAAACGGAAATATCAAATATGGCAATAAGCATGTCTTTTGTGTGCAGTGGCCGAGTCCGAGTTTCAGTTGTGCCAAAGACAGAGCGTCGGCTTGTTAGCCTGTCAAATTGCCACATCTGAATGTATGCATGATTATGAATATATGTATGCAAGCCAGGCCCCAACCCCCTTTAGCTGGCTCTTCAATTCTTAAATCAAACTGGCAATCGTCGACAACCAACAACAGTTTGTGCAACAACCATGTCAGTGTCTTGTCTGCGTACCAATTACATTGCACTAATGGTCAGAGTACCACCACAATGCAACAAAACAAGATAGCTGGCAGCATCATTAAAAAGTCATCCCGGTGAGCGCTATTCTATCAACGGAATGACCAAGCATCGCCAGCAAAATGAAACCATAACAAGCACTGACAGCGCGCCAACAAATTAACAAAAGGGCAGACCAGAAACAGAATTTGTCAAACTTGACAGAAACAGAAAAATGATACCAAAAGGACAAGCATCGCTTGTTCGGTGTAAGTTCACTAAAATGTGCAATTTGTACGAATAATTCACTGGGAAGCTGGATGAAGAAAACGTGGGGTTGCAGTGTTTGGAAACGGGGCGATAATGTAATCATTACTTACATGACATTACAACTATGACAATTATTCAGATAATCGAAAAAGAAAAACACTACTGATTGGGGTTTTTATACTGTGAAACAGCCAAAAGGAATTATTTGTTTAAATAATCGTAAATATAACATGCTAATGCAATTACTTTTACAATTACTTGCATAATTGCAGCAGTAAAGGGGCATTATTGTATAATTGTGCTTAAAAAGTTGAATTACTCTTGTAATTGTGAGTAAAAATTATGTTTGCTTACCAATTAATATCAAATTTTAATGTTAGTAATAAAAAACAAACCATAATTGTAATTATTTTCTAACAAGTCAAGTAATTAAAACCATGGGGCCTATTTACATTCAATACAGTTGAATATTTATACCAGACATTGATAAATATTTCAGTTTTCACCTACAAATAAATGCACAATTCTACATTTCAAGCATATCAGTACAATTCTTTAAGTAATTGTCAAGTAATTACATTTTCTAATAATTACTGTATAATTCTAAGCTACCGAAATTCCATACTGAAACGTCAAAGGACTGTGTTTGGTAGGCTGTTTTGATTTAAATTTGAGGCAAAATTGTTTAACTATATAATTTAGTGGTCGGCAAAGTGAGCAGAGAAGTTGCCACTGGCAGCAGAGAAAATACGCTCATAAGCAGAGCTTTCAAATGCTTAAACTTAATATATAGAAAGCCGTATAGAAAGCTTTTGAAGCACATTGATTGAAAGATACTCAAAGCATTGACAACTTTTCTCTGCAGTAGCACAAGGACAAAAAACTTAATGACAAAGCCTATTGCAGTCACCTAAATTCTGCTAAACTAGCTGCTTACTAAGAAGTCCTTTGTTCCAATTTGAGACGAAAGCAACTTGGAAACAATTAACTTTGAAAATGGAGTATATTTCCCATTCAAATTTGCTTTTCAATATTGGAGCTGCACTTGTTTTTATCAGTGTATCCGCCCTCAGAAACTTTGAAGTGACTTTTAAGGCAAATATGTTGTCAAGCCAATAAAAAACTGTGAGCCATATGGAATAGTTGTTTGTGTATTTGGGAGAGGAGGAGGTTTTGGGTGGTGAAATGGCAATGCCAAGCACGTGCACAAAGCACGCACGAACACAAACACGCATTACGTGAATAACTGAAATGCATTTGTTCAGCTTAGCAGCACTCCCACACACACACACACACACACACACACACGTACACACATGCACGTGCCAGCTATTTAAAAATGGTGACACCTAATACCGCTACCAAGTGCTTCCAGTAGCTGTATTAGCCCAGTCGGGCATTGTGGCAGTTCATAAAGCTTACTTGTTTCGCTTATGGCAATAACAACAACAACAGCAGCAGCAGCAACAACAACAGCACTGGCCATATGTAAACCCAATGTCCTTGTTACCAGCTAGTAAACAACTCATCTGGTTTGGATTCATTGTCGTTGTCGCATTACGTATACGCCGTGCGTGTTCCAATTTGCCTAGTGGCACACTATTTTTGGCGCAGCGACATGGTGCCCGCTGTTAATGCACATAATCAGTTTTGTAGTTTGCAACGCGATGACATAGTTTGGTGTGACCAACAAACCTAACCTCCACCCGACGATGAGTGCGTCGATTTTGCTGCCAAAAATATGCGTATGCGGCGAGGCCACATTAAAGCTAAAAGTTACGGCAAAACTTGTTCAACATCCCGTATGCATTTTCGCGCAACCAAAGTTGATGAATTATCAACACAGTTTTTAGTAACAGCAGCTATTAGTTTTACGGGGAAAGAACACACACACACACACGCACATGGAGAGAGTTTTATTAAAACCCATATGCCCCACTTAGATCAAGGAACAGGAGTAACATTATTTTGAAAATGTTTGTTTTGGTACTAAATTGAAAGTTGTGTGTGCCACGTGTAAAATTAATAGAGCACTTGGTAGCTAACTTCTGACTGAGTACGAGGTGGCTACGACATGCTTCTGGGGGTTTTAAGATGGGATGTTAGCAGTTAAAAGAGCGTATGTTTATGTCATGGTGTCATGGTGGCAAGTCTGGCGAACACACAAATGTAAATTCGAGGGTGCACTTGGCAAACTTCCTTTCATTTTTCCCGGTGATGAAATTTCGATGTGAACCTTCGTTTTCACATAAGTCTGCTGTGCATTTATCTAGTCTGACGAACAGTTTTTACACACTGACAGCACACATATGTATATTTGAAGGTCCACTTTGCAACCTTCCCTCCACATATTCCTTGTCTTTCAGTTACTTTCTTTAGTTACTTTCTGATAAATCCTTAGAGATTTTCGTATGAAATATCAGTCAATCTAAGCAGCTGCTTAAGAAATGGTCTGTTTAACAAGCGAAATATATGTATGGCAGTATTTGCTTCTATGAATAGTTTTTGTTGATCCCAACTTGTAGGATAAACTGCATGAATTGAATAGAAAGGTATGATTTACTGCTAATCACCAAACTTTTTTGATTACTGCTCATATTTAAAGAAACTTTATAACGTATTTGACATACTCTAAGCTGCGCCACCAACATTAAACTTGATGAGCTAGACAAAAATCCTCAAAAAGTATGCTACGAAATAGGAAAGAATGAAATCTAGAATCAAGCGGTTCTACTGACTTCATTATTTTGGTAACTTTTTACAAATAGAATATGTTAAGGCACAAATTATGTTAATTTTGTTATCTACAGTGCTTAGTTTTCACCAGAAACCCATAAAGGAGGCTAAGAATATTTCCCTGCCATGTTTATAACCAAACTCAACTAACATCTCATATCTATAGTTGCATTTAAAAACATTTTTCTGTGTTTTCATTAATATAAAAACATGCTAAACTTTATTTGGCTTTCCAAATAAAACCATGGATATCCCTGAAAGTCTGTTTTTCGCTCTGTTTGAGTTCCCAGGCTCCCCCCCCCCAAAGCGCAAAAACAATAATATAATTAGAAAATTTGTGAAACTTATTTAGGCAGAAAACGTACCACCCACAGGCAAACAGCAAACAGAAAGCCAACTTAAAAGCCAATTATGCTAAACAGTTGTACCGAAAAACGTGAGAGGAAACAACAAAGAGCAAACTGATATCAAGCAACTTAGCATACGCCAGCTGGACCAACATGGTCCTATCGCCACATACTTCATTTAAAGGGCGCAAACTAATAAATCAATAGAAGACACAAAGTGACACAAAACTCATTCGGTAGCCGTCTAACTAAGCTTATTTTCTAATATCCGTTTACAAATTATCTTTAGAAACTGTCAACAACAATAACAACAACAACCGAAACGCCAACCAAAAAGAACAAAGGGAAAAACGAAAACGAAACCACAGCAAATAAAAGCCCAGCAAATAAGTAGCAAACATGGCAGGCAAAGAAAAAAAAAGGGACATGTTTCGTTGGGGATCAACTGCCGGAGAATTAACATAATCATTACTATAATGTTAGATGGGCCTTTGTGTAGTTCTGGTCCCCGGTTCGGTCGTCTGTGCACTTTCCAGCCTCTAGTCCTGTGGCGGTAGATATCCCTTTTTTGCAATCAATAAGTTGTCAGAAACAATCAAATAAATACAAACTGATATGTCAATATTAACTGACAGGGCACACGAGCCCCAACACCGGATACGGTCGGAAAAAGAAGACAACAAAGAGAATGCACAGAAAGTGGAATGAGAATGCCACGAAAAGGGGAATACCCTGCAGTAAAGTTCTCTGAGGAAGCTTTTGCATATCAATATCTAGCTATGATTTGTGTTCAATGAGCTTGCGGCCTCGGCAGCGGCCCAGCAAAGGAAGTAAGCTTTTTGTAAGCTTTTGGCCCTTTTACTAGGAATTTCTCAAATATTACACAGTTGGCAATTCTTTTCGCAACTATTTTTTAAATATATTTGAGTCCGCAGCTGTCGAGAGGCTTTTAAAAGCTCTTCGACCTTATCTCTTTAGCTTTCATTTCGATTTTCTGAGCCATTTCTGTGGTGGTGATCCTTTCCCTTACTTAGATTTGTGAACTATTTCTAAGGCGATGTCCGTTTCTCACAGCCACTCATATTTACTGTCTTTTTTTGCCAAGTCGGCAGCGGCCGAGCAGTTGAAATGAGAAAGCTTTCTCTAAGAGAAGCTTGTTAAAGCAGTCTTTCCGTTTTACTAAGATTTTCTCTGACATTTCTGAGGTGGTGACCGTTTTCTACAGCCACCACTAGCTGCTGACTGTATTTGCTAAGTAGGCAACGGTCGAGCAATTGAAATCACAGGCTTTCTGTCTTAAGTATTCTCAGACATTTTTCAGGTGGTGATCGTATATTGCAGCCACTTCTATTTACTGACTCTATTTGCACAGCTTTCTAAAAGCTTTCTGTCTGCTTAACTTAGATTTTCACACCCATTTCTGAGGAGGTGATCGGCAGCGGCCGAGCAATTGAAATAAGAAAGCTTTCTGTACGCCTAACATAGAATTTGTCAACTATTTCTGTGCTGGTGAGCGTTTTTAACAGCCAAGTCTATGTTCAGTCTCTCTTTGCTGCATCGGCAGCGGTCGAGCAAAAGCTTTTGAAAGCTCTGCCTCTTTTTTTTGAATTTTCATAGCCATTTATGTTACTTTCCCCACTTACTCACACTTGCCACATCTGCCAAATCAAGTGCCCAAGCTAGCATACCCTTTCCACATTCCAGGGTGTCAACATAAAAGAATCGTTGACGTCAACCGGCCGCCCGTCCGGCCATCCACACAGTTTTTCGGTGTGAAAATGTAGGCTTCGGATTATGCGTAAAATTGTACATGTGTTCCGGTTGCCAACTTCACGGCCCCCCGCCCCTCCACGTTTCTGCTTAGGTATGCGTGTAATTGGGAGGCAGCTCCTCGCTGTGGCGGACAACCTTGGATAGGATTTCCAAAAGGCCTAGGGTCGGCAGTCGGTCAGGGGCTTAGGGCACCCTTTTCATGGCTTTATGTCTTTGTAAAACGACAACGCCCGCCCTCAGTGACCCAGCAAGGAACGACAGCAGCAGGAAAATAATTTTCTTTATTGTTTGCTGGCCGCTTGTTAGTTGGGCCAAGTCGCAGACATATGCGCAATCAGAGCCGGAATTTATGGTAGTCTCTGGGTAGTCTGCATGTCCATAAATATCCGCAGCGGCTGACGCTCTACGCACGTTTTATTGAATACAGTTTATAAATGGCGCCATTTGGTTTAAGGGCCGCTCAGTTGATTGTTAAACTGACAAATTAATAACATCAATTTTTAACGCCTTTTTATTCTTTCTGGGACAGGGGCACATCTGGCATTGATATAGACCTGCGGCGCGTGGACATTGACCAATGTCCGCAGCGTCATACGCCGGGCACCAAGCGGCCGCTAAACATCTTCGCCGGCACCGACAAGTGCAAACAGCGCACCACCATGGTGGGTAACTTCTCCACGGGTACTTATCCGCGCGGGCACTTAATAATCCGCTCTCCCCACCCTCTCGCTTTCAGTGTGAGCCCATTATGGGTTTGGGTTTCCGTCGCGGCTCCTATAAATGCCTGTGCCGCAAGGGCTTTTACTTTCCCGATGTGATTGCACAGCACAAATTCTTCAACGGCAGCCTGCTGGAGGAGGAATACGAGAAGCTGATGCTGGTGAGTGCCGCAACGGGTCGAGGTTTTTCTGGAATAATTGCCAAATGGGATTCCCCATTAAATATGCAGCACAAGAACTCCACGTACAACAGCAACAGCGAATACGAGTGCCTGCCGTGCGCCGAGGGCTGTGATTCGTGCGAGGATGCCTCTCCGTGCATAGCGGCACTTAACTGGCCGATGCGTGCCAGCATACTGGCATTGGCCTGCATTGTGATTGGCCTGTTGCCGCCGGCCGCCTGGTTCACCTTTCGCTATCAGCAAGTCAAGGTAAGTGTGATTTTTTCCCAAAAGGGAGCTCAGCACTGCTATTAGTTTCCAGTTCATTTTGTACGTGGGCACGGACAACGGATATTATCGCGCAGCATAAGCGGAAGTGCAAACATTCACACAAATGTCAACCCACTTCCGGGCACAAGGCGGGCGCACTGGCACTCATTAAGCCCCACAAGTGCATGGTCATAGTTTTAAACCATTTGGAACTTTGTCGTGGCAAGCACACACAATGTGTGTGTGTGTGTGTGTGTGTGTGTGGGCAGTGAATTATTCTATTCCCTTGTCGCCGTCTGACATTTGTGCTCGGTCCCACCTCGCTCCCTCGCTTGACAGTCCCAAGGCAGCCAGCCAGCCAGCCAGCCAAACTGTTTTCCTTCCTAATGCGATTCTGTCGCATTTGTGTCTATGTTCATGTCCTTCTCTGGCTCAGTGTGTGTGTGTGTGTGTCTATGTGTGTGCGTGCGTACCAAACTAATTAAATGGCGCTAAACATGCCGCCTGACATCCTGCCAAGTGTGACTGCAACTTCAACTTAGTTTTTTCCCCCCCCCTTCTGTTGCTATTGTTCTTGTTCTGTGCCCTGGCTCTGTGAAATTGTGTGGATGAAGCGATTTCAATTTGAATTTCAACCAACTGGCCGAAATACTTTCTGCTACGCTTGGACAATTTAAGGAATTTAAAGCTTGAACCAATTCGAATTCTTATGCAAACTAATTTTGTATGTTTTTCTCTGTTTTGTTTTCTCTCCAGGTGGTTCGAGCTGCCAGTCCAGCCCTGTTGCGGGTCATTGCACTGGGCGCATTCTTTATTTACTGCACGGTAAGTGAATTGTTGTAAGGATTTTAAGAAATGTGCTGAATTGGGTTGTGAAAACATTTAGAGTCGAATATTGGCTTTCAGTTGGCTGCACAGGCCACACGGCCTACGCCAACTGTTAGTTCCTTGAAAATGCAATTTGCTTGAGCTTCAAAATTTGCTTTGGAAAATTGAAAATATTATGAATCTTTTAAGTTGAAAGTTGTAGGTACATAAATTCATTGAAAACATTCTGCATTTTTGAGTAATTTTATACAATTTGGCCATGACTAGTTTAGGTTGTTGAGACATTTGAATATGAGTATTAATTTCTTGAATTTTGTATATTTACTAGTATGCTGTTATGTGGTCCTCAGTTCACTTAGGGCCGTTTTCTAATCTACTACATAGAGTTGGATGTCACATAAATCTACCAATAACAGAGCAAAATCTTAGTTTACTTGACATATATCAGCTAGAAATCGACCCTTAGTGTATCCATGTAACTTTTGTGCTCTTAAGCTGTCACTCTTAAACAGATCATTGCGGTTTTGTTCAACGAAAGACACATAAAAGGGTCCTTGATTGCAGGGAAAGAAGTCTTTAACAATAAGTGAAACCGTGAGCTACATATTTTGCTGTCTTTGATGTGAGATGTCCTTATTGAAATTACAAAATATGTGTACTTTCCAACTCTGGCCATAAAATTGTAGACTACGCTTTCCAAGATGATCATTTGCCGCTGCTTTAACATACAGAGTAAAGCATGGCCAACCATTAATTTATATAATATCTGAAAGATTGCTGGGACAAGCGCTTCAACGACTTAACGCTTGAGCCATTGCCTCGAAAACAGACCACAGTCATAGCTCTGGATACGGGTTTGAGCAGGCCAATCATCCCTAGAAATGAAGTTTGGTAAATTATTTGTATACTCTGTACTGTAGGTACATAGAGTATTATAAGTTTGTGCAAACTATGCAACAGCCAAAAGGAAGCATCTCCGACCTCATAAAGTATATATATTCATGATCAGCATCAATAGCCGAGTCGATATAGCCAAGTCCGTCTGTCTGTCCTTATGAACGCACATATCTCAGAGATGGTAAGAGATAGAGGTTTGACATGTATGAGACATATGTTTCTTGTGTCTGCAGGCAGATCAAATCTATTTCCAATTTTGGCCACGCCCATTCCCGCCCCCGCAATTTGTTAAAAACGTCATATCTCACACAGTTTTAAAGATAAATAGTTGGTATCTTCTAGACATATTTAGTAATCAAGAATATTTAACGATCCGCCAAAGGAATGGTGAAGATCGGATGAACGGTTGTCGAGTTATGATCAAAAGACTGTTCGCTGCTGCAGCGCAGTAGCCTCGCTGCTACTGCAGCATCAAAATTTATGCTGAGCGTATATTTTCGTTGGTACAGAGTATGTTATAGTCGGGCTTGACCGACTTTCTTTCTTGTTTAGCCATGTTAAAGTCCTTTTCATATGGTGAGCTGGAGCGGCCAAGCAAACCGATTCTTTGGATCCGATTTTGAGGTCTAGAAAAAACCCAAAATTCTTTAAGTAATCAATATTTTGTAGTGTTTTCATCTAAAATACCTGAATAGATGGATAACATTCTAAAGCATTTACAGTCTTAAAGAAATGAAATTTTGTTTTAAATAGAAATAAAGTCCCAGCTTGACAATAAATACGCACACGCTTTTTTAGTACGCGTGTGAATTCTCCCCCCAGGGCTAAGTCCTTTCCCTTTATTTATGTTTTGCAATTATTTTTTGTGACACGGATTAAAATAACAAAATAAGTGTGCGGAAACTTTAAATCAAGGGTGAGTTATTGACCCTAATTTATGGCAATGGTTTTGTACATTTCCTAATTATTATTTAACATTAAACATTAAACGCCATAATAAGGGAAATCAAATGGCATAAATGACACTTAAAAGTTGGTTTATTGTGCTGAATTTAATAACGCCATAATAATAACCATTTTAATGTAATTCTAATGACAGTTTTTTGTTAGCATCACAAATAATGTAATAAAAAGTCTCCAATCTGTGAAAAATCATTGCAAGGCCAACAACATTTTGCATTTTAGATAATCCCACGAAAAAAAGAAGACAAAAAAAACACAATTGATCGCCCTGCCACCCACACGATACCAATTTGAATCAATTTCTACACAATTTCATTTGATTGATTTATGGTTCGTGACGCTAAACTAATGGGATGCTGCCCCAAATAAACAACTTTCGAAAACGAGAGCTCATTGGACAGATGAAAAGATATATGGGACCTTAGCAGCCTGTGCCCGTCACTTTGGCCAAACATCCATAGATGAAGACCGAGCGAAATGAGGATACGTTGTTGTTGAATGTATATATAAATATATACACACAATTTGTGTCAACTCAGTGGGCTTTATGATTTTTTAATAATAAATATGGCAGGCAGAGCTATGGTTGACTTTTTCTGTTGTTATACACTCAGAGATTCAGAATTTTTTGCATAAATAAAACATTTAATGACTCAAATTGCAGCAAATATAAAGATTTGGTAACTATTTTAGAGTATTTTAGGATCAGAGGATAAATTTTTGATATACGAACATGCAGGCTTGAAATATGTAACTAATAGTCCTCTTTTAACTTAATGTGTAATGTCTTAAAAATTGCAAAACTCATTTCTAAAACTAGGATTGCTTACAAAACAAGTAGAAAATAGATTATACAAATTTTTTAGCTGGTCTTGAAGTGTTTTTGAAAAGAGGGAGACTGTGTTTGGTCTATAAAAGTCAAAAATAACTACAAAAAAAAATGTTTAAGCTGGTTCAGATGTGTTTTTGAAATAAGGGGGATGGTTTTTAGTCTGTAAAGGCCCATAAGCAAAGTGTTAAAATCACTTGTGAACTTCAAGACAAATTTTGTAAAATGTATTGCATACTTTTTTGGGTGGGAATTTTTGGCAAAATTTCGTTCTCAATCCAAAAATAATATTCCAATATTTATAGCTATTTTTCTACAACATTTTAAGTACATAAACTTTCTTTTTTTATTAACTAACTTTTTGAATCTAAGCCTAAAGCATTCTCAGTTTAAAATCTCTCATAATAATATTAGTTCACAAGCCTCACATTTCTCAGTGTATTCCCAATAGATGTGCGTTTAATTATTCAGTCAAAAAAGTGGACATTTGTTGTGCACGAATGGAGTCTAATTTTCAGTGGAA
The DNA here is from genome assembly GCA_035044965.1 of Lordiphosa andalusiaca. Lineage (NCBI taxonomy): Eukaryota > Metazoa > Arthropoda > Insecta > Diptera > Drosophilidae > Lordiphosa > Lordiphosa andalusiaca. Next base: position 1,927,205 of record JAWNNM010001900.1, on the reverse strand, counting down.
TTTCTGTTTGTTTCTTGAATTATTAATACTGTTTTTCAATTGCAGAATATTGTGATGTATCCAAATCCAAATCTTTATACCTGCACAGCACGCATTTGGCTGCGAGAGATTGGTTTCTCGCTCACCTATGGCGCTTTAATGTTAAAAACTTGGCGGTAAGTGTACACAATCCTATATAATCCATATGCCCAGTCATAATACCTTTCACCCAAATCTCTCAGGATATCGGTGATTTTTCGCGTACGCTCGGCCAAGGCCGTAAAAATCACTGATGCGGCTTTGCTTAAGCGATTAGGCATCATCTGTGGCGCCATTGGCACCTGCCTGTTGGTCCGTACACTGGTATCGCCGCCGGATGTTGTTGTCGGCCGGACCGCCGATGACCTTAAAGCGTTTCTATGCAAAACCGATTGGTGGGACTACACATTCACATCGAGTAAGTTGGCCCATGGAGGTTAATTCAATTGACCAGTCATAAAGTCACAAATGATTGGCCCCCAAAAGCCACTTAAATGCCTGAAATGGGGAAATAACAACGGCCAGAACTTTCGCATAACAATGACCATGTTACGGGGTACGCAATGTTTGGTAGATGGGAAAAAAAAAGTGCAGGCCAAAAATGGTTGCCCAGGGAAACAGGCGGCTTACGGTACTCCGAGTACGGTACAGTGGCATTCAGTTAAGAAAAAAGTTTGCAAAAAAATATGCATTGCAAGGAAATGGGGGAAAAAGGAAAGCTAAAGGAACGCAAAAAACTGAAAGAGGACATTGAGGGAATCAATGAAGCAAGCACTCAATGAAAAGCATCAATCAATTAAATGAAAGGAACCCGTTCTTACCATTAATCCCTTTTTTTTAAGCTCAGTAGATTGGACGAGTGCTACGGAAAAACAAAGTAGAGTACACAAATAATGCAAAAAGTTGACAAGGTCATAGTCAACTGTCAACTGTGTTGTGTGCTTGACTTTTGTTAAGAACATCTGATGTTTTTGGTCTAGAAGAGGCTTTCGTTGGTACATCTGTACCATCCGGAGTAAGCTGGAGTAATAACTGTTTAGTCAGCCATTTCAGCAAAAGAGAGCATATATAAGTGCACATATCTGGTTTTTTGTGCCGCTTTACCTCTGCTCTGCTCCACTTAACGATGGATACTCCGATGATATTGTATATATTGTACACATTTTCTTCAAATTTTCATCTAGTTTTTGTTCAATATTTTTATGCAACCACCGTTAAGCAATTGGCTTAAACTGAAACCCGTTTGCAGTCCATGCGGCAACAAAACAGTCTGTTTGTCCTACCATCTTGTTCGCCATATGCTGTGTGTGTGTGTGGCTGTGTGTGCTGTAGCAGAACTGTCAACGGGCATTCGAATTGCAAGTTGAAAACAGGGGAAACTTGCATCTCGCTTAATTAAAAAACTTTCTAGTTTTATACCATATCCAACTACATGTATTTATGTACAAAACGTTCACAACAATTAACGCTGATTCACAGTCAGGCACATGGCTAGATAACTTCATTGGGGCGAAACATTGCTGGCACTCCATTTTTAATGGCATGCAACAGCAGCTGCTGCAACCCAAAAAGTATGCAACTCACTCGGAGAGCTTATGTTAAGCATTTCGGAAATGGAATGAACTTTGCTAGCTGGTAGCTACATCCATACACATCATGATAATGTAATTATAATACTCAGTGGCCCGGCCACATAATTAGTTTGCTAATTAAAGTTCAAAGTAAAAGTTTAAAAGCCATTCAAAATGCACAAAGACTGCAAGCTTAATAAGCCATCATCAACATCCATCCACCTTTGCTCTCACTCACTCACTCTATCTGTCTCGTTCTCGTTTCACAGTGGAGGTATTGTTCCTGGCCTGGGGCGTACGTCTATGCATTATGGTGCGAAAGGCACCATCCGAATTCAACGAGAGTCGTTTCATATCAATGGCCATTTACAACGAGTTTTTGCTCACCTGTTTCCTTAACGTGTCCATGTAAGTACACTGCTACAAAAAATCTAAGTATTAATGATATAAATGTAATATTATCTTTGTTTTAATTACTTAATTTATTAATCAATTTTATGATATATTTTTCTTTAGCTATACTTTATACGTTATGTATACGACAAGTAGAAATTGCATGGGCAAACTGGCAAAGTTGTGGTGAAATTTACACTTAATTCGAGCTGTGAAGGTTTAGTTTAGAGTGAATTCGACTGTATTAACACTGTTTTGAATCTTAACAGCATCTATAAGTAGGAAAACCACTTCAAAATATGAGAAATAATGAAAATCTTGGTACCCACATCACATCTTCCACATAGCCCTTTATATCACATAAAATGGCAAATAGCTAAGAAAACCTAAGTTTTCTGACTCATAGCAGCTATTTAAAAGACGTGAAATAGATTTTCAGAGCTTTTTCTAGATGGTTACTTTTGATAAACAGCAATATTGCCCCAGTTAGGAAGCAGAGCATGAGAATCTAATTTGTTCTTACAAGTGAGGACCACCCTAATGCACATATTTACTTGGCAGCAGCTACAGCAAAATGAAATATGTATGCCAAGAGAAAAGTGTATAGGAAAAGTTCGTAATAATCATTTGCCAAGATTAACCAAAAATATATACAATTTACAGATCAAAACTAAGACGAGGCTTTAAGTTTTAGACAATATATTCAACTGATATCTGAAAGTGAGTGCAGCAAATTGTTTCAGTATACAGCTGATAAACGTTGATAAGTTTTTAGAACTCAAAGCACAGACTTATAAATTGACATTTCAAAAAGAGCTTAACACAAATTACCTCTATTCAAAATGGTATATCTTCGCTTAAAAAAATCGCAGAATTGTGAGAAATAGTTTATTGTAGAGCCAATGAGTTATACTGTATGTCAATACCAAAGAGAGTTTAAATAAAACTATTGGTTTCTAAACAGTGTCAAAATAACCTTTTAAAGAAACTTTAAGCTCAAAGTAGTATAAGTATGGAAGTAATGAACCATTACCAAAAACACCTCCGTACTCAATACACGAACTTGATATATAATATGTAGATTTTAGGTTAATACGATGAATAAGTATTGTTCTGAGAATTTAATTGACAAATCAACTGCAGATTTCAACACGCTATGGAAATGGAATGCGAAGAGATAGAGCTTAGAATTAAGAAAGCAATTGAGTGTGGGGAAATAATATATTTGGGTTTACACAGCTCAAAAGGCTCAATAGGAAGCTTTCTGCTCCCAAGACCTTTTGGAACTCATCTTGGTCCACAAGCAAGTGTTCCTCAGCCACGGAAAAGTAGTTCCCTCTTTGTGGCAAATATGTGACCAGCAACATCAGCCTTAAGAATAACAAAACAAACACAGATAATTCGTTGGAACAGCGGTGTCAGCTCATTTCGAGCTATAAGTTTGTCAGGCGACTACCTTACCTACACTTGTTCATAATTGGCTCTACCAAATGCCAATCCAAACGAATGAAAGTGCTCTGTTAAAGTAAAAATCAGTCCTCAGCTGTTCTTTAGATTTTTTAGATCTAGATGGGCTTTCTTAGTTATGGAAACCCTAGCATTTTTCAAGCTAACTCTTCGAAGAATACAAAACTGTTAGATTGATCAACATAAGCCGCAGTTTTCTTATTTTTTTGCAAATTGTTGCAAACCAATTTATACTCCCGAACGATTATAGAATATACCCTCTAAGGATTACTGAAAGATTGCTTATTTAATAGTATAATTATTTCCCAGCTCCTTGAGTGAACATGGTTAATGGCTAACTGCCACAGAAGTGTATCCACCCTTAAATGCCGGACCTAAGTAGATGTAAGAAGATATCGATAAAGTGGTTTCCAAATGTAAACCCTCCATTTCAATGTTGAACAATAGAAGCATCAAATCCCACATTGTTATGTTGTTCCATTGAGGTCAGTTCTGTGACGAGTCAAGCATGTAGTTCACCAGGTTACCAGCGGCTGAAGATGTTCTCCCCCACCCTTCGCTTCTATTTTGATAAAATGTCACAGGGACAAACAAAGCTTTGGTCTATCTCTCTCTCCCTCTGCCTTTTAAGTTCGTTAACTTTGTACAGCAAATTGTGATTTTTCTACAAATTTACCACATTTTTCTTAAAACTTTGATATTTCCAGGGTCATCTTTTTTTTGTGTAAAAATGATTCGTTTGCAATGAACTCGTTTTACTCTTCCCATCACTGTTGACTTTCATTTACATGTTCAATATTGTTGTTTGCTTTTGCAGGCTCTTCTTGCAGTCCCCGGCCAATCCAGATCTGTTGTACATCATCTTCTTTTGCCACACACAGTTGACGGTGACGCTGCTGCTGGCACTCATATTTGGCAGCAAGGTGAGTGCGTCTGCTGAGTACGCCCACTCATGTTTTGTCAAACTTTCGCCTTACCTTTCACAGGTGTACATTGTGCTACGCAGCGGCAAGTCTCATCAGGAGAATATTGGGCTGGGCGCCAAGGCATCGGGAGCCAAATTCAATTTTCGCCCACAAGTGCGCACTTTTGCCAATCCCAGTTCGGTGACCACCTCAACAGCTCCCGTCGCTGGCACAACATCGGCAGGTAGGTCCCAATCATATCAACTAATTGTGTCATTAGCTCTAATGGGCCAGCATATTGACATTTATGACAAACGACGACAGACAGACAGACGGACGGAGCGTCAGTTGGTCCCCCAGCAATTGACAAATGAGGCACAGAGATGCACAGATTAAGTTCTCCTAGGCAAGTGGCGCCGCTTATCGCCGGTGTCGTCGTCTAGACTCATATCTAGTCGTCGTTGATTTATGAACCTGGCGAAAACAATCTGCGGCTCCTGGTTGTTACAATTTCCGTTCGTGTTTGCGGTTAACCCAGGCAACGAGCTGAACGAACGAACGAAAGGAAGGAAGGAAGCGTAAACTTCCGCCAAAATGCCGCCATATTATGGGAGCAGGCAACGAAACAGAAAAAGGAACATGGAGTACTCGTATGTTTTTGTGCGTGTAGGCACTTCAAACGGTTCAAATCGAACCAATCAGTTAATGGAATGTTGGCAACTTTTGGCAACTCTTTTTGGTGCAATTTCTATTCAAACACTTTTTCGCCTTTGTTATGCTGGGCTTTTTAATTTGCAGCTACTGGGGTCGAGTCGGCTTTATGTTTTAATGCTTTATGGCCGTTGAAATTCACCACTCGGTGGTTTTTATTTAATTTTTTATTACTGGGTTTTTGCTATGTGGGGCCTGCAAGACGTAGAGGCGCGTTTTGTGTGGCTGCGTAAATTGTGCGTTAAATTTACATTCTCTGCTGCTGCTGCTTTTTTTTTTTATTTTTTTGTGGTTGGCATTTTTGAAGAGGCCTTCAATTTGCATATTTAAATTGAACAATCACAAAGCAGCAAAGCATCCGCACACACACATAAAGTAGGCGAATTTCAAATATTTTGCACAAACAACAAAAATAGAGAGAGAGAGAGAGCATTGAGGTTAGTGGGCCACACACACGCACATAATAAATTCAATTTTAGCCACGTTTGCTTAATTTCACAGTCATAAATCTTCAATTTCAAAAGCAAACAGCCAACTTAGAAAAGGTATTAGCCTACCTTAATACCCTTCACTGCGTAGCCAAGCATAAAGTAAGCCTTAAAGTTGATAACAAATGTTTTCAACTGAAACTTCATTTGTAAACTCTTAAGCCGATCGCCTAAAAATAGGCAACGAAACTTAAGCAAAAGCCTGGAGCAGTACCTTAAAGTGCAAAAACCTAATAGATTTCTGTAGGTGTCAGGCAAAATTGTTAAGGGAAATTTATGCTTTCCTGGCCCCATTATTATTTGTAAATCGCGATGGCGTTGACTGAACAACTGACAGACAGGCTTTCACTGGCATTGAGCGTCCATTTATCATGCCGTGCACATGTCTTGAACCAAACAAAAAAAAAACAGCAGAAACAGCCACTTAAAAGCCACAACAGGGTCCAAACTTTCATTCTCATTTCCATTTCCATTCCGGCGGCCACAGCAGCTACAAATATTACGCATTTAAATTACGGAACGAGGGGGGGGGGGCCAACTTTTGACATGGTCGTCGTTGGGGGGCAACTTTTTTTTTTTAGTGCAAAACTTTTGTTGGAAAGTTTGACGCGGCGTGAAAATGTAATTGATAGCCAAGTCCCCTTCTCCTTTCACAGAGAACAAATTATCCGACCAGGAAGCCTTGGAGGAGATTCGCCAACTGAGCATGCAACTGCAACGCATACAGGAAATGGCCCCGCCCAAGGGTGTGGCCGTAATGACAATATCCAGCCTACTGGATGGCCTAAAGACACCCGGCGGCATGATGGTGGTAGCCGCAGCCGCCACACACGCCACCGCGCGGCAAAGTGCCCTGCCCCTGTTGGCCCTCAATGCCGAGATGCAGAAGTACAACCAGCAGCAGTTGCAACTGCAGCAGAACAACAATGCCAACAATGGCCGTGGCGGAAGTGCTGGGGCAGCAGCCCGCAGCAGTTTACCCACCATGGTGCTAGAGACACCACCCTCTTCGACACCGCCGTCCATTGCGTACGAGGAGCGGGCCACCAACACCGAACTCAGTGGCAATGATTTCCGGGAGCAACTGCTACGTCGCACGGCCGATGGTCATATCATCTGCAGTCGCTGCCTGGATGCGTCCAAGGAGCACTATTACTGCTGCCCCCCACGCAATCCTTGCGAGCAAATGGGCTCGCCCCCGCCCGAGGGTAGCCTGAGTTTTGCCAACATCAAGCTGGACTGCATGTGCTCGCAGTCGGAGGATCTGGATCGGGATCGGGATCAGGAGCACCAGCCGCAGCGGCGTCGTCCAGCCGTACGTACGGCGGCCACCAATACGCCACCGCCCAGCTGTAAGCGTGGCGCTGGCCCACGTAATCTTCTCGAGGCTGAGGTTAGCATTTCGTATCAAATTTGTGATAATTGTAGAAGTAAGTATAAGCTTAGTGGGCGTAGACGCAGCGGCGGACAGCCGGCTCCGGCACCCAGTTTGGCCAGTCAAACGCGCAGCAGCGAGCTACTGGATCGCAGTGCTCCCATTGCGGTGACCAAAACGGCTCATTCGACGGACGATATAGCCTTGTATGCCTCCGCCATTACCGAAAAAGAGGCCGAGCCCGAAACAGAGGAGCCCTCGGTGGAGGATTGTACGCTAACGCAGCCAGCACCTTCGCTGGGCAATGTGTCCAATGCGTCAAACACCTCCAACAGTCAAGCGGACAAGACAAACGGTAGCGGTGGCACAACGCGTCCCAAGCGTCCAGATAAATTGGTGCTAGATCTGAATGATCGCTCAAAATACACCAAGGAGGTTTCTGTGTAGAGTGAGAGTTGGTTGAGATATGAGATAGATAGAGAGGTTTGGGCTTGCAAATCGGTTGAATTACGTATCGTTTGGGTTTCCTTGCTGAATTCCAGCCAGAAATCGAAAAGAGTGGGTAGAAAAATGGTTCAGCTGCTTGAGGCACAAAAGAATCCTCTTAAAATCTCATGAAGTTGTTGAGGCATCTACCAAATTCTCACAATTAAGATACCACAGTTTTTTTTTTTATATTTTGAAGCGTTTAGGAGGTATTCTTCATCGAGGAGATTCTGGTAGAAGGGTCTTAAAATCACATAATATTTGTATTAACCCTAATCAACAAACCCCAGCACATATTTTCACTCAGCTCTGCACACATTAAAGACAGAAATAACTGAAGCAGAGCTATGAACAAACTGTATCTCAGCTGTCTGATGCCACCTAAGAACAGCAAAGTAAATCAATCCAAACCCATCTTTTTCAACTCGCAACCGACAGGTGAAAGTGTGTCTTCAATGCCATTATCCTTGCATAAATATTTACCCCTTAATTGCAAATGTTATTCAACCGATTTGCATTCCAAATCTTTGCATTAATAATCTTGTATGTAATTTGTGTATTTACAATGTTATGCAAATGATTTATTTACCAAAGACTTTATGTGTATAATAATGATTACCAAAACATAGCTCTAGCCAACATTGATATATCTGTTATTATTATATCGCTTAAGTCTAGAGTTAAGACCAAAACGCCTGTTTTCAGCAAATCAGAGAGAGAGAGAGAGAGTGAGGAAGGTCAACGATTTTCATTGCTAAGCAAAAATCATTTGCAGCTACTATGAGCCCCAGAATGTTGTGAAAATGTATTTTGCTTTTGGCCAAAACACAAACAAACCAATGAAGCGTTCACATTTTGTTGAAAATCATGCGTTTTAGCTGAAAATTGAATTAACATAAATATATATGACTCTGCATGTGTGTGTGTGTGTGTATGCGTTTGTGTGTGTGTGTGTGAGTGTATGTTTTAGTTGCATTTTGCCCTAATTGAAACTAAATTGCTTACTAATAGAAACTGGCACACAACTACAAAATGCATTTTGTGTGCTTAATTAATTGAGTCACCGCTAAAATGTGGATTGTGTATATATTTATATACAAATACAAAAAAAAATAAAGTTTAGAAAAAAATTCATGTAAAAAAAATAGACAACTGTAAAATAAACATATCTCTGCCAAATATAAGTATAAATAAATAAAAAAAAACCATGTGGAAAGCTGTACAATTAATTGTAATCACAATTGATAATTAGTTAATGAATGGAAAACAATTGAAATGCAATCAAACTAACAATTGCCCCCCAAACCACAGAGATCCTTCTTAAAAACTATGCAACAATTTTGCAAAAAACAGAAACCAAAAACCGTTTTGTGTAGAAATGTAGTTAAGTGCAAATTTTTCGGCAAAAAATACATTTAATGTGTGGCCAAAAATAAAAATGTTATGTTGGAAATTATCTAAAAACAAAATACAATAAAGAAAAAACAAAAAAACAACGAGAGAATCCGTATTTGATATTTAAATTAATTTATCCCCGAACAAAGGATTGTCGACTGCAGCCTAGGCTTATCTTAATTTGAACAAGTCTATGAAAATCTGAGGGAAAAGGCAAAAGCAATCAACTTTAACTCCGGCCTTATCAATGACCATTGCATACATTTTTGCTCTCGCTGGGTAAGTACACTGGGAAAAATTAAAGGTAAGTCGGCGGCATGAGACTTATAATAGTTGAAGAATTTGAATTTATGCACTTCAACATATCATCAGAATAGATTGAGCCACATTTGCTGGTTCTAGACAATTCTCATTTGAAAACGCTGTTAAATTTTTGAAAAATCCGTAAATTTATCAATTCTGATAATCTATTTTTAGCTTTTTCTAAGTGGTAGTGTTAAACAATGCCTAATTATTCTGTTAGTAAAATGAGAATTATATGTTATGGGACTTTCTCTCAGTACAACACCTCATTTGTGCTATGATGAGTAAGGACATCTACAGTTCATGAGTGATTTTGTTAGTGGTTCAAGTCTATTGAAGCTAGATTTTGAGGTCATGTTATGCTTTAGCATGTTCCCATTCATATACCCTGTACAATTTGTGCAAAAAGAATGTAACAGCCGGATGAAAGTCTACCCTTCCATCTGTCTGTACAAAAGCACAGATCTTTAGATGGTAAGAGATAGAGGTCTGACTTTTATAAGACACAAAAACTTCTTGTACTTGGCAGCTCAAGTTTATTTTCAATATTCTTCACTCCCCATCCTGCACCAGCAACTCAAGAAAAACGTCATATCTTTCACAATTTTATAGCTAGACGGTTCGAAGCTTTTGGACATATTTAGTAATCAGTATTATTTATCGATACGCCTAAGGAATGGTGAAGATCGAATGAGCCATAGCTGAGTTATATTAAAAGCAAACATTTATGATGGGCAGCACTGGCTGAAACAGCAATGGGCAGCACTTGACATAAGGTGTTAAAACTTTGGGTGGTAAATGAAAACTATGGAAGGTATTAAGTATGTCATAGACTTTCTTTTTTGTTATTTCTTTAATTTTTAGCTACTTTCAGCCTTATTTAATAGGAAATTTAGCTACTTTTGAGCCTAATGTTCTGGCAACACTGTTCATCAAATGTCAACACTATCTCATATTACATGTACACAGAAAAGAGAAGAAAATTTAAAAAAGGTCCACTTGGGAGGGATAAATCTTAAATATCCTTATAATAATCCAGCGGAGCTGCAAAACCATCCAAATTATCTTCATGTTTCATATCCTTTGAATGATTTTTAGCTCTGTTGGATGAATAAAAGTATATTTAAGACATATCCCTTCCAAATGAAAACCGCAAATCATCCAATGCATATTTTGTAATATCCTTTTTTCCCGGTGTAGCTGGGAAAATGTAGAATATTCTTGTTTTTCTTTTATTTTAGCTGTCCTCCTGAAAAATAGCATCTAATTAATATGTCGTAGAAATTGTGTAATGTTTTGTATATGTCAGTTATTCGTCAGTCTGTTCAGACTGAGTAAAATATAAAAGAATGTTGGCAGATTTAACAGCCTCTGGCAGAAGAATGGCAGCAACTGGCCACTAAAGATATGGCAATCTTTTAGTCTAATTGTTGAAATAAACTACCAAAATATATATTATTTAAGTGGCATCAAGCATAATCCAGATGGACTGCTGAACGCAGCCTTAGGTAGATTTGGGCAGTTTAATAAGATGTTATGAATGTAACTTAACTTATTTGCATGAAAGAAAGTGCATTTAGCTTCAAATAAATTCCCTTTTTAAAGTGCAAGGAAGCCTCTGTTTTACATAATTTTCAAAGAATTCTGCTGAGTGTGTCCATTATCCAAAAACTTCTCCCAAAGGCAGCTAATGAACTCTGTAAATCTCTGAAATTTGTAAGTATTTATATTTCACTTATATAAATACGCGCAGCTTGACTTTTTCTTCCAAGTGTAACTTGGTCGACCCTATCAGAAAGCAGAAATGAAAACTGTTGGCGCCTTTTGCGCCTTTATGAGCACGTTATGGTTTTTATCTTTATGGACATGCCAGTGTGTGACCCTTTTTGTCATTTATGGTGCCATTCACACACACACCCCCACCCCACACACACGCACACGCACACGCACACGCACACACAATGTGACTGTTTTGAAGGAGACGTTAATTTAAATGTTTTACGGCAGTTGCTGTTGATGTTTTTCAGGATGTTGCGTTCTGCTTGAGATTGTTTGTGTTTCAAATTAAAATTCTCCACTTCTTCCTCTTTTTTTTCTCTCTTGGTTATCAACTGGATGTGCTTGTGTGCGTGTATCGAATTTTAAGCAGAGCCAAACTGAAATTAATATTAAAGATTCAAGTTCCTATATGGTTTGGAAATTGAATTTCAATCAAGCAAAGTTTGTCGCCCCCCCTCCTCCCTGCCAGAATCTGATTCAAGTTCAGGCACGTGACGACATTAATTTAACTTTCCGCGTGTCGCTTAAATTCTGCCTTCAGCTACGGAAATAAGGCAAAAAGATGTGCTTAATAAATTTGCAGTGCAAACAAGTTCAACTGTTTTCCAGTGGAAATTGAAATCGCTTGCCTGACCACAAACAATATAAAAACCAAACATAAATACCGAATATCAAAACAAACAATCGACTATAAAAACTTTCAACAAAAGGTAAAGAAAAAACGTGAACTACATAAATATGGAGCGGATGCCAGGCGCACATTGAATTGATTAAACCTCAATTAAAGCTGCAGCATTTCAAATTAAAGACAGCACAGTTTGGGGACAGATGTGAAGTATTAATAAGTATGCGAATTAATTACACTTCTGCATTTCGTTTCACAAGTGAAAACTTCAATTCACATCCCAATATCGAACAACAACAAAGAAAGCTTTAAAGCAAAAATTTAAAAATCAATTCGTTACCTAATTTCATTTCACTCAAAACTGACCTGAGGCCTTTGTTTTTGAGCTACTTGAGCTGCCGAGAGTATGGCACAACATTTAATTAAACGCCTGTTGCAGACGGCAGTTGCCCAAAGTCAGAGACGAGAACCTAACAAACAAACCAAAAAAAAAAAACCGGAAACTTCATCTCGAACTGGGTCATAAATTTCGAAGCGAAATGCGTGAACTGCTGCCTACGTCTACTACTCCTGGCTACGGCCCGGACAGGCCAGGTCGTTTTGCTAAACAAAGAAAATGGCACTTAACCAAAATACAAATTGCTTTTTTCGGGAGGGGGGTGGGTGGTGGCAATTGTAAAATGCGGCCCAAGTGCCAAATGGTCTTTGATGGCGATTGCTGACTGGTAAAACGGGTGGCTCCCGTATTTCTAGCATTTTTCAGCACTTAATTACGGCAATAAATGCCCATGGCAATTTCTTTTCAGCCACATCAAAATGGCATTAAATAAAAACATGTTAACGACTTGCAGGCTGGAGCAAAAAACCAAAAAACCAAACCAAACCAAAAAAGGAGAAGGAAATTTATGTGCAATACAATGAGGCAGCAGACGCTCACGCTCACATGAGTAAAATCAACAAGACTGTTGTTTGAGCGAGTGGCTAAAAGTGGCAAGATGGTGAGGGGCGGGGCGGGGCGGGGCAGGACGTTACATATGAAAGGGCTTGAATCAAGTGCTTTGTTTTTGGGCATGGAGCCAATTAAAATTAAAGTAGGCTGTTGGTTGCCAAGAGGCAACTTTGTATAAATGTGTGTGTGCAAGTGTGTGTGCAAGTGTGTGTGTCCTGGCCTAAATAAAATAAAATTAAATTGCTCAACACCTTATTAACAGCAGCAGCTGGTGTCTCACCAGTCTAGAAGGAACTAAATGGCTTTCCTGTTTGCCTTTACTCTTCCACTTGTCTGACACTGGGCCACAAGGTTCAGTATGCTGAATGAGCTGCTGGTGATTCTAGATGATTGATCTAGATTCATATTAATTTGAGATTAAAGTTGTTTGAAATTAAAATTTGGACTGTTTTTATGAGCGTTCGTTTGATATTATTTTAAAGTATTTTTTCTTAGCTATCATTCAAGCCATTTCATATATTTTTCAGATTTTTTAAAGCCAAGTTATACCAATTTGTTATGCAATTGATGTAGTTGAAAATTGCGCAGCATACTTTTGGGCAGTAGAAAATTTTATAATTTTAAACACATGTCTTCAAAATGGTATATCTTTCTGTAAAAAAAATCGCAAAATTCTGTGGCATAGCTTATTTTAAAGCTAAGAAGTAAAACTGTATGATTGCTTCAAAGAAATATTCCACAGTAGCATAATTTCACCTTAAAAAGGGTAAATACTACCATTTTAAGACACTTTAAACTAAAATTAGTACAAATAAAGAAGTGTTGGACAAAAAAATCCATCATTCATTCCAAAATCACTACCAACTGCTCAACATTCTTAAAAAAAAAGTGCTATTTTGTTGCCTGGTGTAATTGACATTATGATTTGAAATGAGTTCTAACTGCGTCTGGGCTGTCTAGAATGGTTTCAATAAATTTTCAAAATTAACCTAGTCTTTTTTCTATGACTTGTACATTAAAGACAGCTTTTAGGGGATGTCAATAAAGAAACTAGCCCACGGTGGCTTGCAATGTCTTTAAATCGAAACATTATATGTAATTCCATTTTGCCAAAGTTACTTATATCAGCATGGTACAACTATCAACTCGTATCACTTTTCCAACCGGAATAAGTGTGCCAAACTAGCCCTAATTAAACACTAAAACATGAAATCCCAACAAAAAAACACTAGAAACAAAGCAATGAAAACTCAATCAAAAATCTCACCTTAAAGCCAAGTTTGAAGTTTTGTTTGTTGACTTAAAATGTTTTCCTTAATTGCTTTTCATTGTTTGCTTCATTCCACTTGTGCAAATATTTTTTGGGGCCAAATAGAATTTTATCATCCTGTTGTCTATCTCCCCCCCCTCCCCTCAATGTTTGCACAGTCATAACTCAACTTGTGAGTGCTTTTTTGAACACTAATAGTAACATCCATACAGTTTTACAGACGCAAAAAGACGACCCTGCCTGTTCAACACATTTTGTGGAAGATGTATTTTATTGCGCATAGAGGACGACAGCATGTGCATCGAATGAGATAAGGTAATACGCAAAACCCTTCCAAAACAAAGAAAAAACAAATAAACAAAGGGAGAGTAAAAGGTAAATATTTATAAGCACGCAGGCACACAGGGACCCCATACACACACCAAAATGCATTTAGTTGCACACGTGAATTGCATTAGAAACTTTACTGGCATATAAAATAAATCTACCTCAAGTGCAAGGATGTTAGTCTCACACCTGACAGGGATAGGAATAGAAACAGACAGTCATATTAAAGTTGGACAGCCAACCACTGAGCGAAGACATTTGCATTCGAGATGAGAGCGTGTGAGAGGTGTCAGCTGGTAAGCCAAGAAGTGAACTGAGCGATATCAAAGGAGTTCTTTAATGATTTTCTTAAAAAAGTGAATCAAAAGGAATATTTTGAGAATTTTGAAGTTTCTTTTAGGGTATTGTAAGTTGCTATTCTTTAGTTCTAACACCATTTATTCCAAACACTTCTACGATTTTGTTAAAGTGTTAACTCTGACAACGTTTTATACTCCCCCAAAAGTATGCAATGAATACAAATGGCTAGTTTACTAAACTCAATTTGCGTTGCTTGACTTTGGACAGCTGCCAACTTAATAAGATACTTTCCAATTCATTTTTCAATTACACAAGGCAACAAAATTAAACTCCTTTTTTAGTAAATTGAAGGGTTGTCGGTAATTCTAGATGATTTCATTGTGCTGCAAGTATTCTTCGTTTATAAAAATTTCTGAATTTCAGGGGTTATTTTATTTTAAAGCTAAGAAGATCTACTTTACGGTAATACAAACATAACAAGCAAATGATAAGGTGTCCCCTGTTTAATGTCAAATTAATAAGAATCTAGACAAGTTGGAATATTTCTAATAAGTTCTGGACTCGTTTAATTTGAAACCTGCAGCAATATCTTAGCTTTCTTTAATATTATTGTTAAGTATGACTTCTAAACTTTAAAATAAACTATCCCATACAATTCTGCGATTTTTGTAAGCAAAGATCTACCATTTTAAAAACCGGTGTTGAGAAATATGAAATTCTTATAAAATCTTTCAGCAAAATCTATTGCATATTAATGGGCTGTACAAAAGAGGGTAATTTTGAACACCTGTAATGGTATTTCTTCGCTTAAATAATTTCTAGAAATATATGGGATAGTTTATTTTAAAGCTAAGTGGCTTTAAAAGCCTAATTGGACTCTTTTCTGGTAGCTTTTTTGGGGAATTCATTTTATTCGTTTTACTTTTTTTGATATTATTGGGAAGTAATAACCCTTAGCTTTGTAAAAAACTATCCTAGACTATTCTACGATTTTTTTAAGAAAAGATATACAGTTTGGAAAACATGGGCTTGAAATTTTAAAGTTTTGAGCTGCCCTTAAGTATGCAATGGGTAATGATTAACTCTTTTTAGTAGAATTCAAGAATCCTCCCAAGAAGCACTACTTAATACTACTACTAAAACTTGTATAATCATTTTTCTAACAACTTTAACTCAAACTATTCTTCAAGACCCCATTTTCAAATAGTTTTTTTGTTTTTCAACGTAATTTTTCACAAGAACTAAAACAAGTTAGAAGTCCATCTCTCATTTAAATACAGACATTGCTCACGGCAGTCAACGTCTAGGAGAGTAGCTTTCCCGGTTGACTTGGCTCTGTGTACGTGTCAGACGTGTCAGTTACAAGCAATTGTGCAAATGTGTCGGTTGCCATTTTGGGATGAGATGTGCGATAAGCGCCAAATGCAAAAATTGGGTATAAACTCAAAGTGTGTGTGCGAGTGTGTGTGTGTGTGTGTTTGGCGTCAGCAGATGCAGATAAAGATAAAAAGTGTGAATAGTTTCCTTGTCATTTTCACAGAGAGAACAAAAAAAAAAAAAACGAAGAACATAAGGAAGCAAACAAAAAAAAACCAGAATCTTTCGTACTGGCAGCTGTGTTTTAGTGCCCTTGTAGGTGTAAGTTAAACCTCCCCCACGCCCAAGCTAGCACCTCCTCCTTGGCTTAATACAACATCTACCTGGCATGTGTGCCGTTTACTCACGCTTTTTTATGCATCTCTCCTTGGGTCCCGTCAATTGAGCGTGCAAAAGTAACTAAATGCGATTTAAATCTCTCTTTAAAAGCAAACTTGAGGCTATTAAAAGCATCGTTTATTCCTGAAGTCAAGAGTGAGAAGCTTAAGTCAGAGGTTAACTTTGGAAATGAATTGAGAAGAGGGAAAAATGCGATTTTTTTTTGGCTTTCAAATTAAGTGAATTAGACCGTAGTTAGCTAGAATTAGGGATAACAAGTAAGGGCGCTGAAGTCGAGTTTCCCGACCACAAAATACCCTGTTCATTTGTTTTCATTTAATTGTTTTTGAATTTCATAAAATTATCCCAAATGTAGGCAACACTTTTTTCTAGTCCTGACCAACAAGTAGGGGGGGTCCTCTTATCAGCTCAACTGTTTCGCTTATAACTCCGGTGTTTTTTGACCGATCTGATTGTACTTTTCAGAATAGATAAATATTGGGCCTAGCTTGATGTATACTAAACCACGAGGCTCTAACTTAAAAATTGTGGATCTGACGCCTATTTAGGTCTAGGATTTCTAGAGGAGGTCTAGGTTTTTTGGGGATAAAAGGGGGACGGGGTGGAATTTTTCAAATCTGAAACAAACTTGATCTGCGTACAGCATAAATCTACCTTCGTCCAAAAATTTGTGGCTCTATCTCTTATAGTCTCTGAGATCGACGCGTTCATACAGACAGACAGACGGACGGACGGACGGACGGACAGACGGACAGACGGACAGACGGACAGACGGACAGACGGACAGACGGACATGGCTATATCGACTCGGCTGTTCATGCTGATCAAGAATATATATACTTTATGGGGTCGGAAAATTTTCCTTCTCCCTGTTACATACATTCGCACAACTTCATGATCCCCCTTTTCCCATTTTCAATGGGAACAGGGTATAAAAAGATCAAGAGTTGGAAATGTGCCACAAACCTTCAACTATATCCAGTTAGAAACTACGAGCACTGATTTTAATTAATATATTTTTTAAACCCTTAACCCCTATCATAGAAATTTCTAGCCTCTACTCAAAGGTATAGTAAATGTAAGGCAATGAATAGAGCCTTAGACTTCAATCCACAAAGTATCAAAAAATTTAGGCTATAGCAATGAAATGCAATTGAATAGTGGCTATGGCTTTGGCCTAAATGCAATAAAAACTGCTTTGACTTCAGCTTAAAGGTAAACAACTTTGCGTATACTTAATACACTTATGCCGACTGCCACAAAATGGAAAGAAGACACACAAAGGCACTCACATTCTACTTAACATACCCAGAAAATGGACATTCATGGGACCTGGACCGTGCATTCAGACAGCACAAATGACCAGCAACTGTGTGTGTGTGTGTGTGTGTCAGTATGTGCTTTATGTTGCTCCGCATTTAACAATCAAAACGTGAACGATAATAAAGTGCACACGCACACGCAAATGAAAGACTCCACAATTTAGGTGTGCACTCAAGCTCTGTGTACTTTTCTGTGTGTGTGTGTGTATAACAGCTACTTTCACCTAATTGCTGCACTCAGTTTACGCTTAAGCACAATTGAAGTAGTGAAAGACCTGCCCACAAATGCAAGCCGAAGGCAATTACCTATTAAATAAGGCATACACTCAACCTAAAGTGATACAAAACCATAAGCATTTCCCATAAAAGACATGTTTCGGGCATTAATTGTTCAATCGAAATGAAAAGCAAGCTAAATTAGTAGAGACAAAACAATTATCAGCAGTTTATGCGCTCAAAGAACACGACTAATATAACTTACTACTATATAGATGTCTGATAACCACCAAATTAAGTGGAATTATGCAAAAGCCTTATAAACGAACATGTAAGTAATTTGGCGTCAATTCCCTTTAAAACAAAAAAGTTTCTCGTAATAGAACTTCTTTTTCGACCCATCATTCGTACTGCAGCTATATGTTAGAGTCCTCCAATTTGGACAAAACATTGTAGAATTGTGTAAAAGCATATCAAATAAATAAATATTAATTTTAAGAACATTTCCATGGAAAACAAAAAAGTTTTTCTCTCTAAGACCGCTTTTCAGACTCTACTTTTCCATGACAGCTATACGATTTAGATGTCCGATTTCGACCAAACTTGATAGAATTATGGAAAAGCATAGAACACTAAGAAATTCGCAGTTTGGAGGCGCTTTCGTTAATTGCAAAAAAGTTTTTCTCACTAAAACTACTTTTCAGACTCTACTATTCTATGACAGCTATACGATTTAAATGTCCGATTTCGACCAAACTTGGTGGAATCATGGAAGAGCATAGCAAACTAAGAAATACACAGTTTGGAAGTGTTTCCATTAATAGCAAAAAAGTTTTTCTCACTAAGACCACTTTTCAGTCTCTTCTTTTCTATGACAGCTATACGATATAGAAGTCAGATTTCGACCAAACTTAGTATAGTCATGCGAAAGCATAGCAAACTAAGAAATACAAAGTTTGGAGGCGTTTCCATGGAAAACAGACAATTTTTTCTTACAAAGACTACCTTTCAGACTCTTCTTTTCTATGACAGCTATACGATATAGATGTCCAATTTCAACCAAATTTCGCAGAATCATGGGACAGCATAGCAAACTAAGAAATACAAAGTTTGGAGGCGTTTCCACTGAAAACAAAAAAGTTTTTCACCCTAAAACTAGTTTTTCAACCGATTGTTCATATGACAGCTATATGCTGTAGTCATCCGATCTGGCTGATTCTGATAAATGTGCAGCGTATTTGTACTACAAAACTTTGTGCTAAGTTTCTTGAAGATGGCTTTCAAACTGATGGAGCAGAAAGCATAGAATTCAGGCATATTTCAGTACTTCCCCTGAAACTAACCCACTAGTTCAATACTGAAATCATGCCTGAAATCAGTAAAGGTCATGACGTTGTAGAACTTTTCTGTATTAAATTCATGGCTGAAACTCGTATAATGGAGGCCAGGAATTCAGTGCCAGCCCTTCCGTTTCAGGGCTGATTCAGCTATGATTCAGGTCTGAGCCGAACTGAAGGGATGGTAATTCATCGAAACCCTGCGTCACGCTGAACACAGCTAGGAATGATTTCAAATCCTAGTTAATAACTTCTTTAATAAAGCTTTCTAAATGATTAACCCACTTCTCGTTTAATAATTTCATCACCTCGCACTAAAGTTTAAATCGAATTTACCAAAAAATAAATCTAAAATTTCCATTAATTATTACCAACCAGCAGCACTTTGGCAGAAAGTTGCCAGGTAATCTTTGAAACGAAAACTTCCCACGAACTCCACTTAAAAGAAACCACGGCCGAAGCCTAAGTTATTTTAAGCTGGGAAGCCCTACCCAACTGCATAATATTTCGAGCAATGAGCCATAAATATATAATGAAATGAGAGACTCACAGAGCATACTATGCAATTTCCAAGGCAGCTGCACATAAGACAAATGAACTGAAGGTGGACTGAAGCGATGCAAGGCAACAACAGTTTTTTCATGTATGCGCTTATATTATTTTCTATAACAAAATACAAGAAACTTGCTGAATTCTTTTGCTTAAAGTGGGACACTTTCGTCAGTTTACTTTAGGGGTATTTCGGTTTGTTGCAGCATTTTTAAAATAATACTTAAGCTTTTAATTAACACTCTCTAGGTTTTGTTTGCACATTCATGTTAAATTAGTACAAAGCTAACTTTTACATTGCGCAGGCTAAAGAGCAACAAAAAGTGACAAAAAGCTGTGCGTGTTGTTGTTGTACAAGTTTTACTTGAGCTCGCAAGGCTTCAGATTAAGAGAGTTACTACACAGTATAAATAACTTCAAGATAAACAGCATTAAATCTATGTCAAACGATGTTAGAAGTTGGTCGATCCTGGATTTTTTCAATCCACATGTGAGACATTATTCCAACCTTTCTGATTTTCAAGGATGTAAGTTCTTGACGGCTCGAAGTCATTAGTTGTTTGCATAGCCCCTGGTTCTATCTTTAATAGATTACAGCTTCCTGCTTGTGCCATCATTGCTATAACTGTTTGGGAATTTCAAGGCATGCTGAAAAACAGTAAAATTCCAGGGCTGCACAGCATCGTTGTTAACAATTTTCGACAGCTTGCCAAAGAAGTGGTCCAAGTAATCGAAAGCAATTATTAGATATGAGTCACCAAACCAAGTTCGACTATTGTATCAGAAGCTGCTTTTGTCACCAGTTTAAGTATATATACCTGGTCTTGATAGCTTCTCTTGACACTATACTTTACCTGGCATAAACATCATCATCATCATCATCATCATCATCCTGCAATTGTCTTTTGATGCGAGCAACATCCCTAAGAGCATTCAATTCGACTGTCACTTAAGCTCAACGAGGCCTGAAAATTAATTTCTGAACATGCCTAGTGAGAAATTTTAATTAATTCCCCAAAATGCGGCCATTAGTCTGTTACATACAATCCAAATTACTGAACTGGATATCAAGTTATGTTCGTTGCGGCCACAATAGCCTGCATTACAGTTAATCAATTGAAGATTACTCCGCTGGCGAAAATGTATATAATTCCAAGTGTTGGGCAACATTTTGCCAAATTAGCTAGGGACAAGGACCAGAAGTAGATAGTGGGTGAGTTATGCATTGGCATTTTTCTTTCCTCTTACTTTCAGTTGGTCTGGGGCTATGGAAATTAATTGCTTTGAAAACTGTGCAAAGATGTTACTTGACACCGAGGCTGCCACCCACTGCCACTGTCTCTGCCGCCAGGAACAAAACTAAAGCTGCAAGTGCAAAAGTGTCGCCAAATTAAATGGCAGACAAAGTGAGCAGCGAGCAGTGGGCAGCATTCGCCCGCATTTCCTTTTTTTTTCATTTTTATTTTCTTTTATAATTTGTCGCCAATTCCAGAATTGTAAAAGTAACTGAAAGTGGGTGTGTGGCGCAAGTTACCATAAATCAGAATATTTTAAAAGTGTTTGCACCGACAGCAAAGCGCAAGAAGGCAAGGGAAAACTAGAGTGAAGAAGTAGCAGCAAGCTGGCAGCCAGAAGCCAAGATTATGCCAAAGAAGTTGTTAGCAGTGTCACAGAGGGAAAAACTAGCTAAAATGGTCTATTTTTTTTTTTTTTTTTGCTGGTGAGGCGACGAAATCGAGATGCTCTTTCTGAGCAAGAGGAAGAAGAAATATAATAAAATGCCCACAAGGCAATTTATGGACTCTCAGAACTCAAGCCTTATCAGACAAATAGGCTACAACAGGACTTTAATCCTTAAAGAACATTCTTTGTCAATGTCAAGGCTCCAAAATGGTTTGTGAAAAGCAAACAAGCTACTTTTAAGGTGCATCCCTGTCGCCTGCGCTTTCGTCTGACTGCACCTCGCTTTTTTGTCGCATATTTCCTGCGATTTTTTGTAAGAAACCCCCACCAAACCCCGCCAAATACCAATTTAAATTCAAATGCAAATTTATCTTGCTCAGAACTCGCTGCGACAAATGATTTGCATTTCGAGCTGATCTAATCGACTTTTAGCATAGTTTTCGTCTTCGATAAGATGGGTCGGGGGGTCCCGACTAAGATGTGGGATGGGTGGGGGGGCGTTAAGCTCCAAAACAAACAAACAAACCAGCAGGCAACGACACTGCCGACAACTAGACACAAACTTTGATTGACATTTCAATTAAATTATAGCCAAAGTCGTCGTTGACATTGTCATTGGCATGTTTCGAGTGCAGAAACTTTTGCTCAACGATTTCGATGCGATCTACGAGCCAGTTTTGGTGGAGAATCCCTTCACCCTGGTGGATGCCCAGGGGGTTGGTTTGCGTCAGTATCATATAGCCCTTACCTGCAGCCAGCTGGTCTTTGGTTGCGATAATTTCAATAAGTACGAGGACCACCAGGACAATGGACCCTATTGGCTGGACAAAAATGTGGATCCCGAAATCGAATGTTTTGATTTGGTTAGCGTGTTGCCATTGCAATTTATACGCTTCAATTTCTATCGTAAATTCAATCGCTGCCTAATGATGATCAGTCTAACTCAGCTGGAGCTGGCGGCCCCGGAGCCACCCATGATCTTTGAGTTCGGTGGTCATATATATAAGCAACATTTCTGGCATACCTGGCGAGAGCGTGTGGCGGCCATACGTGTGATGCAGCCACGTTTAAGCCATATCACCGGCTGTTCACCCTTCGCCAGTACCGATGTGCAGCTCGAGGAGGAGCTGATCTCTGTGCAAGTGCATCAACCGCCAAGTACCAGATCTTTGATTAGTATGTGCTCGAAGGGGGATGGCTCCTAGAAAATGGCCCCGGCAGTTTGTGTGTGTGTGTGTGTTGTTTTAAAGCTGGTTAAGCAGCTTTCTTACTTTCTTTTTTCCCCCTTTGAAGCCGCTTTGGTTTATGCAAAAGTTTTCTTTTTTGGCTGGCCACAAAGTAGTTGGTAACTTTTATACCTTTGTATGTGGGAGTGAGGAGGAAGGCAGTGGGTGTGTGTGTGTGTGTGAGTGTTGGTTGTATGTATATCCCTTTATTTATTTATATTAAAAAGCAAAACTCTGCAAACACCCACACAGTCAATAGTTACTTTGAGAGCCTTTGCCGGGGGCCAAAGAATCATGAAGCGAAGCATTTGGTTGCCTGAATGAAGTAGGGGATGTACCATGATATTAAAATGGTTTAAAACGAGCTGAAGACTTGAAGAACCAATAAAATCTTCACTGTACTTAGTATTGTCTAGTTCTATGCAGACTTTTAGAACTATTCTATTATCTAATTGATTCAATAAAGGCAATTTGAGACCCGCTGGATTAATGAAAGCAGCTCAGAAGCTATCGACTATGTTGGTAATATGATAAGTTCCGGTGCTCTTACCGAGGTCACCCAGTATATAAACCTTCCAATGAACCATTTAAAATAATAAAATATGTTAAAGAAGCTGCAGTTTTAGCCGGCTCATGGTCAGGTTAAGCTTTCACACAACTTTAAACAGAGACACAACACCACCAAGGATGCTGGTAGATCGCTTAGCTGTTTCAAGAGAAACCACCCTCTCTCATCCGCGATCAATGCCTACCAACTGTCAGTAACTCAACCGCATCTCCATGCCTGCCAAGGCATAACTGTTGGGGATTTCCAAAGATCGTGCAGAAACATGGTTCGAAAATTGGATTACCCATAATACCTTCTCATCTAAAGACTAAGTTCAAATATTCAGCACAGTATTTCTTATGGTATCTCAAACATATATCTCAAATCGAGACGACTGGAAGAACTTCCGCTTCGTAAATCGATAACCAAGTAGAACACATTAACCTTCAAATAACAGAGCAAAATCTAAGTTTAAACGACGCATAGCAGCTATGTAGAAGATGTGAATTCGGCCCTTACTCAGATAGACAAGCAACTCTAAATGCGTTGGTTTGGTATGTCCTTATACATCTCATCTAAGTGCCGGCACACTGCAACATTGAGGGAAAACAAGTCAGCCGATAAGCAAGCTAAACAGGGTTCTATCATCCAAACTACAGCTGGAAAGCATCCCTTGTACTCGTACAAACTATTCGCTAGAGTTTGGACCTGAAGCTTGGCTACTGAATATGGGAATATGAGCTTGGCTACTGAATATGGATAACTTTTCGTCTTCTGCTGTAGTTAGGGTCAAGTGACTCAAGTGGTTTGTCCTAAAAAGAGACAATATTCTGTAACGTTAAAACAGAGGACTCATCTCACTTCTAGGCGGAACCCTAACAGGCCACTGCCTCAACGGTAGACATGCAGCAGGATTGGGTTTCTCTCATAGCGACTTCTATGGAAGCTGCTGCTGAAGAAAGGAAGGAAACATTGAAAGGAGAAGACTCAACACACTTTCTACTCAACCTCTTGAAAGAAATTGAAAGAGAGACTCTGCCTCTTATAACATTTTTAACGCTGTCAAAATGGTTCAATCCCCCGATTGATTCATTTCTGACAGTTTTCCTTTACAGCAACCACTCCCGCTTTAAGTAAGAAATATTGTAGTCCCTAGTCATCTGAGTCTAAACTAACCTAAAGTTGTGTGCCAAAATTCACATCATTTCGATAAAAGTTGTACTTTGGCTATGAACTATAAACTAGCTATTAATCCAAGGTATAGCCCATTCGATGCCTTTGCGTTGCCACCATTCGATTTGTTATTGCTTGTCGGTTAATGCAATCAGGCCCTGCAAAAACATCAACACAACAACAACAACAACAACAGCAACAAAAAGCCACCACAGTTGTTGGTAAGCCAAGGCTTTGGTTTCAGCGCCTTGTTTAGTCTACGGACTGTTGACTGAACTTAAGTATAGTGGCTGGATTTCAGAACTCTATTGGCCTTTTCGTTATACATTTGGTGGGGGTGGGGGTATTTTATTTTTTTTCTGTTTCCTGCACAGCCAAAAGTTAACCAACAAAGTTTTCAATTTGTCGACAAAACTTAAGCCGCAGCCGTACAGCCACAGCCACAGCCACTTGTCTGTCTGAGCGTGCAGCTGACACCGAAAATCAATTGCAATGAAATGGCCGAAGTATAAAAAAAAAAAAGAAAAAACAAACCAACAAACACACAAATCGTCATCGTCATTGCCCCTATTTGGTTTAGAGCATTTAATGGCCCAAGTTTTTGTTCAATTTTATTTGATTTGCTTCCTTTTTTTGTTTTTTTTTGTTTGGTCCATGATAAATTACAATTTATTTAATGAAAATGCAAAGCATTAATCATACACCATGTGGTGCTCAAACGAAAATTTAAAAGTTAATTAAAAACCCATGGGACAGAAATCAAAGTCCATAAAAATGAGCCCACAACTCGACGCGCCGCACCTCACCGCGCCCTGCCAGCCATTTAAATATATTTTTATGAATTTTTAATGCACCCGCTGTTCATTTTGTTTTCCAATTAAGTGGCATACCTTCAATTTGCTGTGACATACTGTGAATTAAATCTCCAAGGGTCTTTAAGCGTTGGCTGCTTTGTTATTTATTATTTAATTTATGGGGTCGTCAGAATGCTGGTCGAGTTCAAAGCAAACTGGCAGCCACATCAAAGCCTGGCTAAGGGCTTATAATTTAAATTTAAAATTTTGTAACAGTGCACAGAAGTAGGCAACACGTTTGGGTCTTACGGTGGCGTATGCGTAACATTGAAGTGGGTTTCTGGGGCAATATTTCATTAGCACCGATTGACACATCTTGTCGCGGCATTAAACCTGCCCCAAAAAAGTTTAAAGCCAGCGCCGGGGTGCAAAATTTAAGCGCAAGCTGACAGTGATGAATGTGTTTTTTATGTACATATATATATATTTATTGAATTCACACATGCGCCTGGATTTTATGAAAATTTCATAAGGCATTTGGATCTCATTAAAATTATTTAAAGTGTGTGCATAGAAGATGGTTGCTAGGCACAGCACTCGCTGAAATTACGTTGTCCCATTGTCTGTTTTCTGTGGTTTGAGCGAATTGACACATTGTTCTCCATATCGCTGCTTGTGTATGCATAATTAATTATGTATTTTTTTAATTTGAAAGTTAACCAGCAAACAAACAATACTATTTGCATTTGTAGTGGCAATGTCAACTGTCAATTTTGATTGTTTAGTTATGCAAAAGTGCAAATACAACATGGCACTTAAAAAGCTTGTAAAAATAACATTTGCATTTAAATAAAACAAATGTCAGAATTGGCACGTGAATATTTAGTTGAGTTGATGGTCAAAGTAGGGTTTTGTGTGTCGGTTAAATTTTAATGACACTGTCAGTTTGCTTGATGTGTGGCCATCATCATCATCTACATCATCATCATCATCCTCGACCTCATCAACCCACACAAGAAGTCACGTTCGCGTTGTAAAGCTGCTTCTCTTCCCTACGTTGCCCGCTAATGCAGGCGCCCTGAAGTATGCAATAAATTTGACATATGCATGTACTTTCCGCTCTCTCTCTCTCGCTGTGTGTGTGTGTGAGTGTGGAGGCCATCACTATCATAAACATTAACGACTTTTACTTACCTTCACTCTTGCACTTGACACCAAAGCAAATATGTCGGTGATTTTTCTATGGCATGTCTCTGGCTGAGGCATGCAAAAACTTTTCCTGGGCGACAAATTCCTGTGTCAGGGCATCTCTGCTCCTGGCGTACACCTGACTACTTAGCTTAGACCGCGGTTTCTTTGCCACTTTCACCTTTTTGCGGCCAGTGCCCAGGCACCAGCCTTCCACTTGGCATGCCAATCACGTTTCAATTCATTTAAAAGTTGGCCCAACTTCAAATGAACTTAGCTCGTAAGGCGGACAGGCAGACACATACATAAATAGCGTACATAAATACATACATATGTGTGTGTGTGTAAAAATGGTAGAAAATTGTTTTCAATTTTGTGTTAAATTCACTTACTGATCACATGAAACTACTAGCAGTACTTTGACCAAACAATTTCCATGGAAATAGCAAAAGTCTCCAAGGAAATTGAATGCCGTTTGAGGTTTTACTTAGAAAAACAACACAGAAAGGGGGCCAAGGTTCTTGTGATTAATATTGGAAAGTGAACCATACTGCTAAGATTTATACTTACATATAAGTAAAAGTGAAGGTATGTAAGATTGTTTGCTATAGGCAGATGCCGCTGAACACATCTTTACGAAATGCATAAACTGTTAAGAGCCATTTTTAAAATACTTACTATGCCAAGAACTTGAAATTTAGTCTGTAGATTGTTAGTACAGTTGAATATTTAACCAGCTAAGAACCGGTAATGAACCATTTCCAAAATGGTAACAGGCTCATGTCACAGAAGTTACTTAGGATGAAGACTGGAAAATTAGTCTGTAGATTGGTATGAAGTTAGATCTGTTGTCGGCTCTGAACCAGATTTAGGGCCGATTTCACATCTTCTACATAGCACTATCACATAAACTAACATATAACAGAGTAAATTGTAAGTTTATCTGACACATAGCAGCTATCTAGAAGATGTGAAATCGGCCCTTAAAATGATATTTCGATTGGAAAATTGGTCTGTAGGTTTATTGTGTGAGTGCTACACATTTCACACATATCATCTCTACCTTAGCTCGAAGCTAGATATTTGGTGTGTGGGTTAGAACAATGTAATTCGATAATTATCCCAATTTTAAACTAGTTTCGAACAAGTTGGTACGATTTTGTACGGTTCTGGAAGTTTTTCTGATGCAAACGCAAGCATTCGACGCATAACAACAAATGTTATAAATACGCACGCCTAAAAAATGTGTAGTTTTATTAAAATTTAGCTGAGGCTGCTCTAAAGCTTAGTCTATAGCATGGTTTTAAGCTACTATTTTCCTGGAATAGAGTTCTTTTGAGCAGTAGCAGTTGCTCAAATACTTTTTAAAGTGATATCTCCGCGTTCTTTTAGCAAAATGTTTCACCTTGTTCCTTTATTATTTTTGAAGCGATTTCCTAGAATTTAATAGCTTATTTATGATCCTAGATTGAATTAAAGTGCATTCGAAAGCTTTGGTAGAGTACTGTGATATGTTTCTGGGTTTGTTGGAAACACGATTTTAAGATGTGCTGTAAGAATCGATTGTTCTTCGAGCCCTAGAAGTAGAATGGTCCCTGGAATTGATGCTATATCTGGTAGACTTAAGTAGGTTGGCTTGGGTATTCCACAAAGGAAACTCTAAGTCTTGCTAAAGAAGGGTCCCAATAGTTACAATAAATTTTCCAATTCTCTGCCCTCTGATACAACTCCAATCGTTAGAGTTCCAAACAACTTTTACCTTTAAAGAGTGGCGATACCGGAGCTCCTCTACCCACTAAAAAACTCTCCACAACAAGCTCCAGCTCGATTGCACATTTCATGCTACAACAATTAAAACGCTTGGGGGAATTCCAATTTTTGCACATTTACGATTCCAACAATATTTTCCAGCAATTTAAGTAAGTGTTTGGGGTAATTAGCCTCTTAACAAAACAAACTTACACCAAAATCAGATCGAAGCTTATTTTAATTGTGTGCTGAACTGAGCTGGAAATTGGCCTGGGCCAGATTCAATTCAATTGCATACTCATACCTCCCCATGGAGTCCCTTGCAGGCAGCATTCCAACCGAAACGAAATCTGCAGCATAAACAAACTGAGGGGCAAATGGATGGCAGTTTAGAGCCTATTAAAATGCAAAACTTTGGTCGTTAGGCTCAATGTGTGTGTGTCTAGGATGCAGCACACACACACCCAAACAGACACACACAACCAGCACAGCCCAGAAACCGGGCGATTCTCACTAAGTCGATAATTTTTCAGTGCACTAGAAGATACTCGTACAATTGCAGGCAAACGCAAACACAGAGCTCTTATTCGGTTCGGTATTTTCGTTTTGCATACGGGGTTTTGCCTACAGTTTGACCTCTGAAATGGAAATCGTAAACGTTAATAGCTGCACAGATTTGAAGTCGAAACAAGACGGAAAAAAAAATTGGCTCTTAATGCTCGACTGGGAATTGGGAGGCTTCAACTCCATTAGGTCCTTTTGCCTTCCTGGGCATCAGTTGCAGATAGTTACAAGACAATAAAACTGGAATTAAGATTTATGTTTGTACTAGTTGAGATTCTGTAGAGATTTACTCCCATACACATACGTCATAATTCAAGTTGACACGATTCTGGCGTCACGTTCGTTGGCCTGGCTAGATAAATCTTTGGCCCGGGCAGCCCACTCGCTTGGCTGTCGTCACCTTTTGTCCACACTTTGGGGCAAGCACGTGCATGCTGTTAACCTCAAAAATGCGCTGCTAAAACATTTTTTTAACGCCCTTGCCCTTCCTCCCCTCTCTCTCTCGCTCTCTCACTACCCCTAACAGGCTAGACCAAACGGTCAACAGCGTGTGCGGTGGCCGAACCACAGAAACATGACCACAAGGACGCGGCCAGACCACAACATCTAATCGAGAGCTGATGGCCAAAGAACAAACCCGATGCTAACGCTGACCAAAGCGTGGACAATCCTTTCTCTTTTTTGGGGTGGGATGAGGAAGGGGGGACGGGGGTGCAAGGCATACGTGCCGTGTACGTGAGCTGGTTGACAAACTGAGTGGACAGATGTGTGTGTGTGCTATACAGGGTGCTTGGTTACTTAAAAAATATAAGTTAAGCTCAATTTGGTGCAGAAAATTTGTCTTTAAGAAGTTAAAGGTTCTTGCTTTGAAATTGGGGGGTTTCTGAGCCAGTGAACCACAGTTTGTTGTTTTTCCTTAGTTTGACTTTATGGTTCAGTTGTTCAGTTGCTCAAAAACTGTTTTTTTCTATGTTTAGCTGCTACATAACTCCTTTTATTGTTCAGTTATTCACTTGCTCTATTACTTTTTTTATACTGTTTGTAATTTATGGGTAAGTGAACCACATTGAGCTTATTTATGGCATTTGCTCTTTATAGTTCAGTGGTTTAGTAGCTCTTAAACTTGTTCTTTTATGATTAGTTGCTCTCAAATTGGTTTTTTCTTTGTTCAGTTACTCAATCACATCTTTTTTTGTTCAGTTGTTCAATTACTTACTTACTTTTTCTATAGTTTTCGAGCTTTATGATTAAGTAAACCACAATGAGCTTATTTACGGCAATTGCTCTTTATGGTTCAGTTGTTTAGTAGCTCACTGGTTCTGTTTTACATTCTACTGGTTCTTTTTAGTTCAGTTGCTTACCGACTGCCATTTTGTTTGTTCCGTAGCTACATCACGCCTTTTATTGTTCAGTTATTCACTTGCTCTCTTACTTTTTCTATTATTTTCGAGAGTTATGAGTCAGTGAACCAATATGAGATAATATACGGCAGTTGCTATTTATGGTTCAGTTGTTAAGTAGCTCACATACTTGTTCTTTTAAGTTCAGTTGCTCCCTCATGCCTTTTATTGTTCAGTTATTCAATTGCTCTCTTACTTTCTATATTATTTTCGAGATCTTTGAGTAAGTTAACCGAAATGAGCTAATTTACGGGAGTTGCTCTTAATGGTTCAGTTGTCTGGTATCTCATAAAAAGGTTCATTCCAGTTCAGTTACTCACAAACTGATTTTTTCATTATTCAGTCGCTACGTTACTCCTTTACTTGTTCAGTTATTTGATTACTCACTTACTATTTCTATTATGTAAGTGATTTATGCTTAATTTATGACTTAAGAGTGAGTTTTGGCTTTGATCAGTTACTCAATCACTTCCTATATGTTCAATTAGTTCTTTGCTCACTTGCTTGCTCCATTTTCTAAGTGATTTATTGTTCAGCTATTCACTTTGTGAGTGAGTTTTGGCTTTGTTCAGTTACTCAATCACTTCCTATATGTTCAATTAGTTCTTTGCTCACTTGCTTGCTCTGTTTCCTAAGTGATTTATTGTTCAGTTATTCACTTTGTTCTATTTTCTTCAGTGTCTCATTCATTTCAGTTGTTTAACTTCCCTTCCACTTTCACTTGGAAGAACATATAAGTGATACAACTGCTCCAACAAAGGTCGAGACTGAGTCCTAACCTTATACCACTGCAACAGCACCCTTTAACCCACACTAAAAATGTGTCTCTGTCTGTGTGTGTGTGTGTGTGTGAGTGCGGTTGGTTTGATGAAAAGGACGCGCGAGCGCGAGCGTTCGCTAGTTAAACCCCAAACTCACTTTGCCTTCAAATTAATGACCAACAATGGCACAAGGTCCAGTCTGGCTTCCAGTTAAGTCCTGCTGTCCCAGCCATGTGTAAAAGTCACGTACAGTGTACAGCGTAGCATATTGTTCAGTGGTCGCCTAAAAGCAGGCAGCAATACTTTTTCACTTCCATTCTTTATTTTTTTTGTATATGCAAAACGAGAACTTTAAATGTGCCCAAACACTTTAATAGTAGCTCAGTTGGCCAAAGCGCTCACACAAAGCGCCAGTTTATCTCAAGCACATTTATTTACTCAGCTCAGCTGCTGTTGCTGTTGCTGCTGCTGCTGGGGCAGGGGGCGGGGATGGAAATATTTTTTGCGCTGGATAAGAAGGCAAAGCCCGCATGGCTACTTTTGAAGGTACAACAGCAACACAAAAATAGTTGCTGGGTTAGTAGAAAGCGGGCAACGATAAGAGGTAAACAACAAATATGCAACGAGGACTTAGGATGGGGGTGGAGAAATGTATATATGCCTGCATTTGAGTGTGTGTGTGTGTGTGTGCAGAAAGCTTATGAAGCAAAACTGAAATTCAATATTTGTCCCAATTTTCATTTCATTATAATTATTTGGTCTGCTGAGTCTTAATGCTTAATGCTGACATTCTTAAACAGCTGCAGAGTAAATGCATAAGTGTCTTTAAGCGCTTGATTGAATGGGGAAAATTGCACACTTTGTTGGAAAATTGGAAATGCCATATATTCGCCCATTTTTCGGATTTTTACTCGTCTTTTAATTCGTTTAAATGCCAACACTTGTTGGGAATTTGGTCTGTTTTATTTCTTTTATTGCACGAACCGCTTTTTATTTATGCATTTATATATATATATACATATATATATGTTGTCCACCGCAAATTTCAGTTGAAAAAGAAATCCTCACTGCACAACATTAATGAAATCTTGTCGAGCAATATTTCATTTATCAATTACAGCCACTGTTGAGCCACACAGAGCACAGAGCAGATAAGTGGCCGAAGCTGTGGCATCATCATAACTGGCCATAATGAGATTTGTTAGCTGATACTTGGGATATATGTGGAACATTTATTTATGGCCAACTTCAAGCAGCCCTGATGGCCAGCATCATAAATCTCAAGGCAAATAGTAGCTAGGGTTTGGGCTAAAGTTTTTATCAAGAAACGCATAACACATTTCAGCCAAGACAGAAGGGAGAAATATCGAAATTTACAAATATATAATAATAACTAGCATCATCAAGCCAAGGACATCAATTGCCAGCTTAAGGAGTATGTATAAACAAAATGAGTTCCACCTTAAATGTTGAGCCATACAATTTTTGAGCATTTTTCAATGCAAACCAGTCGCAATTGAGACTGGGGGAATCGGAATGGAAATCACATTTGTGTGGAGTGGAAATGGAATCGAATTGCATGCAGCAGCAGCAGTTTGTTACTGAAATGCAATTGTAGAACAAATCAAGCCAACAATTGGTTGCCAGTTGTTAGGCCAAATGACAAATTGTGGTCAATTGTTTCGGCTTCGGCACACAAAATATTTAAATGAGCATTAAAAATTTGATTGTTGATTTCATTAATGAAATCCCCATTTAATTGGCTCTCAATTTGCATAATGACTGAAATCAGTTAATAGAAATCAAAAAATAAATTTAACTGTCATGGCAACCGCTGGACTAACAGAAAGAAAGAAAAACAACAACAAGTGCAAATTAATTAATTAATTTTCACATATTGTTATTTAATATTTATATGCCTCCTCCATCCACTTATTGCGACGTCGACAGCAGAGTTGTGTTATCATCAACTAGCCTGCTGACAATATAATGAATAGGAATGACATGTAATAGCCAGCCAAGGGCACTGTCCACATTCAAAATCAAGCGTAGGCGCCAAAAAAAAAAACAAAACAATTGCCTGTGCACATAAATAGGCAACAATTTGTTTCGTTCTCAGACACTGACAGGCAGTCGTCGACGGATTTTTGTTAGCATAGCTATGTTAGGTCAAAAAAGGGGTATATAGATTTTGAGAGAGAGCTTGGCAAGCCAAGAAACAAGCAACAAGTACAAGGTACTTACACCAATGGTCATCTTTGTCAGCTATTGAAGCTAACGTACTTTTTGCATAGTGTTAGAGACAATCAACCTCAACTATTCTACATTTTTTGTAAGCGATATATCAATATATATATAAGATATATCAATTTAGATAAATATTGATTTTTTGATTGCTTGGAATAGCCTTTTCTACTTGGAAATAACTTAGTTTAAGTTGTACTGGAATCAAGTATTTTCGTACTTACCGTATTACCCTACTATTAATACATTTTGCACTTATTTCAAGTTCAAAACTCTGGAGTTTTTGCCAAGTTTATCTGGGTTTCTCCTAAAAAAAAAATCTAAGGTAGGTATTTCCGGCTGACACCATATGGGGTCACACATAGACCTTTAGGTCCTTATTGGAGATTATTTGCCATGGTGCAGTACACGCCATTACAACGCAGTGATATGATGCAACTTTACATTCAAAATTGTGAATAGAATAGAGAAAAGCTATGGGCAGCCTTGCAGCACTTTTTACTAACTAAGACTTCGTTTCGAACCTTACTTTTCTATGGCAGCTAGACTATTTAGGTGTCCGATTTCCAACAAACTTAGTGGGATCATGCAAAAGCCTTATAAACGAACATGTAAAAAATTTGAAGTCGATTCCATTCAAAACAAAAAAGTGTGTCTCAATAGAACTTGTTTTTCGAGCGATCATTCGTACTGCAGCTATATGCTATAGCTATCCGACTTTGACAAAACTTGGTGGAATTGTGTAAAAGTATATCAAATAAATAACTGCCAATTTTAAGAACATTTCCATTGAAAACAAAAAAGTTTTTCTTACTAAAACTACTTTTCAGACTTTACTTTTGTATGACAGCTATTCGATATAGATGTCCGATTTCCACCAAACAAAATGAAATAATGGGAAAGCATAGCAAACTAAGAAATACACACTTTGGAGGCGTTTCCATTAAAAACAAAAAAGTTTTTCTCACTAAGACTATGTTTTAGACTCTACTTTTCTATGACAGCTATACGATATAGATGTTCGATTTCGACCAAACTTGGTAAAATCATGGAAAAGCATAGCAAATTAAGAAATACAAAGTTTGAAGGCGTTTCCTTGAAAAACAAAAAAGTTTTTCTCACTAAGACAACTTTTCAGACTATACTTTTCTATGACAGCTATTCGATATAGATGTCCGATTTCGCCCAAACTTAGTGGAATCATAGAAAAGCGTAGCAAACTAAGAAAAACAAAAGTTGAAAGCGTTTCCATTCAAAACAAAGAAGTTTTTCTCAATAAAACTAGCTTTTCGATCAATTCTTTCTATGACAGCTATATGCTATAGTCATCCGATAGGGCCAGTTCCGAGAAATGTGCAGCGTATTTGTACGCAAAGACTTTGTGCAAAGTTTGGTGAAGATAGCTTTCAAACTGAGGGAGAAGATGGCATAGAAACAGCAGGAAGTGACTAGATCTACTCAGCTTGTGGTGCTGATCAAGAATATATATGCTTTATGTGGTCGGAGATGATTCCATCTAGGTGTTACAAACATACGGACAATTTTGTAATACCCTCTGCAAGGGTATATACAAACATATTAGAGTATTAATAAATATGGAATTGCTGAACTGAAAAATTTAACTTTGATGTGTTTGAAATGTAGGTGGAATATGTTTGAACATATCATCCGGTTATTTTTCAGTTGAAGGCCGATTCGAAACTGAAAAAAAAGATGGATACTAAATAGAGGGATCTCTTTTGTGTACTTCTTTCATTCTCAGCTTTACAGCTTTCCAAGTAGAGACCCTCACACCAACGCCACCGGAAAGCGGCAATAAGATGAACCTAACCACAGCTACAGCTACAGCCAACACAGCTTAGAAACCAAAAACAACTTGTCGGCAGCCTCTTGTCCTGTTGTCGAGTAATTCATTAACATTTAACTTGATTGACACACGAGCCCCGGGGCAGGAGAGTAGGAAGCCAAAAAAAAAAAAACAAAACACAATGCCAGCAGCCTGTCTCTTCTTAGGGCAACGCACGTAGGTAGCACAGCCAGGAGGCTGGCAAGGAGGGACATTTGTTTATACAGACTTATAATGCATAATGGTATTGGTTTTGGCTTTGGCTTACTAAGTAAGCTCACGCACACACACACACAGTGCTAGGACTTTTTGTTAATTTAATAAGAGGCTAGAGGAGGACAACAGGTGCTGTTGGCCACGCCTATCGCTGATGTCGCCCATTTGCCGAAATGAAGTCACGTAGCGGGCATAAATCAATTGACATGAGATGGCGCGCAAATTGCATACCTTGTGCAAGTAGACTCGAGGAGGAGGAGGAGGATGGTTGGACCAAGGATGTGCGCCAGCTGGCACGTAAATTGGTCGCCAAGTAATAAAAGTGTAACGAGCGTTAATTTGTGTGTGAAAATATGAAGATAATGTGAGGGAAGTCGGAAAGCGGTATAATTAAATTTCACTAGGCCAAAAAAAAAAATGTGAAACTTCACAGGCAGAAATCCTACATCCTTTCACAGCCTGCCCGCCAGTTACAGTTAACCAGGCTGAAAATTTGCCACCAATTTTTGTCACCTTTTGGTAAACCCCCTCCCCCCCCAGCCACAGGTGCAGCCCTTCGCTTGACTTGTTTGCTGATTTTTTATTTGGTTCACACACAAAGCCACACATGATACCCTGCCGTAGCCGTCGCGGTGTGGCTTTTCATCTCACCAGGAGAGTATGGTCATGGCACCGTTGAGCAGTTCGGGTACATCCCAGCCATTGTGACGCAGTGCACGCAACGGACGTGCCACCTCACGCTTCAGCTGTGTTTTTGCGAAGCGATATTCAATTTTCATATATAAAGTAAACAAAAAAATGCACAACCTTTACTCACCAAATTGGAACGGAATAGCAACTGGAACTGTGGTGAATTCAAGGCGCGTGCAAAGAGACCGAAATTTGAACCATTCGCCTCGGCCTGGGATGTATAATCATGCACCTGCCGCTTGGGCATGGCAGCCAATACATCTGACACGAAACTATGTCCCCTTATGGCCCGACAATCGCAATCGTTGTCCTTCTTGGGCACCGGCAACGCAATGCAGGCAAATATATCCACCACACTCTCAATGGCCGTAGTATTCACACCCTGATCACGCAGCTCCTCCAGCATCTGGGCAAATGCTTCGCTTTGCTGCAACAACTCGGCCACCTCACGGAAACGGGCTGTGTTGTAGTATTTCAGGGCTCGACGGAATTTGGAGTTGCACTCGTAATGGTTTTGGATGAGCTCAACGAGAGCGCTCTTTGGTATCAAGGCTCGCAATTCCTGGAAATCCTGACACAGTGAGTCCTGGCCATCGCGATCTGGATCGTTGTTGTTGGGGTCAGTGTTATTGCCCGGTCCAGTGGCATTTCCTGTTCCAGGGCCAGTGCCGTTGCCATTGTCTTCGGGTGGGCATTCCGTAACGGGGTCAGCAATTCGATCTGCAAAAATCTGTTGGTAGGCAAACACCGCCAGCAACAGACTGCATAGTGTCAATGGCTTCAATTGGAACATTTCGACCAAACTTTCATCAAGTTCTAGCCGCTTCGAAAGTATTTTTAAATGCCACTCCAGGGGCCACTGGCTTTTATAGGCAACACAACTGAAACTACTGCAATTTACATGCATTTCCTTTTGCTGCAAATTGTTTAGACACTTTGCTTATCAAACGTTATCAATTAGTGTAATGTGCTGATAAGCAATAGCGGGAGGCCATTCATCTATCAACTTCCTGAAAGACCAGTCACCGGTATTTTTCCCAAGAAAATCTGAATTGAAAGCACTTTGTGTGTGTCTGATGCATTTCTTTTTTATTTTCGAGTTGCGTTAATTAAATTGCACGCACAGGTACCAGGCAACATTAGCAGGCAACAGCTGCAGTAGACAAATTACACTGAGAGAAATGGAAGGGAAATACAAAGGAAGAGTTAAAGTAGCTAAAGATACAGTCCCATACGGGCTGAGCAAACAGAGCTTGTATTTGTGGATGGTTATAAATTACATTTCACTCAGCTCTGCACACATCAAAGACTGAACTGATTAAAAATTAATAACTTGTCTCGGTCTAAACACAATCCCTACCATAGACAAGGAATTCAAGAATTCAGCACATATTTTTCACTTTGCTCTGCACTAATTTCGATCCTGTGCTAATGACACTCTTTATTCATTATGTAGAAATAAAAGGAAGAGATATCATTGCTAATTTTCACTCAGCTCTGCACACATCAAAAACCTAAAAGTTGAAGCAAACCTGGTATAAGTATTGCGCTTACTTAATGCTTATTAATCATAATGAAGTTTCTAAATGAAGAGGTATCATCTTAAGCTTTTCACTCAACTTTGAACACATCAAAGACGGAACAAGTTGAAGCAAAAGCTGCCTCACTCGAGCTATCTGTTAAGCTAATACCCTAAATTAGCTACAACGAGAAAGCTTAACTTACTTCGTCTGTCCCGAAAGTTTTGTACTAATAATACTATTTTTTTCCCACAACGACCGATCGTTCGTATGCTATCATTAAAAACAAAAAAGTTTTTCTAACTAAGACTGTTTTTCAGACCTATCTTTTGTATGGCAGCTATACCATATAGTTGCCCAATTTTTATTAAACTTGGCAATATTATAAAAAAGCATAAAAAACTTATGAATACAAAGTTTGAAGACGTTTCCATTGAAAAGAAAAAAGTTTTTCATACTAAAACTAGTTTTCAGACCGATTGTTCCTATGGGAGCTATGTAATATAGTCATGCGATCCGGTCAGTTCCTACATATAAGTAGCGTGCAGCAAAAAGAAGACTTTGTGCAAAATTTCAGCTCGATAGCTTTAGAAGTGAGAGACTGGTTCGCATAGAAACAGATATACAGACGGACAGACGGACGGGCAAAGCTCAATCGATTCCCTGATGAAGAATATATGTAGTTCATGGGGTCGGAAATGAATATTTCTATGCGTTGCAAACTTCTGGGCAAAATTATAATACCCTTTGCTAGAGTATAAAATGAATAGAACTAGAAAATATCCTGTAATACATATGTTCACTTAGCTCTGCATACATCAAAGACCACAAACACTTGAAGCAAACCCTGTGAAGGTCTGTGCACAACAGAACTGTTTGCTCTTATGGCGCTTAACATATTTTTCTCTCAACTCTGTTTACATCAAAGACCAAAAATATGAGGCAAAGGCGAAGCTACTATAAGACTAAGCTGCACACACAGATGCATAAAGAAGTATTTAAAAGAAGAGAGAGAGAGAGAGAGAGAGCTTTTACTTATTCAGCAACGCCCATTTTCACACAACTCTGCATTCATAAAAGACTGAACAATTTAAAGTAAATCTTATGACGGTCTGTGAACACCGCCTCAATGTTTGCTATCATGGGCGATTTGATGTTAGGCTAATAAAATATATTTTTCACTTAGCTCTGCACACATCAAGTATCAACAATTGAAGCAAAACCGCTGCTAAGATACACTGATAATGCAGTGATGTCAGGGTCACCAGAGACCCAGAACCACGCACTCATCACACACCCGCTAAGCCTTACAAACTGAATTTAAGATAAGATAGATTAAAGGAATAATAAATTATTTAAATGCCCAAATCAAACGCTTAATTAACAGAGTTTTCGTTCCGAACTTACCTCACAAATTGACCAACCACTTAAACCTCTCTCCGAGTCAAACAGTTCTGCCCACTTAACCAATATTTTTCTCAGTATGGCTTCAATAACCAATAACCAGGTTCGATGATTCATAAGCTTCCTTTGTGAAGATAATTTGCACCGCTTGCGCTTCGCTAATTGCCAATTAACAATTGTGTCGAAAGCGGGAGTGTGGGCCTGTCGGGCTTTGACTGCTTAGCCGAAGCCGCTTAGAGTTTCCACTCATTAAAACATAAAAGGCACCAATTCAAGCCTATCTCTCGCACAAATACTCGTATATGTTCAATTTGCATTGGGAAGGGGCAACATGATTACACAATTGAGCCGAAACAGGGTAAAAGTATACAACAATCTGAGCCTATGTATGGCCAAACAATTGGAGACCACTCTGGGCACGTTCTCCAGCTTGGATGGCATATTCGCAGGGATGCAAAACAAGTATGGGCATTTCTATGTTGTAATGTAATGGTGAATTGCTGCCTGGGTACAGGACATATACATACAAATGTGTCATGTGGTTCAATGAATTGAATGAATTGATTATGGTTGGTTTCAATCGCTTCCCAATTGATTACCATATACCAAAAAACAAAAAGAAATCTTTTGTAATAATAATAATCATACGCACTGTTGCACGGCATTTACAGTTTTAGTGCTGTATTTTATTTGCCTGGCAATGTAGCAGCAATAATGGTTATCGTTTCAGATAAGAATTGCTTTGACAAATATCGTTCAATTTTCTATTTACCACACACACACACACACAATTTAAAACGTATTATAAAGTTCTATATCAAGAATTAAATATAAATGAAGCACAAAACTGCAAACACTCACACAGTTGGCATTCAACTAAAAAGTCCCAAATAAAAAGGAGCAAACTTTTTCCAGAAAGGTTAAGTTGAACAGTTTGAAACTTGGTGGCAAGGCTAAGTTCACACACACACACACACACACACACACACAGGCAAAAGTTAAATGAAAGTGCAGCAGCAGTTGCGGGCGGGAGTAAGGGGTAACATGATTAGCTGCCATAAGACTTGAATTAATACATTAAAATTGTTGCATACTTCCGGGCGGAAATGTTGAAACTGCAAGTATTGAACCATTTCCTTAAGTATTTCGAAAATTTCCCAACTAGCTAACTGAGAGAGAGCTCAACAAGTGTGGAGTGACCCCTTCATTCATTCACACTCAATGGACTTAAGTGCCTGTCATTCAAAGGACTAGCCAGACAGCTAA
This sequence comes from Lordiphosa andalusiaca, assembly GCA_035044965.1. Classification (NCBI taxonomy): domain Eukaryota; kingdom Metazoa; phylum Arthropoda; class Insecta; order Diptera; family Drosophilidae; genus Lordiphosa; species Lordiphosa andalusiaca. The sequence goes on along the minus strand of JAWNNM010001900.1, from coordinate 1,887,432 downwards.
GCTACTTGAAATCAAAACGAAAGGATACGATTGTGGAATACTTTAAATTCATTAAATTATTAAGCTCTGCTAACAAAAATGTCATTGCCAAACCAAACCACAGGCAATTGACTCCTCATGTGTGTGTGTGTGTGCGTGTGTGAAAATTGCATTTATTTTTTCCCTACTCTGGTTTTTCAACTATTTCTGATTTTCTGCGCTTCAACCACAAAACAGATGCGCGCACGCACACACACACAAACACACACACACACCGCAAAACTTGTTTGCTACGTATATATATGGCCAAACCATTTTCATTTCCCTGGGTAATTTACTCAATTAGAGCAGAACTTGAAGGCTTTGTGGCATTTACGAGAATCGCTTTATTATTGCACTAAGGAGAGCGGGTGCGGGGTGGCAAGTGGCAACTCACACGCAGTGAATTTAGTTAGCTGATAAAAGCAGCGAGATGGAGGCAAAAGTTGAACATCAAACTAACTCCGATAAACAGGCTTAATTAGCGTTGTAGCTAAAAGTCAACAGACTGGGCAAACTGGAACTAGCAACTGGCTCTGGCACTGGCACTGGGCGCACTAAGCCAAAATCCAAACACACACACACACACATACATACGTATATATATATACATATACATAGACAAACCCACTCACAGTTACGAATACAAATAAAGTTAATGCCACTAGCAACTAGGCTAAGAACACAAGATAAGCACAGTGGTTCACAAATGTTGATAAGTATATCATTAAAGGATGTCACTTGCAGCAGATCGGTTTAATATTTGAACTTTTTTATATGTTTAAAGATAAAGCAAGACAACAAAATTATGGTATATTAAAGGTTTGGTTATAATTCTAGATGATGTTGAGTGCGGTACACGAATCTGTTCTCACGTAAGTAATTGTAAGTAATTCGATATTAAAGTAGCCTGTTTTTAACCTTTTTAGAAATGCTCTATGGGCCACCTAGGCTATTTGTCCAACTTTCTTTGATAAGTATAAGAAACTATTAGTTCTTAGCATTAAAATAAGCTATGCCAAACAATTTTGCGATTTTTTTTAAGCGTAGATATATCATTTTTATACAATTGCTCAAAATTATTTTATTGTCCTTCGCCCTTAAATATGCTATGCAAAATCACTGTAGTTGGCCAGTGATTAGTATTGAGTTCTTATAAAAATATCCACAGCATATCTTTGGGCGTTTCAATATAAGGTACTTTTGAACACTTGCACTTAAAATGGTGTATCTTCGCTTAAAAAAATCGCAGAAATATTTGGAGCACGTTATTTTAAGGCTAAGATATTTTACTTTAGAAAAAATTCAAAGTAAGCCAAAACATACCAAAATTTTCACATAAATCGAGACTTAGAATGGTCAAAATATGCCTTCAAAGTAGCTTAATGCTCACATTAACAAAAATGTTAGACGTGATGGAACATTTGCAATAAAAGCTTTGTATTAAGTACAGGAAAATCAGCTGGGATCACTACAAAATCTTCTAAAAACTAAGCCTTATTGCCTAGTATGTATAATCGGGGGTGTCCCAGAAATCTCTATAGAGATTTTCGTATAAACGATTGAACTTTGAACTAAACTAGGAGAACTTTATTCGTAAAGTGACAGCAACGCTGTCGGCTTCTACATAATAGAGAAAGGAACCCGTACGCATCAAACCTACTTGGCCTTGAACAGTCGGTTTCAAATCTCTCAACTTTTGTCATCTAATCTAGTAGCCCAGCATTTTGGAGACATTTCACATATAAACACAAGCAGTTGTAGCTCGAAATGAAATCTCTAGAGATTTCTGGGACACCCCCGAATAAGTAATAATGTTGTTGTTCCACAAATCTTTAGAGATTTTGATATAAACGATTGGATTTTGAACCAAACTAGAAGCTGGGTCTAGTGATTGTAGAAAAGGAAGTCCTTACGCATTAGGTCTACTTTAGCAGTCGATTTCAAATCACTGCCCTTTTCTCATTTAATCTGGTAAACGTTTATTTTAAGTACCATTTTTTATTTGAAGCCCGAAATGAAAACGTTTATATGAAGATCTTCTTCTACTTTGTATCAAAAGTACACAGAAAAAGTATACAAAAGAAAGCATCAAGTAAATATATGCTTATAAATGTAATCGTTATCGTTTACCTTTACTAAACAATTATCTATAAAAATTCCTCTCTTTGTACTCAAAGGTACTGCATGAACTAGCTTATTGATGAGTCAAAATCTTTAAAATTCGAAAGAAATGATATTAATCCGTTCGATTTGTGGAGAGGAACAGTGCAGACCATTAACAATAGTCAGCACTTGTCTGGAGAAATCTCAAATACAGCTTTCTTTTGCTGTAATTTGAGTTTTCATAGCTATTTCTCTACCCCAGCACCACTGTGCCATATTGGCCAGTTTCCTTGGGGGTCTTGTTAGTTGGCAGCCAGCTACATTGAGTTGGCTGCTTAATTATGTGCAAGCAACAATGATATTTATATTATCAGGCACAGTCAATGTCAAACGTCAGCACTCCAAACTAAAGTCCTGTCACCGGCCCACTCACACACACACACACACAGACACACAGGCATCCACCCGCCAGCTACCCAACAATTCCCATTAAATCGCAAGACAAAGACGCCAGACCAAGGTAAGGAACCGGGCCTTAATGGCTTTGCATGTTCTGGCACTTTCAATTGCCCCGTCCCCTATATTTAGGCACACATGGCTCCCACCATCAACCAAGTAAGCAAAGATTCAGGTAACCAATAAATGCAGATTCATGGCTTAGTCAGCAGACAAATGAAGAAAAAAGCCCAGTGAATCTGAAATTGTGCTAGCCATGACCCCCAGGTACGCGTTTGGCTTGCAATGTTAATTACTTTCAAAAAACCTGTTGCCAAAGCTTCATTCCTTAGTTGTTGTTTTTTTTTTTTTTTAAGGACACTTGCCTGAATGGTTATGGTTTGGAAAAACGCATCCTTTGTGAGTCCATTGTTGTTTTTTCAACAATTAAAAGCGTCAAATGGTACTGAAATAGATTATAGAGCATGAAGGTGACAACCCAACACACAAAAGCTAAAGCAACACAACAACATCGACGGGAAAATGGCGCACACTCATGCCAGTCACATTTCTCAATTTTTATGACAGGTCGTCGTCGTGTGGTGGTAGGGCAAAAACAGACAAAACAACAAATAAACGAAATAATAAAAAAATACCCAGAAGAGCTTCACTTGACTGGCCGGAATACACTTCAGTTAGTAAATTCTCTGAAAAATGGGGAATTAAGTACCCTAAGAATTGCATGATAATTAATCTGGAATTGGCAATAAGGCATGCCCACGTGTTACAAGGAAAGCTGACATCTTTTTTAAACAAAAGAGGGATTTATAAAACCAAGTATAAAAGTTGTTTACGCCATGCTATAATATACTCTACACCAAAGTTTGTGTGTGTATATGAAGCTGAAGTTATGTTGGATATCTGAACAAAGCTGTAACAGTCGCTGTTATGGATGCTGATCAGTCTAATTGTGTGATATCCGTCGATATAGCCATCTCCGTCTGTGTGTCAGATCTCAGAGTTGGTAAGAGATGGAAGTTAGACATGTATGGGACAAATGCTTCTTATACTTGCAGTGAGATTATGTATATTTTTAGATGTTGCCACGCCTTCTCCCGCCCTTGCAATTTGGAAAAAACCTCACATCTTCTACAGTTTTAAAGATAAAAGGTTCGTATCTTCTGTGCATATTTAGTAAACAGTATTATTTATAGATCTGCCGAAAGAATGTTGAAGATCGGATAAACGATAGTCGAGCCATAGGAAAAACAAACATTTGTGCTTGGCAGCACCGCCTATAACAGTGATGGGCAGCACTTTACACACCTTAATAATTTGTTTGATTGAAACTAACTTTGGGGAGGTACAGAGTATGTTATAGTAGGGCTTGATCGATCTGATTTCACATTGAGAATTACTCTAGGTTTCAAGATGCAGAAGAAAAATTCTCAAATAGATACAAACTATAAAATCCTTATATCTTTCTAATGGTGAAGGTTGATTGCACCTTTAGTGTAGTCCAAGATGACCTTGCCTCCCAGAAGAAGGAGATTCCAGCAAGAGTATCTCAAGGCAGCGTGTTTGGTCCAACACTGCATGGCCTTTTCACTTCAGACGTGCCCACCTTTCAAAGAACCTCAGGATCTTTTAATCCCTACCTTTGGAAGCAAGACTGTGACTATGGTAAGGTAAAAGTGTGTCTATTTGACTCACTCACATGAGTAACTTAAGAAATTCGAGAACTGTGCACGCCCATGGAAAATCTCAAGAAACTTGCACTCTGAGAAGGGATATAAGTCCTCCAGGGTACCCGCAAGGCGAGGGCATAAGTAACTAGGAGTGACCTTAGATAAGAGACTCACATTCAAGCAACATATCGCCAAAGTAGCAAGAAAGTTGCTTAGCAAGTCGACAAGGGTAAACTGGTCAAAAGAAGAATAGTCCATATTGACAAGCTAATCCAGGCGACACTCTGGAGTTATGGCATCCAAGTATATATGTTAAAGCTGCGAAACCCAGCCTGAACTCTGTGTAATACATTAAGCTTCTTATCTACACATTCTTATCTACTACATAGAACTATCTGTCACATAAACCTACAAATAACAGAGCAAAATCGTAGCTTATTTGACACATAGCAGCTATGTAGAAGATGAGAAATCGGTGCTAAGTTTGTTGAAAAAGTATGAGAGGTAAGTTATAGGTTGACTCCTTGTCTATGCAGAATGTCCTCTAACTACCACACTGCAACAAATCCAGGCCTCTTATCAATGACCCGGGGTCTTTCTAGCTCTCTCAACAAAAGAGTTCCATTAATCCAGCTATAAATTAAAAAAAAATACTTATTATACGACAAATTTCACCAGCTATCTCATAAAGCTTCCAGCATAGAGTAAAATGTTATAAAGAGAGAGCAAACCAACAGACAAAACACAAAAAAATAACCTGGGGACTTGGTGGCGCAGTCACTCGCTCTAGAGTCTAGACAAATTGTGCCCTTATGCCTGCCACATGCACACTCTCACTCACACACAGCATGCCCCCTGCCAGCCGGTCCGTCCCATCGAAATGTTGAGGTTCATTTGTGCTACAAACTCTCGTTGGCCATGTTGCTGTTGCTGTTGTTGTTGTTGCTGTACGCCATACAGCAGCTGGCTTGAGGTTTATCACTTTAATGGCTGCCATATTTGCTGAGCTTCCATTTCCATTTTAGTGGCCCCGGCTATACCTGCTTCGAGTTAAACAAATTGGCAACATGAGTTGGCAAACGCATCTGGGGAGTTGTGGGAATAGAAGAAGAAGAAAAAAGTAATTTGCCAACAAATTATGATAAATTGAATGAAACAGAAATTTAGAAATTATAAATACAGGAGGGAATCGGGTCTGGCCTTTAGCCTTAAAGAAGCATTAGAGCGTGGACTTAGGCAGGAAATTGCACCCTTAACTCACCATTCTTTCCCCCATTTCTGTTATTTAACATTAGGTGTGCAATTTTTCTACTGTCTGGCGACTTGACATTGCTCAATTAAAATGACATTAAATTCCATTCGCATTGCAAATGTTGTCTTCGCCCGAGTTTGCACCAACTACTTACTCCTCTCTCCATGTTGACATTCCTTTTATGTGGAGACAGCAGCAGCAGCAGCAGCAAAATGCAGCAACGGCAGCAGCTGTCTATGCATTTGGGATTTGAGCCCAGAGACTGTCCCAGCTCAAACGGCTTGCCCGCAGCGACTTCATGATGGTGCGCTTGGTGCAAGTGCTGGTCCTGGCATTCTCCAACTGTGGTCTTTTCCATGTCGCTGCATTGCTTTTAGCATCGTCTGTTACTTTGCTTTGGCATTTAAGATATTTTTGTAGCAAAGCAATTTGCCATCTTGTGGACTTAAATGCCTAATGTCAATTTAAATGGATTTTCATTTAATTTATTTCCCCAAGTATTATTGCCAATTGCAATTTTCTCTCCCTTTCTCTCTGTGGTGTTTAAAATACCTACCAAAGTGAATTCAATTTGCCATTTATTAAACAAATAAATCTGAATTCTAATATGGTCTAATAAACTTGATCAACTTAATTTCATTTGGAAAATGCTAAAAAGAGAGACAAATAAAGTTATTTATGATTCGAAGTGGAAGTAAGGAACTGATATTTTATATACCCTAACATTTCTTTTGGTAATAAGAGAATGCTCGGGTCGTTAAAGGATATGTTGATGATGAGCGTGTTTATATTCATCTATCAAATGGTTCAAAATCTCTTTGATATATTCATTCGATCTCGATGAAATTTTGCTAAATTGTGCTAAAGCATATATTTTACATAACTGGCTGGTTTAAAGACGCCAAAAGTTGGAAACAACAAAGTTTTTCTCACTAAAACTAGTTTTTCGACCGATCGTTCGTATGACAGCTATATGCTATGGTCATCCGATTTTCACAAAACTTTTTACAATTGTGAAAAAGTACATTAAATAAATAAATACAAAAATTTAAGACGCTACCATTGAAAACAAAAAAGTTTTCCATACCAAGACTATTTTTTGGTGCTATCTTTTCTATGGCAGCTATACTATATGGTGATCCGATTTCGACCAAACTTCGAGGAATTTGGAAAAACCATACCAAACTAGTAAATTCGGAATTTGAAAACGATTCCATAAAAAAACAAAAAAGTTTTCCATACTAAAACTAGTTTTTTAATCGATCATTCTTATGACAGCTATATGCTATGGTCATCCGATTTTCACAAAACTTTCTACAGTTGTGTGGAAGTATATAAAACAAGTAAATGCAAACATTTAAGACGCCACCATTGAAAACAAAAAAGTTTTCCCTACTAAGACTATTTTTGGTGCTATCTTTTCTATGGCAGCTATACTATAGAGTTTCCCGATATCGACCAAACTTCAAGGAATCTGGAAAAACCATACCACACTAATAGATTCGGAGTTTGTAAACATTTGCATTAAAAACAAAAAAGTTGTTCATACTAAAACAGCTATATGCTATAGTCATACGATCCTGCAAACTTATACATTTCAATACCCGTTAATCGTAGAGTATGAAGAGTATTCTAAACTTGTGAAAATGTGGATAACAGGCAAAAGGAAGCACTTCCGATAATATAAACTAGATTTATTCTTAATCATCATCAAGAGCCTAGTCCATGTAGCCTTATCCGACTGTCTGTATTAACATATAGATTTAAGAGATGAGCAGACCTAGAGCAACTTATTAAACATGGAACTCGTATTTGGCACCATATCTAATAGGCTCCATTCCCTTAATCTCTTAAATTTTCATAAAGATTGAACCAAACAAATGGCAAAGTAATAAGGATTATAAAAAAATGGTGCATAGTTTTCAGAGCAGCATACAATGTTAGCTAACATAGTCTAAACATACTTACCTTAATGTTAAATGAAAGAATTTATGTTACATTAATGTTAATTTTCTATTGAAAGCCTCTAATTGCCAGAGTAGCAGGTACATGGACAGCAATATGAATATCACATGAAAGTTTTAGGTTTTCTAGATTAACTTTTGAATATGGAAAGCCTACCTGCTTATGTAAAAGCTCTACGTGAAAATTATAGCACAAATCAGTATAAAAATTTTCATATTATTCATTTTGTACCTTCACGTACCCTCACACCTGTCATGTTGATTTTCTGAATTAAAGTAAGGATACAAAACTGCTGAAAGTCTACACGAAACGTGTGGTTGATCATATTCGCTCATTGTCGCTTGTCGCTTCAATTTATTACTGAGATTTGCGGTACTACGGGGCGAGTACTTGATATTCGTTTGCACTAAGATGCCGGCTTTTGAGTTTAAGGCTCCGAGACAAGCTAAGTGAGTACGAATTTCGGACAAGGTAACTTTAAATATGTAAGTTTGAAGGTGTACTGAAGTCAGAATTTGCGCCACTCTCTTCTCCCGTGGCCCTCTCTCTCCTAACGCACCACCCTCCCATCACCATCTTGTGCAAGATGATCCATTTTGAATGCATAGTTTCAAATATCCTTTGATTGAAATGAATTAACCATTAGATGACTTTCAACTCCCTTGAATGAAAATTAAAGATCGTTTAACATTAAATGAATATTTTAATATCCAAATAAGGACTATTTCTTATTCTCCCATAGATAACAGATTACAGCGTGTAACTATACTCATATTCTTCCGACTAAAGCAAAGTGTTCTCTTGCCTTGGTTCATTTCAAATTAAATTCTTTCTGCTGCTGATTAAAAAGAAGAAAAAAATGAATATCTACAAACTATGTAGAACCTTTCGGCACTTGTCTAACTGTCTTGTTGATTTATGTAAATTTTTGTATACATTTTGTAAACACATTTCTGTTGATGTATGTTAACTCGCCTAACTCAACAAATTATTGAAATGGATTTTGGACTTAGTTTGTAGTCAATTGTTGAGTGTGAAAGCCTGCTAGCTGGCAAATACATACTCGTAACATATTTTTATATGGCCGATGCATATAAATTGTATTACATGTCCCTTTTGGCATATTTACGAGGCTCTGGATGTCAAATCAACTAAAGTTCTCGATGCCACATAAATTCCACACAAACACACGCACACACACCCACACACGCAGACCGCCTCCCACACACATTGAAATCAAGTATGCAAACGAACAAATAGTTGGATGAGGTGTTTGTGTTGACCCACCTCCTTCACGCTCTCTCCTCCGGCAAGTTGGTCATGCAAATGATTTTGAATATTTAACAAGCGTTTCGGTTATGGGCTGCAGTTCAGCGTGTTGTCGCTGCCGATGCATACTTTATGGGCCCCCACACCATTCTCTTGGCTCCAAACAATGTGCGGACGTTGTCAACTATTTGGCATTAGTGCCAGGCTTTACTGCCTGGACAACTAAAATTGTTCATAAATGCAAATTCAAGTAATAACTTTATGGCCACAAAATTTGGACAGATGACAAGTTAATAAGTCTTCAAGCCTGATAACGAGAGGTTAAAGTGCATTTAGATTGTTTTGTTTGGCAAATTGAGCTGACATTGGGTGTTGCAGCAACATATGTTGCTGAAACATTACCTTTTGGGAGTGTGTATGCATGACACACATTGAAACTCTCACCAAGTGTTAGCCAAATAAAGTAAGCAATTTACCAAAGGTTAAACCACAATGAACACCCACAGCACCGCTCCATTCTAATCCCCGCCTGCACTTGGCTATCCCACCTTGATTACATTGATGCATTTCTACATCATTAAGCCGTCTAAACATCATTAGTAAACATTTTCAAGCAGGTAAATATATATGTATGTGAATGCCACAAGCCAAAGACATTGAGGTATTCCTGTGTAGCCATCGCCACAAAGACTCATGGCTCTGTGGAAGGATACCCAGTGCATGCGTGTGTAAGCATCACTTCCGGCTGACTGCACAAACACATAGACAAACGAGTGGCCCACAACAGAGTCAACTCATTTACCACCTCCTAATGGCAAATCAATGAACTGGCTACCGCAAAAACAAACAGGCCGCTTCCACCGGGTCCAAGCACCATCAGCTGACTGCAGATTGTGTTGATGACACTTGAATGAGTTTTTGGTCTTTTGTTTGTGTAATTCAACGCTTAACGCTAAATTGCGCATATTATTTATACATAAAGAATCAACTGACCATAAGTTATGTACGTACGGAGTGTGTTAGCTAATCGGCAAAGTTGTGGCGGATGAATAAAGTTTTCGTTGGGATGTATGTTTAATGGAAAACCATTTGGATTAAGCAACTTAACTTTATTTATCTAAATTGGGCAGCGTTTTTGATTATTTCAGGATTAGCATATAGATTAATCTATATTTATTTCAAATATGTTTGAAAAAACTGCCCTTGTAAGTAGGCTACATAAAGCTAATTCAAAGAAAATGGATTCAAGTGAAAAAAAGTCCTAATAACACACTCTTTAATTTTTGTTGAAAATGCCAAATATGCTACTGCATTTTATAGTTTTAAAGTTTATATTTTGAGCAGAGAATTGCTCCTCAAATGTTACTGGTTTGGTTTGGTTTGGTAAGGCCGATTCTAGTTATTTTCGAGTGGTAAACAATCCGGAATCTGGCCCACTACATCTAGATTTTTGTTAATTTTTGCTAAATACAAGAGTCTGTACCATTTTTAGTCTCTTCTTGTGGCAAACACTTAACATTTCTTAAACTCTCGTTGAGTTTTACCTCTTAGCTTTAAGAAAAAACTATCCCAAACAATTTTGCGATTTTTTTAAGCGAAGATATACCATTTTGTGGGAAACACGTTACATTTCTTAAACTCTCTTTGATATTATCGTAAAGTTTTACGTCTTAGCTTCGTTTAAAGCTATCCCAATCCATTTTGCGATTTTTTTAAGCGAAGGTATACCATTTTGAATACATGTGTTCTTAATTATCTAGTTGTCTGCTGCCCCAAAGTATGCTATGAAAATTATCAACAACATCCAATGCACACCTATGGGAATATGGGCCTACCTATGTATAATAAATGGAATATCTTAGCTAAAAAAAATTCGTAGAAATATTTTGAATAGTTTATTTTGAAGCTAAAGTAGAGTGCTTTACAATAATATTAAGTCTGTATCAATATCTGTTAACTGAGGCTTCAAAAAAGAGTTTTGAGTTCAAAAATGATTCATCTAAACTCAAAATTTAAGTTCAGGAGCATTTTGTCCCTTAAGAGTTGCTCACGATTTCATGCTATTGAATTACTTATAACTTTAATCACAAAAAACTTTAACTTAAGGGCTATAAGCCCATATAGATTCAAAGTCAAGCACCAGAAAGTATAACTTGAATGTTAAAGAAACTTTTATCCCATTTAAAACAAACCAAATCTGCAGATATTTAGAAACTGATTTTAACTAGTCAAAAAAGAATAGTAAATGTTTGAAATCGCAAATAAAAAGAGGTTGTGAAACCGGAAAGAATCAATTTATATATGCTACCTTTATACACACAAAATATATCATGCTTCAAGCCCTTTAAAGTATGCTATGATATATGAAATTCACAATTTTGGTCGAGTTTATATTTTACATTTGCCTTAATTCAACATTTTGTTCAATACCCAACAATCTGAGTGAATATGCAATATTGAATATCTATGATAACTTAAGGAAAGAAAGTTAGCATACATTTAAGGGCATTAATCACGCATAATTTGGTGGTAATATGATAGATAGTAATTAGGATAGAGACGATACATTCTACAACATATGATCAGGCGAACGGCTATTCGCTTTATGTCATCAACTTAGCTAGCATCTGCCAAACTGAATTTAAAACATACCGGGCGCCGCCCAATTGATAGTAAATGCTCCTCCAGTTGCAGTTTTTGATCGGAATAAAATTTATCAAAATTTACATATTTATTGATTTAACCATTTTGTTATGAAATACGCTTTTCCTTGCTTGTTTTCGGCATGATTTGAAAGTTAAATTGGCAGCAAAAACACTCCCCATTTATCATATTTGTACATCTTTTTATATGCAAATATGATATTTGGGCAAAATTTATCAGGCTAACATGGATGGAATTTTAATAAATTTAAGATGTATTCAATCAGAGCTTAAAACTATAAATATGGAAAAATATAAATGTTATATACAATTGGTTTTTGTAAGCAATCTCTAGCTTCCTGTTCAGAGAGGAAGGTTCATCTAAGAGAAAGCAGGTTCAGGAAGGCATGAAGAGAGCCAGGAGTGGCTTCTATGTACTGTCCGCAACAATTGCTGCTGACCGAGTTGAATGGGCTTTTGAAGGAGAAACCTAGGAGTCGAACTATTGTCAGTTCGCTCATCCAGCAAAGTCATGCAGAAACTGCTGGAGCTTTGCAGATGCTCTGCAGCAGTTAATAAGTCAGTTTCCTGGTTAACTGATGGTCCAGAAAGGTCAGGAAAAGCAGTTTCTAGTTTCTAGACCCCTTTTGTGTCTCTCCTAAAGGCCTAAACTCCAGGGAGGCAGCTTTTTGCATCTTGCAAGCGACTTAGCATCCAAAAATTACCATTAAACCATCCACAGAAATGTCCAAAATTTGTACAAATTAAATATTTTCCACCCGAAATCAGCTTAAAATTCCAACATTTTGAGTTACACAACCAACCGCCGCCCCGCCCCCCATTCTCAGTGAACCAATTCAGCAACTGGCCATGCATAATTGTCCATGGGAAACCCCATGGCTCCCCAGCACGTAGCTGCTTGATGTTTAACTTAATGCATAGCATTAAGAAGGAACCAATAGCATTTGCAACCCTTGGCTTTGTACGTTGGGCATTAAATTCCAATTACAGGACAAGACCTGCTGCGTTAATGGCCCTGGCCAAATGACAGAGCAAGTTCTGCCAAGGATTATGTGTGTACGCATATACATTTTTACATCTCTATTTTGTATATTTCTGTATCAAAATGCGTTTGTACATGAATTGCAGTGTTTTGTGTGGTGGTTGCTGTTGAGTGTATGTGTTGTTTGTGTGTGTGTGTGTGTGAGAGTGTTAAAAGGTCAAATGGGCTTAACATTTAAAAATAATAATCATTGTAGGCATTATCCATTCAAACTTATACGCTAGAGATTTACCACTAAGAGCCGCGTCCTGCCTTGCCTTGTCCTGTTGTTTTTGATTGTGGCCGGCTCGTCTATATATAGCCTAATCAGTGGTTGCTTGAAGCCAAATTCGAACTAAAGTATATCTGCTTTAACATCACAATGGTTCCTGGTCTGGTAGGTAATGCCTCAGTAGCAGCACCACTTGGGCCTCTCCACCTCGCCCAAGGCAATATGCTCAATGCTCCAGGCTGGCGTCTCCAGCCGACCCACACCAGTTGTCTTCACATCCTCGCCATCCACGGCCAAGCCAATTTGTACATAGGGCAAGCGAAAGGCCGCATTCCCCGGGCTGCGAGCCAGGGCGGCCACCGTATGGCTAAAGGCAGTGTTGGTATTGGTGTAGGCCAGCGAGTCGCAGGACTCAAACGAACGCAACGAATGACTTTTGCCCTCATCCGCCAGCCGCACCAGTCCCAGGGCCGTGGAGATAAACACTTGCTCCAGTCCCTGATCCGTTTCGGTGGATGTCTCAAAGTAGGTGGCCCCTATCGAGGTGGCAAACAGGTAAGCCTCATCACGCGACACGGCACGCTGTGACTGCAAGTCCATTTTGTTGCCCACCAGCGTAAATATCATGGGATCCTGTACATTGCGATGCAGTTCCTGTATCCATGACTTGATTTCCGTAAACGTTTTATATTGCGTCAAATCAAACACCAAAATGGCCGCATTTGCATTCCGATAATACATGGGGGCAACGGCTCTAAAGCGCTCCTGTCCAGCAGTGTCCCAAATCTGGAAAGAAACCAAATGGATTGTAATCAGTGACTGTGGGAGGGGGGTGGAATAGCTTCAACTTTAATTGAGTCATTCTACGTTTATTTGCCAATTTCGCTTTCCCACAATAATAACAATCATATTGTATGTGGTTCATGGTGCTGCTGGTGATTCGCTTTATGGTCAACCATTGAAATCTTCATAAAAATATCTGCGGGCAACGACTTGTTCATTGTCAAATCTTGAATCAAAGAAAGCAAAAAACACACGCAGCCAACACAAAGGAACTCTTCAGTTAAATACAAAACACACACACAGAGAAAAGTGCACGCAAACTACACATTTGTACACACAGATAATGTACAAGTGGGTGGGTGGGTTGTGTTTGTATTGTCTGAGTATTAAGTCGAGTGAAGCTAAGGGTCGGTCCAGCCGGTGACTAAGTTTGGGATGACACTGGGTTGTCTTGGTTGTTTGGTTTAAGACGAAGTCTTGACTTGTACCTAACTTACCCTACCCCTTTATAATTAAACATCTAATTGATCTAGTTCATCTATTTGATCCACAAACAAAGCTTCTGGTCAACGTCTTCTATAAGAAGTACTTATTACTTTTCACCTTCCTGATCCAGTAAATCTTTTGAAAACCATCAACTGGCATTTTGACACTGACTCATGCACATACTCAAAATGTCATTTTCTAAAATATAAATTGAAAAAGACTCGCAAATGATTCAAATATAACTGGAACACGATCAGAAGAAAGGCAAAAAAAGAACTCTTCACGAAGTGTCACTGCTGGGATACCATAATCTCCCGGCCATGATATTATTTACGATCAGAGAACGAGCGCCTTTTTGAGTATTTCAATCAGATCGAGGTCTCATACAAGACTCGTATATGATCAAAAATTATATAAAATGTTTGCTGAACCAATTTACTTGTGTTAGTGGATGCGCGAGCATAAGTTGCTGTTGGGAACAACTGGTTTATGAGGTCAGAAGTGAATATTTTTATACATCGATCACTCTCTGCGAAGATCGTTATAAATAATCTTATATATCTTCTATAATACATGATCAGAAAACAAGTTCTTATGCTAAACAAGGTGATTTTACATTGAAATTGATTAAGAGGCAGTCTTTTGTTCAAATATTCATGTAGAATACTGTTGCTAGGGTTATGGGAGAGCATAGAAATATATAAAACTATCAATTTACTGCAATCCTTTACACTAGTCTGCGAAATTCAATGTATAGAAGGAGTGGCACTGAATCTAGTACTCATTTTCGAGTGGTAACTTCGAATATGTGTTGGCAAGTGCCACAGGTATTCTTAAAATAAATATTCTGCATTTTTGTGGGGGATTTTTTATTACTTAAAGTGCTTAGCTTCAAAAAAATACTTTTTAAACAATTGTACGAATTTTTTAAGCGAAGATTTACCATGTCAATATCAAGTGTTTAATCAATCTGCTGTTCTTCCTTAAAGAAATGCAGCTAAAAGGTTACATTTGATGCTGTACCATTCCATTTGACATACTTAAGTACACACAACCAAGGTGTATCCCAAATTAAATGGAATATTTTTTAAATATTTGTGTTTAACTGACATAGTTAAGTACATTTCTTATCAACATCACAGAAAGACTTAATGAAAACCAACAGAGATTTTAAGATCAAGCCTAGATATCACGCTCAAAGTAACACTTGCAACATTTAGCTATTATCAAGTTCTGATTAGGCAAAGATAAGGAAACTAGTTAAATCCTTAAAGTTTTTCAACCCTGTTAGAGTATCCAACTCGTGTGTACCTCCTATCTTAGATTTAAGGCGCTACTTTTGCCATACTTTACTGCGAGGAGGGGTTGCATACACATAAAATCGAAATTACCCAAAGAAAAATATGCGCGCAAAGGGCTAACATACCCTACTAACCCCAAAGGGGGCACGAGCGTTTAGCTTATCAATAAACTATAAAAAAAAAACACACACACACAGATAGCAAACTAAAGACAAACAAAAAAAGAAGCAACAAAATCAAATGAACACAAAGTGCAGTGGACGCAGAAATTGCAAAATAAAAAACAAATAAAATCACCCGGCAAATGGGTAAAAAGTGGAGGCCAGCATAAAACCCAGATTAGCTGTGCTCCGAAAAACCATTGGACCAAAAATGACCAAATGGGATTACTAAGGCAAACGGCTTGCTATTTTATTACTGGGATATGGGGACACGTGGCACGGCGGGGGGAGGGGGATACGCACTTGCAGTTTAATTTTGACCTCATCCAGTATGATGTTGCATGTGAAGAATGATACGGCTATGGTGGGCACCTCGCTCTCGCTGCGATGCAATGTGTTTTTGATATATCTGATGACCAAACGCGTCTTGCCCACACCTGCAAACAAAAAATAGATTAAAAATGATTAATCAAAGAATCAAACAATAATACACTTTGAGACGGTAAACAATTTATTGATAAGGAAATGACGTTTCTTTGTTAAGCCAGCCAACAAAATATCCCATGACTCTGGTGTCCCCATATCCATGATTCATCTCAAGATCTGAATGTCAGCAGAAAAGTACCGGGTGTGATTTTTACAAAAAAAAAATAACATAAATGATTTAAAAAGGAAAATGGTAAAACAAACAAATCGCAAAAATGTGGAAGAATTGATATATATATATAAACATTTCATATCTACGAGGGCGGGTCTAAGAATTTTGGGGGATTTTTATAATAATTTGATGGGCAGTGTAAAATGTGTATTTACTTTATTGAATAACACATTTTTAGCACAAACGTTAAGGGAACCACCTGTCAGAATCGATTCCCAGGTTTCCTACAGGCAGATTTTACGGACTGCCAAGCGTTTTAGGGTTTTAATTGTTGGTTAATACAAAAATGCAGATTTTTAACCCAAAAATATTCGATCACATGGGATTAAAAATATTTTAAAACTCTAGGCACTTCACGAAGTGATCAGATTTGAAAATTTGTAAGGGAACCATCTCTCAGAATCGATATCCAGGTCCTTTAGAGCCAGGTTTTTAAGAATGAAAGGTGTGGATTGCTCTGAAGCGTTTGTTAATACAAAAATACTGATTTTTAACCCATAACTGCTCTATCAGATGGGTTGGAAAATATTTTAAAATTCTAGGGACTTTACGAAGTGGTTATAAATGGAAGTTTGAACCTATATATTGCTTTTAAAACGTTTAAGTACCGTGGGACACGTTAGGAAACAATTGTAAGTCGGGGAATCGGAACGGTATTCGGCTTATCCTGATCTCTATGCTACTGCAAGGCCCAAAATATGACTTATTGACCATTTTAAGATTAAAACTTAAAATATATTTCTTCAGAACAAGTTTAAATACCGTGGGATACGTGAGGAAACAATTGCAATTCGGGGAATCGGAACGGTATTCGACTTTACTATATCTTTACTCTACTGCAAGGCCCAAAATATGACTTATTTACCATTTTAAAGCCGAAATTAATATATATTCCTTTAGAACTAGTTGAAATACCGCGGGACACGTTAGGAAACAATTGTAAGTCGGGGATTCGGAGCGATACCTAAATTGTCTTTATCTTTATGCTACTGGAAAGCCTAAAATATGACTTATTGGCCATTTAAGGGTCTAGATTTGCCTGAAAGAACATCTGAACCAAACCACACCAATCTAATGGATGTGGGTTATGGGCGAAAGAACTATTCTGGAGCGTTGATATTGTTGTTGCCGTGTGAAACAAACAGCCACAAGCACACACACGCACTTTACTTGTGTTAGTGAATGCGCGAACATAAGGCACGCCTGGTATATGTAGTCGGAAATGAATATTTGTATGTATCGACCACTTTCTTCGCTCTTCTATCAAGATTCCTTAAGTTCTGCATATTGTGCAGTGAGCCAAGTACAAGAATGGTTACGATTTAGAGCTTCACATATTAAACCATCGACTCTTGCATCACCCCTCGCACTTGTGTCCAAACTCTTACTAGCCTGCCGCTAGCCTGACCTTGTTGGTCAAATAAATTGAATATTGGCAAATGCAAACAGCCGTTTACAAAGTCGTTTTAAAACAAACAACAAAAAATACGTTTGTGCGAATGTAAAAATAGCTTTAAAAATAAAGGGGGGCGACGCCGTTATCGCCTGTTTGTTTTGGAATTCAGTTAAGAAGATAAGAAACATCCAAATCTGGGCCAGGCAGTGCCAGTGAATGTGGCGCCCACAACTAATTCTTAAGCCTCTCCCTGGTGCAAAACGTGAAAGGGGGGCGGGGGCATCGGTTCAAGGCTGCGGCTTATCGATTCATTCAGAGCATTTGCAGTCTCCCTCTTATCGCCTTTGGGCCCGTTAAAATGGACTGCAATTACCCAGAGCCAGAGGTTGCATGTTCTTATGAATGAAAATCAAGAGTCATTTAATTGAATTATTGCACATTCTTACCTCGCGATCCCAACACCACAACTTTGCCCTCAATTCCTCGCATCTTTTGCCGCAATCAACTTTATGACATGGCAGATGTGTATTTATGACGTTGCGCCTGTTGATTTTGTATTATTGAGAAGAACAATGCATATTCTAGGCTATTGAGGCTCCTGGTGCGAGCTGTTGTAGTCATCCAACAGTTGGTGACGCATGCGAGCTGCTCGCTTAACTATCGCACTTAAGGGGGATTTAATAATCAAAAAAGCGCTTTCAGAGCTCGCTCACTTTTCTTACACTGGCAAAGGCAACGATAAAAATTAAAATATTAAAGCTTGTTGTTATTGTGCGTTGTTGTATTAAAGACGGGACAGCTGTTTGGACAAGGGCTGCACAGTTACATCAAGGCCCTGCCACCTTTGAGTGGCCGCAAGAGTTGCCAGATGGGCTTAACTATCGTTTGGGGTGGCGTGATTGAAATTTTTTAGGAAGGGGAATTTAAATGGGCATTTGCCGAAAAAAAACTTTAAAAAATAATATTTCCATATATAGAACGGAATTTTTAGGTAATTTGTGTAAAGGTAGTGTTCATCATACAATTTTGATATCATAGAGTGCCAAAATATATGTAATCTGGTACAAAAACTTCAATGTCTAGGTTTCTTCTGATTGGCTGAGGGATTTTTAATAGCCTCCTGAACTTTTCCGACGGAACATTGCTATAATTGCATTTTGTTTTCAAGTAATAATCTGTTAATCATTAATCTTAACCAGGCCTACGAGCTTAAAAAATATAGTTCAGATGTACCCCACCCTGCCTCTATTTCCCACAGCTGCCAGATAACCGATGTAACCGACAGTCCTTAATATTTTTGATGATTTTATCACTTTCACTTTTCCATACTAATTATTTATCTAATTCATCATTTAAATCCTAAGTCAACGGCTTTATTTTGAATAAAAACCTTGAAAACTCAATTTACCGCCACAAAATAAAACCGATGATTGCCTTAGCCTTACCTTTGAGCGCAATCACGATCGATATCGCATTGCGGTGGCTGTTGTCATCTCTAACCGTTACTATCGATAGTGCCATCACTGAGCGCAAGCCCTGGCAGATGTTCACGCAACGCAAACGCATTTTATCAAACTTTCTTTTAACACCAAATTAAACAATAAATACTGTTTTAAATACATTTAAAATTATGAAATTGCTTTTAGCCAAGTGTTGTGCTAGGGCTTAGTAAGCTGGGCGTGCTGAGCAAGCAAGGCGTCGGCTGTAATTGCAAAACAATTGCTCAACTCTACGCGCGTTTTTTTTTGGTGGTGAAAAGAAAAGGAGTTGGCTGTCGGCGGTGGCTACGGCAGAGAAGTGCCACATTTCCAAAAAGGTAAATGCGAAATTAATCGCTTATACTTATATGTATGATAGTAAAGTTAACTGCAGCATACTCCCTCCCGCCCACCGCAAGCCCTGGCCCACAAACTCCCACCCAAAAAACTTGAGGCGTGTCTGTACTTAATTGTGACGCGTGCCTAATCAAAAATTCTATTTTTATTATTTATGTTATTAAGAAATGGCTGCTACTACCCACTCGGTTACGAATAAAATCAACAATAGCTATGAATCGGAACCGTCTACGGGAAGCGGGGTAAGTTATTTAAATAAATTCATAAAAAATATAAAATATTAAGTTGAAATCTTTTTTGTAGTCTTCGCTCAGTGAAAACAATGAGGGCCAAATATCTGACGAGGAGCATTTAAATCTACCATACCTAATCAATCCCAAACCACTGAGCCAGGACAAGGAATCACAGCAGAAGCTAAGCAGCCAAGAGTCACAGTTTCGTGGCTTTGGTGATAGTCCCTATGGCCAGGTCAATAAGCGTTTGTATGGCTCACAACTGCAGCATCTAAAGTTGCCTGAAACCAACTTGGTGCAACAAAAACCGCACATCTCTCCAGGCAGAACGGTGTTTCCACGCTTCTTTGACTCGGTCATGACGGAGGAGAATAGCTGCAATGCGGTGGATATGGCTGAAACTATAGCCACCACTGCTACCACCAACACGGTGACGGGCAGTCTATCATTTAATGGCAAAATCAAAAGCCTCATGGAGGAGAAACCCTGCACCAGCAGCAGCAGCAGCTCTAACCCCCCTCGGCTGTCCACTGTGTTGGAAACCTCGCTTAACACCTCAAATCTAAAATTTAATAACGAACGCTCGCCCGATCTCTTTGCCGACAGCGATGAGGATGATGATGATGACAAAGGTTTGGGTACAACTCTGGAGGAGGAGTTACCCGAGGTACGGCCACGTGGCACAGAGTCCAGTTTTGTGGACGATCACACACTGGACACCTCGGGCACTCAACCGCTAACCAGCAACGATCCTCGCTCCCATTTCCTGGAGAACTGTCGACGTGAAAGGGAACTTTATAGACGCATCAGACGCTGTCTGCAGGGTGTACGTCCACCGCCGTCGGTGACTACACCAGATGTGGATGTGGTTAAAATGGTGGTCAACATGAAGGCCAGTGTACTTAATTTTCTGTCACAGGAAGCGCCCTCGTCATCCCTCATAGAGGACAGCGGTATTAGTATGACACCTTCATTGTTCAAGCCCACGCACAGCCTAACAGAGGCGCAACAAATGGGCTGGCGAGAGGTGTTGGGCGTCAGACAACATGGACTAAGGTAAATGGCATACTTAGGCCGATTGACAGCAAGTTGTTCACATTTTCCTTTCAGCTATAACCTCAACAAGGCGGCCGAACAAAATGAATACCTCAGCATGTCGGTGGTGGATCGTTATGTGGGCATGGAGACTGCCACTTCATATGTACGTTCCCCCTCCAGTGCCAAAAAACGCAATATGCGCATGAAGTGAGTCTACAATATTTGCTAAAAATGGGAAAATTATTTTAAACCAACTTTTTTGTTGCAGAATGCTGACCCAATCACCGGGAAATCGTCTCAGTCACTTGGCCAAGCGACGAGCCATATTTTCCTCAGCTAATCTGGCCACAAATTCTCAGAAACTTAACAGTTCCATGGGACCACAATTGTTGCTGGATAAAAAGTAAGTTTAAAACACATAAAATAATCAGCTAACCCCTCTAACTGCGGTTGTTGTTCATGCCTTCCCAGAAAAGCGCGCCACAAACGCAAGGCCACGCCCAAACGAAAAACGCCAGCCAGCAAAAAGAAGGCACCCAAAACTCCCTCCTCTTCGGCACGCAAGCGTCTGTATCGCACCGATCTCATCAAGCCAGGACCCTCGCGTGAGACTTCAAAACGCGCACTGTTCCAAAGTCCAGCCAAGACTCAACAACAGCAACAACAATTGTTAATGCCGCCCAAACCCCTCTTCAAGCCGGAAATGGCAAATCGCGTAGAGAAATCCAAACGTGCTCTCTTCTCACCGGACAATCAAAGTGGCAGCCAACAGTTGGAGTCGCTGCTTAAACGTAAACGCACTGCCTGCGATGAGGAAGATGCCAATGAATTGGCCAGCCAAAGTAGCAAACTGTATAGAGCCAGCGGTTTGACTCCGCGTGCTTTAAAGATTAAGAGTCAGAGCTTTTGTATAGGAGCTGGTTCCTCCTCCTCCGCGGCAACAGCAGCCAACACAGCAGCAGCCACAGCGACATCATTTGCAGATGCCTCAATGTTAAAGCAGCAGCAGGGTAACTCACGTTTAAGTGGCAGCAGCTTGAATTTGTGCAGTTCCACGGCCTTGGCAGGTGGAGTACCCCTACAGCGGGCACAGTCAGAAATGTGCGGCACACCCAACAGCAGCATGACGGATAATCAGCGCAAGGTAGGCAGGAACATTGAAAAAAGTACTTAACTTGCATCTAAATAAATTGTTTAATTTCTAGAAACTGCTGTGGGCCGTCTCGCTGGCCTTGCAGGAGCGCAAGATCACCGCCAAGCATGAAAGTTTCCGTCAGCATGCGGGAGACTTGACACGCATAGTAAAGCGCATCTTTCAGGAGTTTTATTTGGGTCATAGCACCAGCAACAGTGAGACTTTGCTAAGGTGAGTTATATCCAACCTTACCAGAAATCGGTTAGTAATGTGTTCCCTACACAGACTGGCCAAAAAGTTTGCCTATAGCGTCATAGCCGGCAAGACGGCTGATGAAATATACTACCAGGCGCGGAGTCAGGAAAGCGAGGCTAAACGTGCCTCCAACACACGTCTCTCCGGCTACATAGGACCCGAGGAGTTTGCCCAACGCAAATTGCTGTTAAACAACTCTGCAACGTTGCTACCACGTGCCGCGGGATCCATGCATAATCTATTTGGCAGCGAAAACTCCATTGACTCGTTTGGTCTAAGTCAGATGAGTCAATCGCACACTTGCTCCGACACTCAATCCAGTCTCATGGAACGCATCTCCGAGGAGTTATTTACCGTCAAACAACTGCCCATACAACCCAATCCCACACTGCAAAATAGTTCATCCAAAAGCAATTTGGGTAGCCTGGCTTTGCGTGAGAATGTGGACTGTGAGCAGCGTAGATCGGCACAGAAAAACTTCACTGGCAAAGATCAAAGGAATATAAGTCCCTATTATGGAGGAGGCGGCGGAAGCAATGGCTCTGCACGCAAGTTCCAGGCACAGGCACTGCCGCCAGTGAACAGCAACAGCCAAGCGAAGGCCAAGCGGCAGATATCCTTTGATAGCTAAGGATTTCAACATTTTATTATTATCATTATTATTTTTTATTGTTTTTTTATTAGCCTAATTTATTACACAAAAGAAAAAAACACGAAAACTTTCGAACTCCACAGCAGGCAGACAACCATTTAGAAATGAAGTATTGTGTCAACTCACTAGATGGACTCAAACTTCTCGATGAATGCAATATACACACACAAACACATATGTACATCCTTTTCACTGAAGTTTTAGAATCAAAAAAAAAAAACGATAAAGCGAAAAAGTTTGTGCTTAAAAATTACAAATTTTATCTTAAGAACAAAACACAAAAATCTACAAATCTAAAATTTCTCTTAAGCTAAAAGTAAAACGCAAAAACTCTACTTTTGAATAAAAATGTAAACTGAATTGTAATAAACGAAATTTGTACCACAAAACCAGCTTCAATAGTAACCACTGCGATGTATATAGCGTCTGACCAAAGCAAAGGATACAATATGAAATATCACCGCCACCACCATTAAACTGAAGCAATCCAACCAATATGTATAGTCCGCAGTGCGATAGGATGCCTGCTGCAATACCTCCAAGCCACTCTTCACACACGGATGCTCCTCATTGACGGAACAATCTGTAAGCATTACGATTAATACTACTCAATCTCATGTCTATATATATATACTATATCCACTCACCTATATTGTCTATATCAATCCAAAACTTGTACATCAACGCCTCATTGGAATAGAAGAAGAGGGATATATACTTAAGTCCCGGCAGCGAATCCACATTCATATAGGTGCCACCAAAGAGCAGAAATATCAAATCAAATGGCGCTGCACATTCCGATGCCATTTTATCCGTCTCAAACAAACTGGACAGAAATATGCCATAGCCCACAGCTGCCACCGCCGATAAACTCATCAGAAAACCCATGCTCAGGTAAAGCACAAATCCTCGGGTATAATAAATCGAGGCATAGATAACCGAAAGAAACACATAGGCCTTGAAGAAAGCCACCGGCACAAAGGACATTACCAGGGCCACATAGTACGCCGACAAGCTATACGTTCCCTCGCCCACCTCACGTCTAATAATGGGCAAGGCGGCAGGAAATATGTAGGTGACACCATAACTAAATGTAAATATCATCTCATTGCTAAGCATGAATATGGAACCACCCACATCCTGAACTGTGCGCTGTGTGAGGCCACCTATGCCCGAGTACATCAGAGAGAGCGTTACAGCGGTAATCTAGATGGGAGTGGCTTAAGAGCAGGCTTATCACATCATGCAGTTGGGGGTAAGTTACCATAAAGAAGCCGAAGGCAATGAGACCAGCCTTGATGTTCCGCACATCTTCGGTCATGAAACGCACAATGAGTAGATATACCTGATATATCCAGCGGATTTTTTTGCTAGACAAGGGAAATTAAATTAAGTTATTCATATTATTTCATTCTCTCCTAGTTGTCTAGAAACTTTCTTAAGAAAGAAGTTACTTTCCTATACATAGATTGTCGAGCGATAAGGTTCTTGAACTAAATCTGTCCAACTTATTCGTTATTTGATCTTTTAAAGAAAAAATAGGGAAAAGTTAGACTCGGCTCGGCCTTTGCAGCACTTTTTTCTACATAAAACTACATTTGAGACCGTGCTTTTCTATGGGAGCTATACTATATAGATGTTCGATTTCGACCAATCTTATCAGAATCATGCAAAAGCCTAACAAAGCAAACGTGTAAGACATTTGGAGTCACTTTCATGTAAAACAAAAAAGTTTTTCTCAATAGAACTTATTTTTCGACCCATCTTTCGTACTGCGGCTATATGCTATAGTCATCCGATTTTGACAAAACTTTGTTGAATTGTAGGAAAGCATATTAAATAAATAAATGAAAATTTTAAGCACATTTTCTTGGAAAACAAAAAAGTTTTTCTCACTGAGACCACTTTTCAGACTCTACTTTTCTAGGACAGCTATACTATATAGATGTACGATTTCAACCAAACTTAGTGTAATCATGGGAAATCATATTAAACTAGGAAATACAAAGTTTGGAGGCGTTTCCATTGAAAACAAAACAGTTTTTCTTACCAAAACTAGTTTTTCGACTGATCGTTGCTATGACAGCTAGATGCTACAGTCATCCGATTTGTACAAAACTTAGTAGAACTGTCGAAAAGCTTATTAAATAAATAAATGTCAATTTTAAAGACATTTCCTTGGAAAACAAAAAAGTTTTTCTTACTAAGACCACTTCTCAGACTCTACTTTTCTATGACAGCTATACTATATGGATGTTCAAAGTCAACCAAACTTGGTAATATCATGAAAAAGCATAGCAAACTAGGAAATACAAAGTTTGGAGGCGTTTTCATTGAAAACAAAAAAGTTTTTCTCACTAAAACTAGTTTTTCGACCAATCGTTCCTATGACAGCTATATGCTATAGTTAGCCAATCCGGCCGGTTCGTACAAATGTGCAGCGTATTTATATTAAAAGACTACGTGGAAAGTTTGGTGAAGATAGCTTTTGAACTGACGGAGGACTCTCGATTTTACATTTGTGTGGAGTGCGTGTGCCTGCCGAACAAACACACACAGGCACACAAGATCTAAATCAAAGTTTTATCATTTTTTAGAGCACTTCGATCATCTTAAGCGGGGGGGCAACTTCTTGGATGGCTCAGTGATCAGGGACTGATTCACGTATGGAATGTTGTCCCTTTCGTATCGGTATGGCAAATAGAAGTCGGTTAAAAGAGAGGAAAGGCAGGGATTAATCCCGAAACGAGATTCGGTTCCATTGCCAGTTATGGTACGTATCCAAATGAATGTTTCGTAGAAAGGTTCTGTAACTTTTAAAACAAAATTTATAAAATAAAGTCTCTCCTGATATTTTCCCCAATAAGTTTTCCTTCGAATACTTTGCTTATATGGAATGATTCATTGAATGCTAATTCTGAACTACCCAATCCCTAAAATGCCTTATCCTTCTTTCTCTGGCAAACTCTTTCACATTTTATAACAATTTACGAAACCTTTTTCATAAACTTACAAATTCTGCACATGTTTCAGATAGTCTCCACTGTAACTCCTTGCCATTAGCCAACTGCCACTGTACAGGCCATCCGTCTCATGCTCATACTTGGCTCTAAGCAAAGCTCCCGCATTTTTGCTACCCTCCTGATTATCGGCCAGTGTCTTCAAATAGAAATCCGCCGGATTGCAGTTCAAAGGTAACTCATAGCCCAGGCTACAGAGCACAGGACATGGGTTAGGACATGGCATCATCACCAACATCGCTTCCTCACTTACTCTGTGAAAAATTTGACCGCCTGCTCGGTTCGTCCCTGAAACACAATGCGTCCACCGTCCATCAGGATGATGTGCGTGAACAGTTCAAATATATCCGAAGTGGGTTGATGTATGGAACAGATGGCCCCCTTCTTGTGGGTACCATTGGGACTGTTGTTGAGCACACTCAATGTGGGCATCTCTCGCATGGCCTGCAGCAGACTCTCATGCGAATTGTCCACAATTTCCATTTCAATGGAGTTGCTGCTGGCGCTCTCGTCACTGGGCGTCTCAAAGGAATCCTCGCCATAGACCTGATTAAGGGAATGCTTGGCTATGCGCCGCCTCGTGCACAAGTGACGCAACGTCTTGATCACCGAGTAGGCACTGAAGCTATCCAGACCCGTGGTGGGTTCATCGCAGAACAGAAATATGGGATCGGTGATGAGCTCCTCGGCCAGGCTGAGACGTTTACGTTCACCGCCCGACAGCTGTTGGATGCGTGTGTGGGCGGAATCACGCAGACCCACCGCCAGCAGTAGATCGGCCACACGCTGGCGTTTCTCCGCCTTGGTGGTGCGTCGATGCATTTTGAAGTGGGACTGTAAAGAGGAAACCGGACAACAGTTACCCGTACTCGCCTGCTGCTGTCTATACCAGGACCTACCATAAAGTACAAATGCTCGTGGGCCGTAAAGGTTTTAACATTGATCTCAAACTGTGGCAGAAAGCTCGAGATGCGTGTCATCTGATGCCGCTCCATGGCCATACCATTTAAAACCACATCTCCGGTTAGGTTACCACGCAATCGTTGCGAAATTGCGGCCAACAGTGTGGTTTTGCCCGCCCCGGAGCCGCCCAAAATGGCGATGAGGTCGCCGGTCTTCATGTGACCGCTGACTATGGAAGCACAAATCAGAGCAATTCCCACAGAGAACTTGGTGGTGGTCTTACCATCGTGTAGTATGCGCAGTTCGCGCTTCTTGCGACACTCGTTCCAAAAACTGTAGTTACTCTGCTCCTGGGCAGGTACATAGTAGTTCAGCTGCTTCCATTCCAGGCACAAAGCCGGTCCCGTCGGCGAACCCGTGGATTCGTGCATGCCGTCGAAGAGTTCAATGCACTAGACACACAACACAAAAGTTCGCTCTCACTCTCTCTCTTTCTCGCTGGCAGTGATCTCTAGACTGAGTTAATCTTATCAAACCCGGCGATGTGGATGCGTTAGTTAATATTTGCATATCACAATTCCCATTCACATACCCAGCGGGCGGGAAACCTTAAAACACACAACTGTTCGCCGCGAAGACTAAGCGTTAACTGGGCAACGTCAAAGGCGGCCACATGGTTTTCTACCCCCAGACAGCGCTCAGGTACCCCAGAGCACACCCCACCTCCATCGCACCACACATCGGCAGAGTAACATTAAACTTTTGACCGCATTTGGATGGATGGCAAACTAATTTGTCGCTTATCAATCGACGGTAGTTCCTCTGTGTCCGCCAGCCAGAGACGCCGCACAGTCTCTGGTTCCCGCTCGTTGTGGTCTCAGTGAGTTTGGGCAAAAGGGCTGCAAAATTTAAGTTGGAGGCACCCTTTTGATGTGGGACATTTAACAGAAGACTCAGCGCTACTCGTCCCTCAAGTAAGCTTTCAGTGAGCAGTGATCATTTTAGGATTGAGTCTTGGAAATGGCTTCCCTTGACCCCTACTAACCCGGAAAAGTCTTAGCCAAAGTTATGTGTATGACAATTTCAAGCTCCACCCTCTTTAACCAAATAAACGACACGACACATGCGTTGGGAACCACCACTTTTAATCCCTTTCCCCTAACCTAAATCCAAGAATTTCAATTTAAAGGCTAGCTTAGACATCAGTTAAGATGATGAGGAAGAGTAGACACTCTCCTACTAAAACTTCTACACAGATCTATTAGAATAGAAACTTTCATTAGGGAGAACAACTTTACCATCTACACCACACCAAAGCGGATATCTTTTCCGAAGAGCCGGCGACAAAGCTGACGTTTGTCTACCAAACTGATATGGCGTTTTTCAGGCAGAGATCTACTCAGTATAGTTTGCCCAAAACCTCAAGGAACATATCAATTCCAGTTGATAGTCAGGCTGTTCAACTCTTCGATCTCATCTGGCTATCACTTCTACCAAACTTTCTCACCCAGATAGGCACCCAAATGAATTTCCTACTTTTTCTTAGGCCCTACTTTTCAGTCTCAACATCTCGACTCTGTCTTGTGCAAGCTGGCACCAGATGGTCACCTTAAGCGCCTCAATATCTCTCACCACCTGGTCTTTCCATCTAAGATTCGGTCTTCTTTGGTCTTTTGGATTCCGTTTCTCACTTCTACCCTTTACGAGAAGAGTAAGACTAAATAGATGGGTAAGCCATCAATAAGGTCGTCTCACTTCACGACTTCTGTTTTAGGTGTGCTCAAAAATGCAGTGACTCTTTCTCAGTGACTCTTGAGTCTAGTTAACAAGCTAGCATTAAAATAATTAAGTGATTTTTGCCAGTGATTCAGTAACTCTATTTTAGTGCCTTCTGCTTAGTGATTCTTGAACAGTGACTATTGTTCAGTGACTTTTATTTCAGAGACTCATTCACTTCGAACTATCGTGGCCTTACCTTGAGAATAGTTTACGTGCAACTTCTTCAGTGACTTTTTATGCAGTGACTCTTGTTCAGTGTCGCCTAGACTAAAACAGTGAACATGTAAAGCAGTCAAAATATTTTTTTTTTATTGTTCTTATGGTTCAGTGACCATTGTTGATTGACTATTGAGTAGTTTCTTATGTCCTGTGGCTCTTCTTTAGTATCTCCCGTCCAGTGACTCTTGTTCAGTTACTAATTGACTCTTCTCCAAATACTTAAATGGTGACTGCTGTTCAGAGAATCTTGTTAAGTGACTCGTGGCTATTGCTTACGGTTACCGTTCAGTAACTCTTGTTTCAGTGACCATGAGAAGTTTAGTTTAATCGAACTTTTGCTTAAGGTCGCCCTGTCTTGAGAATAGCTCGCCAGCAACTTGTTCAGTGAGCCTTACACAGTGACTCTAGTTCAGTGCCTTCTAGGCTAGACTGAACAAGTGAGCTTGTTCTTCTTAGAGTGTTATTTTGGTTCAGGGAAGCCTGTTGAGTGACTTCTGATCTGTGACTGTTGCTAAGGAAGTATTTTGAGTTGTCTGATATCTCTTAAAAGTTTCCTAAATGAAATATCAGACAAATCAATCTAAGAAGCACAAAAATATATGAAAAGCTGCATGAGAAGTAGGCTTTCTGAGTTCTCTTATGAGTCTCAAAATTAGGTATTTTTTACCCATCTTACACAAGATCTCGACAAATGAAAAAACAGCTTAACCAGTAACTTTTGATCAGTGCCTCCGCCTCAGTGATTGTGGACCAGTGACTCTTGCTCAGTAACTACTTTCAATTAATGTGAATTATTCCAAAAAGCCGAATTGCCCTAAGCAAAGTTGATGAGCAAACTGAGCAAACTCACCTTAAAGAGTAGCAAAAGAGAACATGGCTCTAATAAAAGACACACTCTTAAGGGTCTCGTCTTGGTTATAAAGAAATAAATATAAAGTGTCATAGCAGAAGCTCAAATTAGTCCGTATAAATTCCACATAGACTCTTATCACCAAAAAGTCACTTTCACTGTTTTACAGACACAAATAATCATTTAATGAGTTGTTGACATGAGAAATTTGTAGATGCGTTGACCCGAATCTGCTAGAATCTAGCTAACAACACTTCACCGAAGCTGAAATACTCTCGACTAAGACTCTACTCAGGGAGAAGGTAACTACCTTGAGATGGACCAGCATTTGTGCAGTCTGCATCATCATAAACATAAATCAGCTTTGCTGTCGTCTGTGAACTACTTACACAGTCTCCACTAACTTGGATGAGGTCGTTATCTCATTCGATTTGTTTAATGCAACAATGATGCCCTCTGTAGATGAGATTTCAGGCAGCGCAACTACATTTAGCTTCAAGGTGAATAAAGATGTCGTCATCAAAACTTAAAGCTTATCATTGTGGTTAACACTGGGGTGCAGTTTTAGACAAATCCATTACTAGGGCAGAGGTCTTATCGATAACTAGTTTTTTTGGTAGGGGAACACGATCGAACGGAATTGGTAAGACAACTGACAAGCAAGAGAAACATGTTCGACTGAATCTTTTAAACGAAACACAACCCGTCATCTCTTCAGTGGATTTTCACAAAATAAAGCACAAAATTTTTTTAAGGTACTGCAACTCCTATGCGACCCGTTAGAGATTTATTGCCCAACTCGATTTGTATCAGAAATATAACAATGGCCATCAAAGCGCTGATAAACTATCGAAGAACAATTCAACTCATGTTTTAGTAAACGTTTATAGAATGGTCTACAGGCTACCTACCCCACCCAAAGCCAGTGTATCCAGATCAATAATACCGCAGGCTGTAATGGACTGTTGCTCATCAGCCTGAAGCTGAAGAAGAAAACGATTTATGATGCGTTCCAAGCGATCTTCACATACCTCCAATTGATTTACTAAAAGTTTAAGTTGACATTTCTAAAAAAGAAGGAGGAGAAAATTCGGTTCATGATAGAAGAATAATCTCTCCAGAATCTTACCTGATCTACTACTCGCCTACTGCCCACCAATATAAACCAAATGCGTCCACCATGCAGCATCAACCAGAGTACACCATTGACCACCATTAGCCATTCATTCCAATCTGGATGCTCAAAAAACTTGAACAATCTGAAGACTTCCTCGAAAAAGCTTACCAAAGAATTGCCCATATTAACCAAAAGCACCAAACCAAAGTGGTCCACTAGTTGCTTCTGCAACTGATCCACCTTGGAGCAGGCAAAACTCATATTTTCCAACATCAAACCGTTTTCCCCGCCAGCATCCACCATCCAAGCAAAGGCTTGCTCATAGCGCGCATCCAGCTTACGCATACCAGACGCTGATCTTTGGCGTTCTACCAGCTGCTCCAAACGCTCACACATTTGTAGCTCCAATAGCCAGAGAAAACGCAAGTCCATATCATACTGCAGCAGACCCAGACTGATCATCAGAGCAGGCAAATTGTGTATACTGTTGCTTGTCCAGGCTTTGAACCAGTTGAAATCATGGTTAACTATATCCACCGCCAGGCAGGTGCCATGGAAACCCACTATAAGACACAGAAGTTGTTGCAACTGCTGTCCCAGTCTGTTCAAGAATAGTGTGGCCGTCTGTTTTTCATGGCATATAATAAGCTGCAGTTGTTGGAGCTGATCCGGCAGCTGTTTTTGGTAGATACCTTTCCGGCCCAAGGACTGATAAACCAACAGACCAGTGATTAACATATTGCCAGGATATTCCATAAGATAGAACAGCTTCTCAATGGTCAGCATTTCGGCATTGAAAGTGATGCAGGTCCAAATGCTTAAACACCACACATAAGCCAAGAGGAGCACACACCACATGCGGTGCATGAAACGCAAGGAGCGGCAACGACCATTACTGGGAGAAACAGCCAGGCAACGACTAAGGGTTAGCAGGAGCTTAGCCCAACGGCTATGCAAACGAGGACCGTTCATATTAAGGTGGTAAGTCCTACTAATTGATTGTAAATGGAATGTCAGCTGAACCATTTGGTTGGAGTGATTAATGATGAAACGATGGACAAGTGGATGGAGTGGAAATTGATAAAAAGGGTCATTAATAGCCCTGCATAAGTTGAAATGAGATTTATCTAAGTGAGCTTACAAGAAGAAACTGACTGATCAATGATCACTGATACATTTCTTACTTTATAACTACATTTTTGAGTTGACTTTAAATGCACAAACGTTGCTAGAATTGTGTAAAGAAATTTAGCTAGCTTTTTTGATGAGATGATCCCTTAATTTGTGATTCTGCTGAACGTGTCCTCTTTTTTTGAGATCATTAATGCAAGCCGGTGCGGAATGGAACAGTTTCTAAGTACAAAGGTCCTTTTATATTTACACCCTTGCAAAGGGTATTATAATTTTGCCCAGAAATATTAATTTCCGACCCCATCGACCATATATATTCTTGATCAGGGTGACGAGCTGAGTCGATTGAGCTTTTTCTACGCGAACTAGTCTCTCAGTTTTAAAGCTATCGAGCAGAAAATTTTGCACAGAGTCTTCTTATTGCTGCATACTACTAATATGTCGGAACCGACTGGATCAAATGACTATATCATATAGCTCCCATAGGAACAATCGGTCGAAAAACTAGTTTTAGTATGAAAAACTTTTTTCTTTTCAATGGTAACGTCTTCAAACTTTGTAATCGTAGGTTTTCTATGTTTTTGTATAATTCTACCAAGTTTTATGAAAATCGGACTACTATATGGTATAGCTGCCATACAAAAGTTAAGTCTGAAAAACAGTTTTAGTTAGAAAAACTTTTTTGTATTTAATGGTAGCATGCTGCAATTTTGTATTTGTTTGTTTCACATGCTTTCGCATAGTTTTACAAATTTTTGGCCAAATCGGATGACTATATCATATAGCTCCCATACGAACGATCGGTCGAAAAATGGGAAAAATAGAGTATTTTTTGAAAAAATAATTGAGCGAGCACTTGCAAGGGTATAAAAACTTCGGCACAGACGAATTAAGCTTAGCTTTCTCGTTTTTTCAATCTTTTTACTCAGGATTCTACAAGTATTTAAGCCTCGGCCAGAGACTTTGGGTATTCTAAGGATTCTGCTAAATTATATAATTAAACCAAAGCAGTTCAAACAGGCAGTTCGATTTGAAAGACTCAAAAAACCGGAAACGAAATGTTTTTAAGGGTTACGGAACTCATAGAGCTTGCAGCTCTTTAAAATAAAACCAAGAATGAGATTTCAAAACAATTTCTTAGAATTTTAAGAGATTCTTTATAAAGATTTTGGAATATTTTACATTTAAGCTTAATAATGTATTAGATTGGAGACTAAGGTAAGTAAATTCCCGCTCAACTTGCTCCTATTAACTCGATTATTTGAGTACTTTCGACCCATTGGTTCCACTCAAACAGTGAAAAGTAAACCATTTTTTTTTTGTTTTGTCAGAGATAAAGGAGTTAAAAGCTTTATTCACAAAAAGAACTAGATAAATTTGCTCTAAAATAGCAACAATTTCCAAACCAGCAACAAATAAACCAACCCCTTGCGGAAAAATAGCTAATCAAATCAAAAATACCTAACGCCTCATCCTACAAATACCATTCACTCCTCTGTTAACTAACAGCGCCGCTACCTGTGGCTGGCTCTCTGCACTAGTTTACAATTGACCGTCGAACGATTCGTACATAGAAATTTCAAAATGCTTCAAAACGATGCGGTGCGCACCTTACAATATGACAGCGAAATACGCGTAGCCCAGCAACCAGATTCCGCCGAACCCAGAGGTAAATTCATCATCATCATCATTGGACAAGAAAATGTACAACAATTTTAATTGAACCCGGAGGGCACCTGTTGGGATTAACTGGTGGCGGGGGGTTAGTAGTGCCTAGTGTGGTATGTGTCACAGTTCGCACCGATTGGCTATATCTTATCAGCAGTTGTTTTGTTGTGGGTTTTATGGTCAACGCCGTCGCCGCCGACTAAAGTTTCTTTGTTTGGTGTAAAGTATCGATCGCTCTTTTATATTGTATGGAGTTTCGTTCTATTGCAGTTTATGATGCTCAAATCAGCATTACCTCACAGCCACGACCTGCCTCAGAGATCATTGCTCGTATACCCCTACCCATATCCACGGTAACTGGCAGTCGCACCTTTATTCCCTTGGCGGGATATGATTGCCTGGCGGATATTCCTTCGGTGCATATTGAACAGACTTTTGAGCTGAATGAATGTGAGTATATTGAAATGGAACTATATGAATTGCCAGGATCAAATCATCACTTTTTAGTTCAAAGACAGAAAAACTATGGTGTCAGGAGTTATTTTAAGTTAATCGGAGGTTTTAGGGAACTGAAGCTAGTTCTGGAGCTCGCACACTACCCGCTGCATCACAGCAGGCCTCAAAAGTCTCTACATATTTGATGAGTTACCTTGATTCTATTCGCTGTTCCATTGCTACTAAATCACATGTCTGTTTTGGCATCACATCCAGAACCGATATCCCAAAATCGATAGCTATGATAACGTTTATCAACCATTCTTGAAACTTAACTTAAGCATAATCTAAAAACTTTAGAAAAAACAGCTCCGTAATCTATGAAAGTGATAAGATCGACACATTTATCGATATTTTAAAGCAAAGACCTTCAAGAAGAAATCCGAAAAACGAGTTTTAATGACGATATTAAAAAAAAATATATTCTTATCGATAACAATCGCTATGGGCCCATAGAGACCTAAGTGTCAGGACGACTTGTCGCTCTCAGCCATCCAATCCCAGTTTATCAAAAACCATGTCTTTATTAAGTGAATCAAGAAAACATATCCGGAATCGATTCAATCTGTGACTACTGACAGGATTCTGGAAGCTAAACCATCAGTATTTCGACCAGAATCTGGTATTTCTTGTTCTGACCATGAAGCTACATTAAAAGGTGATGTAGTCGCTGATTTTTGGCCCCACAAAAGATAGTTTCTATGCCATTTAGAGGATTTTTATTTGAAGGATCTAAATTTGATTAATAAAGCCAAGTTTCTAGACTTTTCAAATCTTTTTCTAAAGACGATAAAAACCGGTTTGAAATCTCAAAAATCTTTCGAATGAGATGGATAGCCTTGCTATTCATACTCTCGGGACTACAGAGCTCTTTATCAAAGAGCCATACGGAAGCATTTACGATCCTATAAAGTGTAGACATTCTTGATTAGCATCAACAGTCAAGTTGCCTGTACGTGCTACTGCAGCATGAAATTTCATGCTGAACAGAGTATATTATAGACCGGCTTGACCGACTTTCTGACTTGTTCTTATGCTAAATTCACAATTTTAAAAGTATGTAAGAAGCATAGTTGTGGGTATTAGATCTGGATATCTCTTTTGAAAAAATGATTCAACTTGGCTTTAAATGCTTAAAAAATTTCGATTTCCGGCAATATTCTTGCTTTCTTCCATATAATATTGACTAAGGTCCGATTTCTCATCTACCAAATAGCTGCTATGTGTCAGATAAACTTACATATTGCTGTTATTTGTAGGTTTACGTGACGTAGAAGTAGAAGATTCAAAATCGGCCCTAAGTATGCCAACTTAAGTTTCGATTTATAAAACGGTACAGGATCATTTAATTACTCACCCCTTTGTACACTTTTTCTTCACTTTTCCCTAGCCCTAACCGCAGTCTCTTCAGAGAATCGCTATGTGGTCCGCTCACCATTGGGTGATGCCATTTTTGCTGCCTCTGAAAGTTCAACGGCTAACAATCGTATGGTATGGGGATCTGGACGACCATTTCAAATGCATTTACTGGACAAAACCCATCAGGAGGCATTGGTATTTCGTAAGAAATTGGCATTGGGATCACTGTGCTGTCAGCCCAAGAATCTAGAGATATGGATACCGCCGGGAAATGTTTTGGGACGTGTGGTACAGTCGCCAACGTTTATGCAGCCCGAGTTTTTCATAGAAGATGGGAATACGGGACAGCCGATCTTCTGTGTGGAGGGACCGGCGAATTCGGGTTGCTGTTGCTTTTGCCTGCCCAGGGAGTGTTACTTTAAGGTGAGATTTGAAGCAGACAAAGAAGGAAGTTTATTGAAGTTATGTCCACAGATACATTCGGGTGGAGATCTGCGTGCATCGATTGATCACAAATGGCTGGCCAGCAAATCGCAATATACCACAAATATATATTTTAGTGATGTGAAGCTGACGGCCAAGGAGCGTGCCTTGATACTGGGTGCAGGATTTTTGCTGGTGAGTTGAAGTTTTTTTTGGCAATTCAAGGGTATTCCAAGACTTCTATCAATTAAGTAGACATCTGTGCCCTTGGTTATTTGATGCCTCAGCTTCACAACGATCACCTCCTTCACGATCCTTCATTATCTTTTTTAACATTTCTGTTTCCTCATTTTTCCCCAATTTTTCACTAATTTCCACTTTTCCCTTTCTCTCTCTCCCCATTTTTCTTCCCCAGGAATACATGTACTTTCAGACGCGCTTTTAAGGGTATTTTCACATTGATTTCTTTATTTTTTTGTCATTTTTTTGTATAAATTTTTGTTTCTCAGTTTGTGTTTTTTTTTTTTGTTGTTTCTTCTTTCTTTCTTTTCTTTTTTGATATAATAAATCACTTCATTTCTTTACTTCTTCTTGCATACTTTCAATTTTTATATATATATATATAATATATTTTGTAAGTTATATAGCTTTTATATATAAGAGCTATATACAGCAGTTTGTACAATAATTTTCATTTATCATCTAACAACTTGATGTAGTTTCTTTTTTCTTTAACTAATCCAAAAACTTAATGTTTATATGACAACATAATGCTTATTTACAGTTTAGTTTTTCTTCTTTTCTTTCCTTTTCTTTTTCCGTTTCTTTCGCTTTGCTTTAGCTAAATACAAAAGGGAAAACAAACAATTAAAAAAAAAAAAAAAAACAGAGTCTCGTGGTCTCATTGTTGTTTTAAAAATAAAATTAATAACCAAGTTAACAACTTCCAAAGCAAATTTCAAATAAGGAAGAACTATGTGATTTGCATGGGGGAGGGGGTTGGAAAACGGGGTATTGGTTGGTTCTTTCAAGGGGCTAGGCCTTAGAAATTAAATATATATATATATATTTTTGTTTTTTTTTTTTCTTTCATTTTTGTAGTTTAGACTCACAGCACTTTCTAGCATTTCGATAGATTTATATATAAATAGATCGATTTCAGGGGTGCTTACAGAACATAGCTTATAACTAGGGCTAGCGTACATGGTACCCGGGTTTATTTTTGTATGTGTATATATATGTGGTATATATACTTTATAGGGGAGTTGAAGTTGGGAGTTGTTCAGTTTGTTGAAGACAATTTTGCTTAAATTAAATACTTAAGAGGCAAATCGATGTGGCTTATACATACAATGGGTTCTATGTATATATTATACATGGGGAGGGTTGAAGTTGCATTTCAACTAATTTTCCAGTTTAACTAATTTGATTTATATATAAAAAAAATTGAGGCAACCCTAAGAGTTGAGTCTCTACACCCAGGCAATGGTTTTTCTTTTGTTTTGGCCAACTATAGTTGATATGTCTTCTAATGAACTGAACCCAGTTTACAGAAAATGCTTGATTCTGGCATATTTTTTAGTGTAAATGTAGTAAATACCTAGACATTTGATAAGACAGAGTGCAGAGAAGCTCAGCTGGTATCGTTTTTTGTGTTATTTTGAGGATTTTTAGAGTCCGACTCTGAACTGTTAAAGCTGTGGTCTAAAAAAAACGATTCTATTTCGAATTTCAAGGGTTTTTCTAGTTAAAAGTTCACAATATTCTTTGAAAAGTAAGAAGGCATGGCTTAACTGTTTAACTCCTGCAATACCTGACACCTTTCTTATAACTTGGTGATATTTTAACTCTTAATGCAAAATGTTACCCGAAAACCAACTCAGTATT
Source organism: Lordiphosa andalusiaca (assembly GCA_035044965.1). Taxonomy (NCBI): domain Eukaryota; kingdom Metazoa; phylum Arthropoda; class Insecta; order Diptera; family Drosophilidae; genus Lordiphosa; species Lordiphosa andalusiaca. Next base: position 1,849,999 of record JAWNNM010001900.1, on the reverse strand, counting down.
CGGAAAAGTGTCCCATTTACTTAAGTTTTTCAGGAATAAACCTGATTTCAAAGACGAATCAATGTGTAAAAGTAACTGCCATAGAAATAGAGTTCTGAAACTATTTTCGATGAAAAACATCTTGTACTATTTCTCTTTTAAAAGCATTTTTCAAAAATCGTGCACATTTTAGGATGATCAATATTTTCCAAATCGATAATAATCCATAATCAAAATTAACAATATCGATTTCAGATATATCGAGTACATAAAATATCAATAAATCGTAACTTTTTAAAGCATATTAATATTTTTCAAAGAATTTCCCAAATTGATAATCAAAAAAATTAACAAAATCGATATTTGGATATATCGAGTCTATAAACTATCGATAAATCATTGTTTCTTCAAGCATTCAGAATCCCTTAAAATATGGTATGCATAGCATTTCAATTGTTTAGAAATATGGCGATTACCTTGCCAGAACTTTTCGATATCCACGGTATAAGTTATGGAAACTGATAGATACTTTTGCAAATAAACCTAATCTGATCCATTTTGACTGCTTTGAGACTCTTCTACTAAGACAATATGAACTGAACTGCTTCTAATAATGTGACCATGGTTAAATTTTTCTCTGATTTGTCGTTTAAAGAAATGTCGATTATCGATTTAAACTCCAAAAGAGATACATACAGGTAAATTCTCCAAGTTTCGTATATTGAGTATGAATTTATTTGAGTTCGAACCAGCGAACTGGAGCTAGCTTACACATTTACTACATTTCTGCACATATCTTTAGCTTTTGTTACTTTTTGGGAACAATATAGAAAGGATTTTCGAGTAGTTTTCAAAAAATATCCAAATCATTGTGAACTATGATCTATTTTATGTGCATCAGTTTTACATTTGGATTGAAATTGAGACGGAAAAGCTAGTTTTATGAAGCCAAGGCGGTAAAATTACTCCAGAATCATAAGAATTCGAGTTTTAGAAACTGTGAATTGGATATTTTCTCCACATACTACCCTAAATCTTTTGGTAGCTTATTTCTAATCACCATTCATGTAGGTTTAGGCGATCTTTCCAGAGGAAACCCCTTTAAAAATGGTGTTTCTGAACCTTTTCTTCAAATAACCCTTTGTTCTTATCAAAATTTAAAGGATTGATTCTGGTTTTTTTTGACTGTGAAGCGAATATTTGCTAATCATTCACAAGTTTGAAAATATATATAATATAAAACCACGGAAATGCTGACTTATCAATGTTATAAAATGTTTTTAGAGGTAAAATTTTGAATGGAAAAACTTGCATTTAAGAAATTCAAGAGCTCAGTCTAAGTCCTTCTTAGAATTTACAGCATTTTATATAAAAAATCAAGAAACGTTGCCGAATTCGAATGTTTAGCAACGTTTTCTTACCCATTCGAAGGGTTAAAGCCGCAAAACTTTCAATATTCTTAAAGAAAATGTTTCCTACGAAGTGGTTACTTTTAAAATAAGTGAGCTTTTCCAGAAAATGCTGAAGCTTAAAAGGAACATAAGTGTCAAAACTAAAAGATATTCATTAAAGCTTTTCAATAATTTGGTCTAAAGGTTAAACGACTACAAAATTGGTAACGCGATGAAGCTAAATTCATAAAGTTAAACAGTAAAAAAGGACGCTCTATCAAGGAAGCATCTTAAGAGGTATCGTTTGACCTTCTTAAAGTCTTTTCTACAAACAAAAGATGCTTGAAAAGCTTCATGAAATAAAAATTTTATAAGTTGAAAAGTGTATGCCCTAGAAAAGAGTAGGAAAGTAGCCATAAATCTGCTCCAAAAGCTAAATCCCTTTAAAAGCCACAATGTTAAAATCTGGCAACACTCTCAAAAAGTTCAAGAGCTTTCAGTCTACGCAAAGCTTTTGCTCTCGCTGACTGAAATCATAATTCTTCGTTTGAAAATCATGCAAAAACCATCATAAATTCAATTCCAAGCTCTTGAGTTAAGAATTTAGTCTAAAATAAATCTGTTAGACTATCTCCTGGCAGTTCTGTGGTCACGAGTTCATTAGAAGACCTTTTGGCTATCAACAAAAAAAATCAAGAAGCAACTCCTGAGTCAACCCCACCTTCATGTATGCAGTATAAGTTGGATTGGTCTTAGGCTAGAATTAGAGTTAGGTTTGTGTGTGTGTGAGTGTGTGTGGTTGTGTGTGTGTGCCCAAATTGCGATATGCTTAGACATTTGATATGCGCTCGTTGGAGTTTTGGTCGTGTGGGCGCCCACTTGGATAGTAGGGGCTTGGAAACTGTTGACAGAGTTGATAGTTGATGGTTGGTTGTTGTTGTTGGTGTTGGTGTTGATGTTGGGGTCAGGCGGGCTGCAGCATGTACATATACTGTCAGTTGCCAGCCGCCACTGTTAACGTGGCTAAATCCTGAGATCTGGCTCGCTTCTCTCCTCCTCCTCCACTCTCCGCGGGATTGTCGCTCTCCTCGCCATTGCTACTGAAACTGCCAGGCAAACGACGTTTCAGGCCATGATGTGTACCCAGGCCATTGGTCACTGTCTCATCCTCAGACATGGAACTGGCACGCTGCGGTGTATTCCCCGCACTGTCATTGTCCAAGGAGGCAATGGCCGAGGCAGCCGCACTATTGGCTGCACTGAAACCATCCTCGCTGGCACTGTCCTGCGAGGTGGGTGGCTCTTGGCTGCTGCTGGCCAGCTGCGGCATGCCCGATGGTGTGGTATAACCACTCAGCTTATTCGGATCCTTCTCGAGCAGTTTCTGGGCCAGTAGTTTGAGCGAGATAAGCGAATTCTCACAGTCGCTGGTATCAATCTCAGTCAGGCTAATGCCGGCACGCTCAATTTCGGCATAAGTGCCAAAGGGCAACTTCTGCAGGCACTCCAGCTTCTGGACGTGGGTTTTGGAGCGCAGATGTTTGGCCAGATGACCATGAATGCGAAAGGCGATTTTGCAGTCGGTACACTCAAAGGGACGCGGATTGGAGGTGGTGGGCACCCCAAACGTGGACGTCATCATCACCTTGTTCTTGTGGGCCTCGGAGCGTTCGTGCTTCTGCAGATGGCCCTGGGTGCGGAAGGAGATGCTGCAGGGTTCACACTTGAACTTGCGCTCCATGTAGTGTATGTTCATGTGCAGGGTAAGCTGATGCTGTCGCTGGAAGGTTTTGCTGCAAATGCTGCATGTGGGACGAGCATCACCACCGGCCAGGGGCGGAGGTGGGGGTACACCGCGTGTGGGATACGTGGAGGCGGCAGGCACTTCATTCTTGCTGCTGCCACTGGATGTGGAGGAGGTCTTGAAGCCGTCTTCACTCACAATGCGGGTGGGAGCAGCCGTAGAAGTGGCAGCAGTGACCGAGTTGCTGAGTACTCCACTGAAATCAGTGGCATCGGGCTGTTGGACAGCGGCTGGAAGATTGGCATTGTGCACTGGCTCGATTACAATCGGTTTTTCCTGCTCCAAATGTACTTCAGCCTCCTCCAATTCCTCCAGCACCAAAGCAGGCGCAACGGCTATTTCAGGCGCTGGCAGAGCCTCTGGAGTCTTCACCTCATGTACCTCTATGCTGGGCAATTCCTTGATACTCATCACTGGCCTCGAGGAACTCACACTGGTGACCACCATGTAGCTGCGACTGAACTGACTCTGCTTCATTTTGGCATGCTGCAGTGCCTGCTCCTTGATGTAGGTCTGCAGCAGCACATCCTCACCCTCGGCCTCGGCATGCTTGGCCTGCTCCTCCATTTCAGCTGAGATGCGCACCTTATCCGATACCGATATGAGGGTCTTCATGAAGCCACACTCGTTGCCCGAGGTGCCAAAGATGACGTCATGCATCTGCTGAGCCTGTGACTTAGGTAGCTCCAAAGCCTGCGAGGTGGAAGCCACCATTAATGATGATGAGCTGCGCGGTTTGGTCAAATCCATGGGAGCACTCTCATCACTGGCCACACTACGCTTGGGCTTGGACTCCTCCGGATTGGAGTAATACTGTTCCTGCTTTTGATAGTCAAACGGTGGCTTGGGGGTGAAAGAGCAAACCAAACGCTTGGGCTGTGACCCTGTAGAGCCAATGCTATTGGCCGGACTGGTGGCGGGTAGGGGGGTAGTATCCAGAGTGGATGGATAGGGCGACAGGCTCTGTGGTATGGGCGGTGTCATGGAGAGTGAAAGTAGACAGCGGGCTGCCTCGTGCTCCTTGAGGCGGGACTTGGACTCGTCGGTATCTGTCAAGTAAGGGAGTTGAGAAAAGTTGGCCAGCATTGCATCAAGTAAACACTTACCACTGCTCTCGGACTCATTGTCACTGTAGTCATCCGAATCAGATTCACCCGCCATGGAAGAGGTACGTCCCCCAGCCGAGGTAGACGACTGCTGATCAAAGTCCACATCTGCATCGAGGGATTCGCCGTTGCACTTCTTGAAATGAGTCTTCGACTGCATGTGCTTGGTCAGATTGCCCTTGGTCTTGAAGCTAAAGTTGCACAGGCTGCAGGTGAAGGGACGCACATCTGTGTGTGTGCGGATGTGCTTCTTCAGCATGGAAGGCTTCTTGCAACGGATGCCACACTCGGAGCACACATAACGACCGCGTCCACGTCCACGTATGTAAGTGTAATCCTCATGCGATTCATAGCCACCCACCAGCAGCTGCTGCTGAGCCGAGGGACTGCCCTCCAATTTTTGCTTGGCCTCATCCTCGCTCGCCTTGGCGGCCACATTCGCCTCACTGAGAGCCGACACTGCTGGTGGCGGCTTCAGGGGATGCTGATAGAAACCACTGCTGGACATTGTTGAAGTGGAACTGACAGTCTGCTGTGAATTGACCAAAGCATACTTCAACTTTCCCATTCCCGCCATGGAGGTAAAACTGCCATTGCCAAACATCTTCTGCCTGGAATCGTACAGGGCCATCACCTGCTTCAGTTTAAAGCCCAAAGGATGCGGCTGATTCTCCTCGCATACCTGCCAAACGCTGTACATGGACAGCTTGTGCATGCCGGCCACATACGACGGCTGGGGGCAGTTCACGGTGCAGTAGAACATCTTAGTGCTGCACTTTAGACCCAGATAAGTGTAGGCATGTCCATTGAGATAGAGTTGTACACACGACTTGGAGGGACGGGGGGTCTCGGGTGAGATGAGTGGCAGTGTATTGGCTGTGGGTGTGATGCCATGATGGCGCTTGGGTGTAAAAGTGCCGGGCTTAAGCGGCAGACTAGTGGGACGCAGGAATTTTGATTTAGGCAAGGGCTCGGCTTCGTTAGCATCCACATGCAGCGGTGCCAAAGGTGAATCCGTCGTCTTGTTGTTGACATTGTCAAAGTTAAAGTGACGCACCTCCTGCTGTTGCTGCTGCTGCTGCTGCAGCTGCTGTTCGCTGGTCTTGACATTATCCGCCATGCGTAGAAAGTTAAAGGGCGCCTTTTTGGCCGACTGCAAGGCGCTGCGCTGGGCGGGAGTGGGCGGCTGACGACTAAACTCACTGGGCACATTCTGTACACCACCAAAGGGTGACAGTGCCTTGAGTTCACCCAAAGGACTGGGCTGCTTACGTTGTGGACTGCGTCCGCGATTGGGCAAAGGCAGCTGCAGTTGCTGGGGTGGTGGCGGCAGTAGAGGCATTTGAGGTGTCAAACTGCCTGGTCCTGGTATCCCGGGTACATAAGGTATGGGGGCGACAACTATCTTCTCCACACTCCCACTGCTCATGGGCGGCAGTGTCAGAGGATTGAAGGCAGTAATGGAGTTAATGGGAGGAAATTGAAAGTGTTGAGCGGCCATGGAGTTCAATTTGCGTTCCTTGGAGTTCTCGCTTATCTTGGGTGACATCTCCTGAAAGCTACCACCGGAGAGCAAAGGAGTACGTATCATTTTCGGGCTTTTATCCAAATCCGGACACTCTGAAATGGGTATCATGGAGCCGCCGGAGGAGGTGAAGCGACGTAAACGTTCCTCCTTGCTGGACTGTGGTTCTGTCAGGCTATTGTTGTTGTTGTTGTTGTTGGCGAACAGCAGCTGCACTCCGGGTGGAAAACTGAACGTCTGCTGCAAGGGCTCCGACATCTTCACACGCTTGACTGGCGGCTGTGGCGGTGGTGTTTCCAGTTCCAGGCCATGTTCATGCATTTTGGTTATAACCACCTGTGCATCCTGTGCCTTGCGTGGTGCATTCTGCTGAGCATAATCCACCAGCGGCGTTTTACCCAGCAAAGGACCTGGCGAGGGCAACGGAGCGTCCACAAAACGCAAAGCCTCCGTAGGAGTGGGAGTGGGTGCCGTCACCGTGGAAGTTCTGGCTGGCGACTGGGCTGCACTCAGACGACTCAACACCAGGCTACTCGGCTTGGTCTTTAGCTGCGACCAGGCCAGCTTGGCCAGCGATAATGGATTCTTGGAGTTGGCCATATGACACTTAAGCTCGGGCAGGCTCATTGAGATTGAATTGGAACGAAAATATTTGCTACTCGGAGAGGAGGCGGGACTCATGGGTGCACTGGTGCTGGCATCCTGGCAGTATGTGCTGTTGTGCAGCTTCAGGTCATCCTTACTGCGGAATTCGTTGGCACAAATGGGACACGAGTAGACGGCATCATCACCCTCACCAATGGGTATGGCCAGGCCACGTGCATTCAGCAATAGATTTTTGATGATGGAATTGTTGGGCTGTGCAGGCGGGGCTGATTTGGAGCTGCTGCTGCTGGCGGTGGTGCTGCTGCTGGAGGCGGTTACAACCACAGCGACAGGCTTAGCTGGCTTGGCGGACAGATTCAAGGGCATGACATGAGCCGGAGCTGCAGGCAATTCCAGTTTAGGTACAGGTGTAGCCGGATCCTGGCGATATTGTAGCGTCTGCAGTGGCAAGGGTGAGGGGGGTGGTGGTAATTGGGGTTGTTGCTTGACCGGCGTGGAGCGGCGTTTCAGTAAACCATTTGGTATGTCCACCAAAGGCGGCTGCTGTTGTTGTTGCTGCTGCTGCTGCTGTTGTTGTTGCTGGAGATACATTTGATACTGTTGCTGCTGTTGCAGCTGCTGTTGCTGCTGCTGCTTTTGTACAATGGCCTGCGCCAGATTTACTTTGGTCTCACGCTCACTGCCCACCATTCCGCTTACCGGCTGATGATTGTTGCTGCCGTGTGTGTTGTTCATGTTGCTGCCGTGCTGCTGCTGCTGCTGCTGTATGACAGCTGCATTGTTGCTGCTGCTGTTGTTGTTGTTGTTATTGTTAAAGCTACGCGAACGATTCAATTGCTTGGGATATTTCTTTTGCAACAATATCTCCTTATTCTCTACTATGGCCTCATTCTGTGAGATTAGTTTGGATATGTGCTCCTGCACTTTTTCCACATTCTGCAAGAGATTTTAGTTTAGTAAAATTTGAAGAGCAAGAAGTTGGTGAGCCAAACTTACCACCTGCATGCCACCGCTGGCACTGGCAAAACTGCTCAGATTGGCGTTGGGAGTGGGAGTGACTGGTACGGCTGTTGCTGCTGGTGTGACATTTGTGGAGCGCGACAACTGTCAAAAGAGATGAGGAATTGGTCAATGGTTTCTAGGCTAAAGTTTACATTACAAAGCACTCACCTGCTGTTGCGGTGGCGGCGGCTGCTGCTGCTGTGGCTGTGGCTGCACCGGAGCCTTTATCAGTGGCGAGTGTTGTTGCTGCTGTTGCTGCTGTTGTTGCAGTTGAAAGTGTTGTTGCTGCTGATATTGCAATTGCTGTTGGAATACCAAAGCCGCCTGTTGTTGCATGGCTGCCGTGGCAGCTGCATGATTATAAAACGTAGGCTGACCCAAATAATAAACGCCTCCGGGTGGCGGTGGTGGCAATCCTTGCAAGGCAGCCGCCGGATTGGCTGTCAGCAGCAGCGATTGCTGTTGGGCATGTAGCTGTTGCTGCTGTTGTTGAAATTGCAACTGCAACTGATGTGAATTGATGTGATTATTCAATTTCAGTTGAGTGCTGGGCGAGAGCGTGGGATGTGTAAGAGCAGGCGGCTGCACCAGAGGCAATTGTATGGACAGCTTTTGGGGAGGCTGTGAATGCTGCTGCTGCTGCTGCTGCTGCTGTTGTTGGGGCTGCTGCTGCTGCTGTGGCAGTTCCTTGCCTGGAGCATACAGTGCTGCATTATGAAATTTCGGTTTGTATGGCTTGTAATCAATGGACTGGCGATGCTGAGCCGTGGCCGAATGCAGTGTATCCGCTGTGGCTGGCGGCAGTGTACCCGCTGCCGGTGAACCCAGTGGCAATTGTTGCATATGTTGTGGCAGGGTGGGCTGCTGCTGCAGATAGGCACTCTTGGTGGAGGGCGCGGGAGCCACTGGCTCCTCATACGGCGAACCAGCGCGACTGGGCTGTGGACAGTAAAAAGAAAGATTAAACAAAATGACTTTACTTTCATTCTATTCACAAAGCTTACCATCTCTGAACTGCTATTACTCAGCTCTGCGTCCACATCCTGATCGGATAGCCCATCATCCGCATCTGCTGGCACTTCCAAGCCACGCACACGTGCCGCATGTGAACGGGAACGATAGTGCTTGTACAGATTACTTTTGGTCTTGAAGGCTATGCCGCAGGTTTCACAGGGATAGGGCCGTTCGTTGGTGTGGGCACGTATATGCTTCTGCAGGACCGAGGGTTTGGCACAAATCAAATTGCAATAGGTGCACATATAACGTCCAGTTGCTGCTGCTGCTGCTACTGCTGCTACGGCCGTTGCTGTCGCTGTTGTTGGTTGCGTCTGTTGCTGATGCTGGGCAAATGTTGCCGGCGACAAAGTGCCATTGCTGTTGCTGTTGCTATTGCTGAGCGGTGTGCGCGTTCTGGGCGCTACACTCAAGTTCCCTGCACTCTTCCCGCTCTCCTCATGGCTGTTGTTGTTGTTGTTGTTGTTGTTGCTGCTGCTGATGGCATTGACAAAATTGGCACTGAATTCGTTGGTGGTGGCGGTTGCGGTTGTTGTTGTTGCTGGCGGTGAGAGTGACAACGATGTGGTGCGCTTAACCTCTTCCACCAGACTCTCTGGTTCGGTGGTGCTGGCCAAACGTTTAAACTTTTTATGCAAATAGCGTGAATTGCTGGTCCAATCGGCTGCAATGACCACCGCCTCATCCAAGCTGCTGCTGCTGCTGCTTGTGTTGTTGTTGTTGTTGGTGTTAGGATTCACATTCACGGTGGGTGGCTCCTTGGTGGCGGCAGTCACACTGGCAGCACTGCTGGCCACATGTTGTAGCGTCATTTTGCTATCACTTAGACTTGTAGACTTAAATTCATAATTATTCTCACTAATACTATTATCACTGTGGTGGTTGTTGTTGTTGTTGTTGTTGATGTTGTTTACAGGCAACTCGTTTAGTTTATCTCGTGTGCTTGTACTGGGCTGATTGTTGCTGGCAACGGCAACTGTTCCTACTGCTGCTGCTGCTGCTGCTGCTGCGGTGGCTGTTGCTTTGTTGTGAACTTTGTTGTTTGATTTCTGTGTGGTTGTTGCAGTTTCTCGATATGTTTGCTTCTTAGTTGCTGCTGCTGCTGTTGTAGTTGCTGCCGTTGTAGTTGCTGCTGCTGCTGCTGCTGCTGCTGTTGCTGTGGCACGTCGCGTATTGTTGTTCACTTTATTGGTTTTATATGTTTTGGCTGTGGTCTTATAATGCTTGGTCGTGGTTGTGGTTACATTTTCCATATTATTATCAATAACTGAGGCGGCCTCATCTAAAAACAAAGACAAAAATAAACCAAAAAAACATGAATATTTATTTATTTTGCTAATAAAAAAATTTGTTAATGCTAATTGGTTAAATCTAGTTTTGACCTTTGGTCAGCTGTTTGCACTTTTTGCTGCTGCTGCTGCTGCTGTGGTGTTTTTATTCATACGCAGCTTTAATTGGTTCTTAATCTTATCGCAGAGAGTAAGTAGTAAGCCTGGACAGTTCTTATATACAGTCCCTACATATGTAAATACACTTGTGTGTATATATTATATATATGACTAGTTGGCAAGTGATTACTAACCTCCACCAAGGCACAATGGACATAAATGGCCTACAATCGAAGAAAAATTTATAAGTTGTGGTTGTTGGAATTTGCTTTAAGGATTCTATGTTAGAAAAAAACTCTGGAATTAGTTCACTTGCAACTCCCAAAGTGCCGCAAGTCACTTTTCACTGTTTCTTATCCTACAAAACACAACTTAAGACTGACTCTTAAGTGTTATATCAGTCAGATCTGAGCTAAACCTGAAAAACACAGTGATTGTATGGATTTTTAGTTCAGTTAACTGCTTGATAATCTAGAATAGATTTCGTAAGATCTTAGTCCCACCTAAAAGCGCTCGATTTCTGTTCACAAATTATAGTTTTCTCAGAAAAAGTTGGTATCCCAGCCCCAACTCTACTTGAAAAGTCGTTTTTTACCCGATCTTCTAATCAGTTTCGATTCATAAGCGAGACTTTTTTAAGTCGTATTTCACTAAATAACATTTTAAGCATATCTATGAGTCATTTTCAAGACTTCCATGTTCCAGAAACCTATTCAACACATAAAGAATGTCTTTAGGATCCTACACGGGCCACTGCAGGCTCCGGGAATAGCTTAACAAGCTGGGAAGCACAAACATTTCACTATGTAGATTCTGTGAAGAGAAGGAGGAGTTCTTTGAATATATTTAAGCACACTGTGATGCTCTAGAGTGACGCAGAGTCAACAAACTCGGGGAACATAGCTTACATACACCAACCAGATCAGTTACCTAGAACAGACGACATTCGTATTGGAAATGGGGCTGCTAGAAGAGTTGTACACTCAGTAGAGGGGCACAAAAGACCAGGATTGGTCGCGGTGCACAACTTCCACTAAAAAAACTTGTCAAGAATGCTGCAATTTACATAAAAACGGCATGTTCCATAAGCTGTCTAAGTCGGACTAGTTGCAGGAGTACTCCCTATGGATCTACCCTAGCCCTGTCTTTCTCATCCCTGCTCCTGGTTTCTTTCGATCAAATATTGACAGATAAGAAATCGGAGCACGCAAAAACCTACTAAAGGATAACCCATTTGATTTTTTTTTCATTTAACCCATTGACCCCCTTCAGAAGTCAGTCTTCACTTCAAATATGTCCAGAAATGAAATCTAAACATCAAAAAACCTCTAAAATGATACCCCATTTGATCTGTTTGGATTTTAGTCTCGTTTTCCCCGCAAAACTCAGCTCTCTTTTCCGCTATTCTAAAAATATGTACAGATATATGAAGTCAAAGCACCCAAAAACCTATAAAACGCTACCCCATTTGATTTTTTGTGGAATGTTAACCCCTTCCCCCCTTCATAAGACACACTTGGAGTATTCCTTTTGAAGCCCAAATCGCTGCTACAACTGGAAAGCTATACCATATTACCGAGAAACTATCCTTTTTTCTTTTTTGAGAAGAATTAGAAGTTTTATAATGTTTTTAATGGGTCCTGTAGATATAGCGATCCCATATATGATCAAACATTAGTTAAACAAAGCATAGCTATAAAATTAATACATATAAATTAGTTTTCCACCTAAAAACAAGAAAGAAAGTCGGTCAAGCCCGACTATATCATACTCTGTACCAAGAAAATTTCTCTTTTGATCATAACTCGAAAACCGTTCATCCGATCTTCTTCATTCCTTTGGCAGATCGATAAGTTATCCTAATAACTAAATATGTCCAGAAGGAACAAGCCATCTATCTTCTAAACTGTGGGAGATATGACGTTTTTTCTAAATTGCGGGGGCGGGAGGGGGCGTGGCCAAAATTGAAAATAAACTTGATCTGCCTGCAGACATTAGAAGCATATGTCCCATACATGTCAAACCTCTATCTCTTACCATCTCTGAGATCTGTGCGTTCATACGGACAGACAGACGGACAGACGGACAGACGGACATGACGGACATGACTCGGCTGTTGATGCTGATCAAGAATATATATACTTTATGGGGTCGGAGATGCTTCCTTCTGGATGTTACATACTTTTGCACAAACTTATAATACTCTATGTACCTACGGTACAGAGTATAAAAACCTATATTAACAATAAAGAGCTCCTTTGAAAACTAAATAATATAGTTTTATAGAGCTTCTTTGAAAACTAAATAATATAGTAGTCCCAGCAATTAACCCATTGAGTACATTCGACTGGTGTTCCAATCGATTTAAGGGATCAATACCAAGTCTTATAAGCCGGGACTTAAATAATGAGGCCAACATCGTAAAGTTTTCTTAATTGACATAAATTTCCAGACTATACTGTGTCCGATCTGTATTAGTTTAGCTATTATTACCTAACACTTGAAGTTTAAGCTCTCAAAATGGCCACCACTTGCCCATAGTACAGCCTTAATTGACTGCGAGTGGCGACATTATTATTATACATATTTGTTTAATTTGTTATCAACATTTTAGAAGGCTTTTTGTTTATAAATTTTAAAATAAAAACCACAGAACCACTAAAAATTCCATTGATAATGTTCTATCGCCCCCCGCCCCCTTCCAAAATCCATCAAAAATAAAAACAAAACTAGAGCTGTGGCTCTAACATTACTCAGAAGCCGATAAGTCCCAAGTGTTGTTGCCTCATTGTAAATTAAATGATTGCTTTGTGTTTTTATTTCTATTTTTATGGCGCAGACAATTTGACGTCACAGCCATTAAGCCAATTTTTTTTCAAGTGTCATACACTAGAGATTAGCCCGGCTCATGGCTTAAGCTGCAATCGCGTATCAATTAGCCAAGTATTTAGATTTGCTGCATGAGTTAGTGTTTTTTTTTTTGTGTAAATTGCCAGCGAGACTGGGTCAATTGCAAGGCGCCAAAATGGGTGTTTTGCCAGACAATATAACCTGACAAAGGCGTAAATAATGATTACACATGGAATTTCTAGAGAGAAACTAGCATGTTAATATAACTATGAGTACATATGAGTATGTATGTATGCATTATGTGCAATGGACTTAGGTAAATGTTTACTGCAGTTGTTTGTTGTTGTACAGCCACGGGTTTTGCAACACTTTGAGCCGGGCACTTGGAGTGTGAAACGACAGTCTCTCTGATAAGTAATGAACTTTTATGGATACAATTTGAAATACACTGAAAACTCCTTGGATTCGTTAATAATAAAGCTTTATCCATATGAAAATAAGGGGAAATGAGACTATTATGACCTCTAATCAGGAAACCAATACTGTTATACCATAAATCCATGAACCATTCGATTCGGTTCAGTTCGGTTTGACCTTCTATCATCTTCTTTAAGAACTTAACAATTTATATCAACATTTTCCCTGCTACAAAGCTAGCTTGGAAATCGTCTCGCTATTTGTAGATAAACCCATTAGAAAAGTACTGAAGGAATAGGAGAAGGAGAATAAGAAAGAAAGGGACTTGATCCATCATTAGTTTGCATACTTTTAGGGTTAGTATAAGCAAAACTTATAATTCTCTCCATTAACTGTCCAAAATTGTTAAAACAAGACTTCCTTAAATCAAAATTTGCTTAAAATAAGCAAATAAACGACTAAACATACTTTCAAGTGACGTATAAGTAAACAATTTAATAATTTTTCACTGTAAAAACAATAATTAGCCGCATAATTTTGCTAGCCACTGTATCGAGTAGTGATAATTGTAACATTTGACTAAAAACGAATCGATTACACAGTATCGGCATATATATATACATATATTGATGCACATATGTACAAACTACTTGTACATACATATATATTCAACAGGCAAAGGGGGCTTTCCAGTATAGAACCGACAACTAAAGCAAAGTCATAATGTTGATAACCTAATCAGAGGCAATTGAAGTCGCTACTCATAAAACCCCAACAATTAAACGATTGTTGTTGTTTTAGTCCAAATGTAAATGTCATTTTGTTATCACAATTTGTTGCTCAACAATTTGTCGTATTAAAGTTTAAGAGCATATACACACACACATATGTACATATGTATGTGTATTCGTTTAGCATATCGAGTACAATGGGCTGGTACAAAGTGCAATGTGTAAATAAAAATAAATAAACTTGCGAATGGCCAGAGCAACAATACAGAACAAGAGAGGAGGACGGACTACGTCACTGAAGCATTTTTGCATGCCCGATTGACACAGAGAGGGATATACTCGTACACACACCCACCCACACAATCTAAGGTGCGGCATATGGCGCCATTCAGTCAGTCAGTCCGTCTGACACATCTCAACTACTACTACGACTACACAACAATTGCAGCGCATGGCAATGTCTGGTACGTCATCCAGACGTATGTGGGGATTTGTATGTAATTGCAGCTGTGAAACCGCTTCCAACAGCTGGCACTTGGCAATTGTTCATAATTTATTAGCACTGTTAACTTTAGCAGAGCTTGTTTTTCTTTTTTTTTCTTCTTTTTATTTTTCTTTTTATCTGCGAAACACGTAAAGTTCGCGGAAATGACACAAAATTCCAATGAACAGCAAAACGGCAGAAACACACATACTAACGGTAAACGAGGCGGCAGAGAGACATACCAAAGCTTAATTGTCGCACACTCGCACACACACACGCACACCCACACGCAACAATTGAAATGAAAAACCGAAAACAATAAAATGAATAAATAATTGAAAAGTGGCGCGTCAGAGTCGAGAGTGAGTGAGCGACAACCAACGCGTATGAAACATTTAAGGCGACTAGACGAGGCGAGCAGCGAAATTCATTCAAAGACCAGACAAAATCAAATCACAGTTTACGCTGCTGTCGGTGTGTATGCGTGTGTGTGTGTGTGAGTGTGAAAGAAAACGATGAAGAAGCGACTGGCGAAACGAGCAGTGCAAAAACAAAAAGCTCAAGCATACCCAGTGCCCATACAGTGGTACAAAAATATAGGTAGGGGGACAGCATTGGAATCCTGGGTGTAATCCGACAGATTGGTGTTATCTCCTCCCTTCGAAAAGGCTAAACCGATCCGTTGGCAGTTTTTGGAAGGCCTTATCTTTAAAAGCAGGGCTGCCGGTTCAAACCGGAGTTCAGTATTTTATTTTAAAAATTTCTTTAAAATTAAAAGCTGAACCCGAGCCTGTTGCGAACCTAAAATATCGGTTCGGTTCAACAAAAATGGTGGACATCAGAAAATTGTACCTTCTGCTTAGCGATTCCATCTGTTATCTGGTTGATGTTGAGCAACACAGTCTTCAAATGGGCAGCAAAGTGAATCTAAAAACACCTAGAATAGCATACTGAACTACTTAGAATAGCCTGTGTTTTTTAAGATCCCTTGGGTTCATAGTTCTACAACAACTACGAAATGGTATTTTATTCAACATATCAATGTGTTCCACAAGTCGTTTTCGACCCAAAAACAACCAGATTTCTATCCGGTTTAAGTTATTTTTAGGTCGAAAGCGATTATAAGAACACATATGATCAGATTAACATAACAAATTTAGCAATTTGTTGTATCTAAATGAATGTTTTGCTTTGTTTTATATTAATATTGTTTCCGGCATAGACCGAAGCAAGGTTCGAACCACAATCCTCTTCTAAAAACCTTGAACCTGACATTTTTGAACCATTGGTAAATTTTGAACCACTGAACGTAATAGAAACCGCTGTTTATTTGGCTTCACAAACCATGAACCGAACTAGTTTGTATACCTGATTGGAAGGATTCCCTGATAACATGTCAAAAACTCCCTAAAGTTATTTGAAAACTAATCTAAAGATCCCTTAGATTTCTCCTCGAGGCTAAAAAAACAATAGTCTGTCTAGAATCAAAACGGAATTTACAATTCTTATAGACAAATCTTCGGTTACCATCGGGCTACAATACCATATTTTTGGTTTTAAGAATATGGCTTTAAAATAACAATTCTAGTCTCGACTCTGATATATTTTTGTCCACTGTAGCCATGGTACATATGTACATATATCCGTATGTGATCAAATAATTGCGGCAGGCAGAAAACAGAGGTAGGTAGGCAGGGCAAACATTCGCATTCTCGCACACACACTGGCAATTGTCAATCAAAAGTAAGCACAGGGTCGTCGTCGTCGTCGTTGTCGACATCGAGAAAACGATCAAATCAAGCCCGTCAGGCGGCAGCAGCAGCAGCAGCAGCAACAACAATAACAACAGGTGACGACTGTCGCCAGCCCGTTGCCGCTATTGTTGATTACGTACATCTCACATCACACAGCAGAGAGCTTTACAGACACGCGCACCCATACAAATATACCCAATAAATATGCGAATTTTTGCTGACTAAGGAAGGTCTGGGGAGCACCAGCAGCAGCTCCGTACGATAACAACAAAAGCATTTAAAACGTAGAAGCAACAGCACAAAACATACCAACGGAAAAAAGTGATAATAAAATAATAATTGCTACACAAACACACACGCACGCTCTCAGAGCAGCAGCAGCAGCAGCAGCAACGATCGTGAACGTGAGAGGGAGCAGAGCGAACTAGAGTTGCCACAGCTGTACATACATGCGCAAGCCCCTTACACGAGTGGAGCACGAGCAGCAGCCATGTGGCAGCCCCTCAGCCTGTTTATATCACATACATGCGGACATACATACAAAACAACATGACTAAGCCAAACAACTTGACAACACCGTCGCCACTGCCGGCGTCTCTGCTGCCGCTGCTGCCTTGTCAATTCACAAGAAACGAGGAAACCCGCCATATCGCTGGTGGAGCTCGTGCATTGGTGTGCGTGAGAGTATGAATCAAGCAAAAAAATTTTAATAATTTTGCTCGCTGGAAACGAGTTTAGCTTGTTGAGTGTATTTAAAGTGTATTTGTGTGCATGAGCTTGCATTTGGGGCCTGCTGGGGCTACTTGTTTTCTTTTTTATATCACACATATGTATATATGTGTGTACATATGTATACAAAAGCAGCGTGAGGAGCTTTCTAGAGCGGTTTGTGCTTGATAAGCAGCGGGAGTGAGTGAGCGAGCGACTGTTTGCGGAGGTGGGTAGGGGGAGGAGGGGGCTCTATGACGTACTCATTTTGTTGTTGTTGCCTCCTGCCCACTCGGGCACTCAGTGAAGTGTTGTAGGAAATCAAATTAATGCGATTAAAGAGAGCTCGTGAGTTGCTGTTGAGGCGATCGATCGTTTGCTTATTTCGTTAGCCGCTGAAGATAGAAAGAGGGCTACAAATCAATTGGAACTGGGGGATACCCTGTAAACTGTAACACAATAGCAGCTGCCCAATTTCATTCTTGATTAACGAAAGCGTGGGCTTTCTGCGTTTTACAGCTACCGTTTCTCTTAAACTTGTCTCTCAGAGAGTGCATTTGCAAGAATTGCACTCTTTCCTCCCACACTTGTCTCTCCGAGTTACGAGGGTTGCTTTTCAATATTTCGTAACTAGATCGAATACTTGCATCACTTTCTTTAAAAATCCATCTACCCATTGCTACCCTGCACATTCATTGGACTATAAAATGATAAGCGTAGACAAAGAAATTATGCTTTTGTGCAAAAGTTGCTGCTTTTGCTGATAATTTTTTTATATTTTTTTATAAAGCAATTTGAGCCAGCTCCCTGCACACTTCCTCCGACGGCTCATCATCCCATTACCGGTTAGTGTAGCGGCGGAGGCGGGTTTCCATTGCAGTGAGCCATTTGATATATGTAAACATTACTCGGAATAATAAATAAGAAATCAGAAATTCCCACTAAATCGTTGATAAATTATGGAGAAATTCAGAAATCTATTTACACAAACAGTTGACGACGTTAACTAATCAGAGTCACTTTTGGACAGTCTCAAAGTTTCTTTAAATAGCCCAACAAAGAGACAGAGAGCGAGGGAGCGCGAGAGAGAGAGAGAGAGAGTGAGCTTATCAGAGTGTTTGCTAAGCAAGAAAAGGTCAAGGTACGGTTTCAGCTACTACTGACATATAGATAAGATTTATACATAAAAATATATATCCAGGCAGGGGATCAAATTGTTTACCCACTCGATGAATAAGCACAAAGTTTTCTTTCATAATTTTTCACGGAAATTCCCCATCTTTGACGTCAAGAGCTAAATTTTTGTAAAATTCTATTCGAAATATGTTCAGTGTTTAAGCAGCGAGTGCCAAGGTTTCTATAGTTTACACATATATTTTCCATATAATATAAACAAATTTTCTTGTTTTTGGCACTGCACTTTGAATATGGAAAGAAATATAAACGTCGTACATATAATCCATGACAAACCAATGGGTGAGAATTCAATTTTTCAGACTTCTGAGTATTTATGACCACATTAAGGCAAACAAAATTATAGATTAAATAAAGGCATTTTTTTCGGAAAAATTGTGCAAAATTTAATAGAATGATTCGGCGTTTGACTAATCGAATAGTTTATAGATTTACAGCTTTGTCGTTTGGTTTACTTAGTTGGCTATTCTTTGGTAGTTTTCCATGAGAAGTATCTTTAGGCGATCAATTTTGTTCCATTATACCAAATATTTTAATTTTCCAGCAGATTTAAGGAGAAATTTGGTGTGCAGAACTGTTCTACTGATTACGAATGAGCTGGGGATAAAACTTATTAGTATTTTTAGGTTTCATGTTGACATAGATAATGAAATATTTTGGGAAAATCCTGGTAAGCAGAACTGATTTAGCGATCTCAAAGTATAATAAGAACTTCTTTCAAGCTCTCTTCAACATACAATTTTGTCTGAATTGCTTTTAAATTAAGTTTGGCTGATTAGAGAGACCACTCATAGTCCGAGAATTCAACCTAAGCTTTAAGGACAACTTATTTACCATTTCAAAATCCAAATCCTGGAACAGAAATAAATTTTAGACATCATTTCGAGTTTGCTGTAACTTCAAAGGTCCGAAAATATGAATTTCTGAATGGTTTTAAGGGTAACGAAGTTTATTTCTAAATATAAAACCTAAGATCGGCACTTAAAGGGTTAAGTTTCGGCGGAATTAAGGACGATCCTTGAACAAAAATCAATTTTTGACCAAATTTGCTATGTGACATAACTTTAAAGGTCCAAAAGTATGACATTCTGAGCAAATTTAAGGGTAAGTCGTCATAGTATACTTAAGGAAAAGATTTGAGAGTTGAACCACTGAACCGAAGGGCTATGCAAGGCTCAGCTCAGGTCCTGATTACAGGCTTGCCTTACAATAACGATTTCAAGCATATTTATATGCACTTTTAAAACTATTTTTCAACGGTTTTAGCACTCAGAACTTGCTTCCTTAAATACCAGAAGAATCGGAAAACGAATACAAGTTCAAAGCAACTATTTACATCAGCTCAAAGTTCATTTCAGTCCACAAAATAAACCTCCCAAAAATAGCCCAGCCAAAAAGTGTTAACTAATTGCGAGGCAAATTTCTTCGTTTTTTTTTTGTTTACACCTTAAAAATAACAAATGGAAAACAAAAACGTTGGAAAAAATCATTCGATTATGCATGATTTTAGCTGATTTGCTAAATGTTGTTTATTTTTATGTCTCAATGGGCACCAATCGTGCCTTTTGGCTATTTGACTTTTCCTTTTCTTTTGTGTAGTTTGTATTTTTAAATGCCCAACTACGTAAGACGACATTCAAGTGTCTTAAATTAGCACATTTTATTTCAGAAATTTTAGTCAATTTTAAATTTGTAAATTTTTAGTGTCACGAATGGTGCGCGGAGTCCAATTAAATATATATGTATATTTGTTTGTATAGTCAAAGGCCAAAGTCACAACGTTGTGAAAACAAATAATTAGAAGAAAAGCAAAAAAAAAAAGTCAAGAATTTTCAAATCGTGCATTCAAGCGCAAACAAAAATTCAGAAGACATAATAATAATATTCACAAATATTTTTCTGAATTATTATTATTTATTTTCATTTTTTTTTTTTTGTTCTGCTTGTCTTTGGCTTTCTGGCATTTGAAGGACGGAAATACGTTGGCGGCGATCTGAATTTTTGCATATTAGCAAAAAGAAAGAAGAAAAAAATCGGCTACTAAAGTGTAAAAGGGTGTCTCAAAAAAGTGTTCAATGAAATTCTTTTAAAAATTGTTAAAGATTTATTTGTTCCAAGTTCTAGTAGGCGTGTACTTTATAGTTAATATCTTTCAGGAAACTAATTTGCCCAAAATAATTTGTTTCACACAGGCAAATAATTTGCACAATTTGGGAATTTGACTAAATAGCTAAGATGATCGACTCTTCAAAACTTAAAACTAAATCTAGGTTTAAATTCGTTAATTATATGCTCAATTATGACCATAAAGTTTACTATTTAAGCTTCTTGGTATTGAAATTAGTACAAATAATTATACTTAGCTCTAAATATGAAAATTTTTTGCTTGTAGAACCATGGCCCATTCCCTTCCCACGTAATTCATAAAAATACCCGCTCTCTTTCGCTGCAATCAATCAAAAAACATTTGCGACACCCTTTATTTTGATCAATTCACGCTACGTAAGCGGTGCCAAAATTAAGAAGAGAAAAAAAAAACTGGTATTCCAAGCAACCGGGAGGGGGAGAGAAGGAGACAACGAAGGAGAAGAAAAATAAACAGAATTGTATAATAAATGGTTATAGTTGAATGGCAAAGCCAAATGAGCAGTTAAATTCGCATTTCTAGGCATGCGCAAGGGGCGTGAAAAAAAAATTAAGGCAAAATGGGATGAGGCCCACGCAGCGGCGGCCAGAGACAAAAAGAGTATCGCTGTGGCTGAGGCTGTTGCTGTTGTTGTCAAGGTCATGCACACGCTACACACGCTCTCGGGGGTTGCCTAAGCAACAGAGCAGAGCAACAGCAGCCGATAAACATGTGTCGTCATTTTCAGGCCAGGGCATTCCTCACACACACACACACACACACTCACAGAAAAAGAGACAGAGAGAGAGAGAGATACAATAACTGTTGCATGTTTAATTGTTCCCACCAAAAACACTCGAGTGCAGGCCTAAACTGTCAGATACAGATTGTATATAACACACCCCACGTGGTGCAGGGGCGTCCTTTTGTAGTTGGAAGAACTCTTAAGTGGATTTCCACCTTTTTTTTTTGCAGCAGCAGGTATCCTGGCGCCGGCTTAATGCACTGCAGGTAGCTCTCTCTCTCTCTCTCTCTCTCCGGCTGTCTCCCTCTGGCGGCGGCTCACTCACCCTGTTTGTTGTTGCTTTTGTTATTTGACTTTGTTGATTTCTTGGAATTTCTTTCCACCTTTGCACTTTGTATATCGGCTCTTTCGCTCTTTGGCACCACCACCTCACTTCACTTGTAATTAGCATATTATGACATTCATTTTGTTGTAAGCTTTTTTTTCTGTGCTTTGCTCTGATCTAATTTGATTAATACAAAACTTGTTGTGGCTGCACACACACCCGAAACGCCGTATTCTTCTTGCCTCGTTCTTTTTAATTTTTTTGGTTTCTTTTTCGGTCTCGCCTTTTGTTTATGTTCGCATCTGGCCTAGGCTGTGTATCCATATACTTTTTCCCTCTACCGTGCGACCGTCTCACAAAACACACAAGCCAACTGAACAGCACGACGTACGATCTTCGACTAATGTTTTGGTACGGCAGCGGCGTCGGCCAGACCGGGCCGGGCAGCGTTTGCCTTAACCCCTGTCTGCCCGATATCTGAGTGTGTGTGTGTGCGAGTGTGTGTATGTTTACTGGGGAGATCCATTTAAATTGATTCTTGGAAATTCTTAAGTAGAATTATTTTTGATTTTGGGAAAATCAGTTTTGAAGACACTGTTTGCCGTTCGAAAAGCTCTGCTCAGAAGGAGAGAGAAACATACATAACTGTAAAAAATTTAGAGACCAATGCCAAAAATCCGTTTCCTTTAATATTGCATCAGTTTTTTTAAACTTTTTTAAGAGAAATCATTTACCAATAGGACTTACAACTGATTAACTGTGGTGTGATCTCTTAATTAAACTACTCCCTGCTGTTTAATGTTTTAGAACTGTAAATAGTGGTCTTGTTGCAAATACTGCGTCCTTAATTCACAAGTCGCCGTCAATTGGCGACGCCAACTTTGCCCGCCCGATCATTGGTGTGACCAAAGCTAACTACTGTGGCTGAGGGTATGCCTGCGACTGATAATAAATGTTCATAGAGGGTGCTACCATAACTAATATGCACACTGATGTTTACAATGGTTATAAGTAAATACACTTATAATTAATATGTAAAGTGATTATTACAATTTTAACAGAACTGCATTTTTCTGGGCTGATTTAGTAGGAATAACTGAAATCATGACTAAAATTAGCACTGAATTCAGTACAAAACCCTTTAGATTCAGTGCTTATGCAGCTAGGATACAGGTCTGAGGAAGTTACAACATTTTGTTAATTTTTCTTTTAATAAATATTTTACAGCCCTCAACCGCCACTGCTTTGAACCGTCACTGGGCTTATGATTAACAAGAGCAACAACAACAAAGGCTAGCTGGCGTCGCCAAGTCGTTGTCAATGCGAGAGCTGTATGTATGTATGTATTTTGTATTCTTTTGCTTTGCTTTGCTTGTTGCTTGCGCTTTACTTTGGCTATCTTCGGGGGCGCCCCCCTCCCCCCCTCGCTGTCACCAGCGTGCTGCCTCCCTCTCAGTCTGCCAGGCATGCATACATATGGCTCTCACTGTGCACGCGCGCTCTTGTTCCGCGAAATTCAAACAAGCATAGCCCCCAGACATAGCGAAATATTTTTCGGTATTTTGCTGCGTATGGGAAGCCCCCCTCCATGCCCCTCAAACAACCTACCGTATGTTCTATTGTTGTAGTGGATAGTTGTTGTTGCTGTAGTGTGAACAAAAGAAATATCATTGAGAATGTGCTCAAAATAAGTGAGCAGCGGATCAATTGAGTTTTTTTTTTTTTTTGGGGGGGGGGGGGGAATTTTACACTGCCTGCAAAATTTAATTGATTTCTGATTGGGGTCCCCTTTTATTGGCGGCTTGAAGAATCTTTTTCAAGAATTGCTCCCAATAAATGTAGAGCTGATAACAGCTTCATATCGTACATAAATCGTTATAATTTGACCTCATAAATCACTTTTCAACCCCTCATCAGAATCATTAAAAATCGATCTTCGATAACATTTGGTATTATCAGCATTTCGATGCGACACCAAAATTGGTTCAGCTTGACAACAACAACCAAATGGGTGGAGAGAAAGCGTATTGTATTTGTGTGCCAAATCGAACGGAAGCGAATCGATAAGAACTACGAGTTGTACTATTATCGTGTATGCACATCGGCGTTCAAGAAAAACACACACACACACACATACATATGCATGTATCATACAATACATAAGGCATGGACGTGTCAGGTCGGGAAATTGTTTTGTAAAGGGAAGAGTTAGCTTAAAAAATAGGAGTGATCTCTTAGAAAATACTAAAAAACTTATAAAAAAAACGACTAGAATGATGATTAGCTTAAAGTTACGAAAGTTAGGAAATATGAAAACCATTTAGAACTGGATATGGTAAGCCTGATGCTCGCATAGTCACTAATACACATGAAATAAATTCACAAGCAACAAAAACCACCAGAAAAGGATAGGGAAACTCGGTTATTGCCAGTCCGATGCCAACGCATTCACTCGACGCACAACAAATGTTAGATTTTGCAATTTGAAAACGTCATATCTCCCACAATTTTATAGATAGAAGGTTCGTGCCCTTTGAGCATATTTAGTTATCAGTATTACTTATCGATCTGCAGAAGGAATGTTGAAGATCGGATGAACAATGGTTGAGTTATGGGGAAAAGAAACATTTAAGCTGGGCACCTTTGGAAGGTACAGAGTATGTTATAGTCTGGCTTAACCGACGATGGAGGTTGAAGTGGAAGAAGGGTATAATGGTTAAAAGACCTCCAAAAAGTTCCGTAAATGAAAGGTTCAAAGAAAAGGAGTTTTTTTTACACCGCAGGGAGTGATTTTAGATGACTAGAAAAGCTGTTTTCAAGACGAAACTTTTAATACTCAGTCGGTGGGCTCAAAAATTGTCAAAATCCAACCCCAGATAGGACAATTAATACCATGCTGCTGAACACTCTACTGTTAAAGGCCTAGCCTAGCTCATGTTAACTGCTAGGATCTGTTTCTTACTCACTCAACTCCGCTACAAACAAACCCAGCTTAGCTAAAAGTCACACGTACAGTATCTGTGAGCTTAACACATTTCATTTCGACCTATATTTGTCCCACTCTAACTAATGCCTGCCTGGCATTACCATGGCTAAGTGCTACGCATACTAGCAAAGGTGTGGATGGATTTAATTCTCCCCCAATCTCGGGTACGCCTCTGCTCTGTGTGTTTGCAAGCAGCAAGCGCCTAGGAATAGAGTGTTGTGTTCATATATTTAGACAGTTGACGTACGATAACGTTCAACTTGAACAACACACATTGTCGCCGCTGATGATATCACAAAAAAAAAAAGAAAAAAAAAGGTAAACAATCTAATCAATAAACACAATAAAGCGATGACGAGTGGTACGCACTCAGTTCAGTAGATAGGCACACTCACACACGGGCAGGCATAGAAGTGCCCATGTGTGTGTGTGTAGATAGCTGTGTAATACCGGTTGTACTGACAATTAATCGAACAGGCAGGCCGACTGGCCACATACACGCGACGATTGATTACAGGCAATAAAACGTCTTTCGAATCGATTGATTTAAAAATAAACCGACACACACATACAGACAGAGAGACATACTGCTGAGATCGGCAATTGGGCTGCACAGTGAAACATAAATAGGCACAAGTGGCCCCTAACTGCAGCGTGCGTCGCCCCCGACGAGGTCTTACTCATTCAGGCATTGGGTAATCGATACACACACACACAGCCACAGAGAGCCACTCTTCATAGCCGCCAAATGAAACCATTAAGCGCAACATAAAACAGCCGTCGAGACGGAGACGTAGGAGACATTGCAACCAGAAGCTACGATCGTCCGAGCCGCCACACTGGCGGCACAAACGGCTCCAGCTCCAGCGCAGCAGCAGACAGACAACACAAACAATCCGATCCAACGACGACGACGACCACGACGACGTGATCATGTCTGGGCCGTCCAGCAATGTTGGCGACGCTGTCGGCTCCAACTTTGTTATTATAGCCCCCTCCCCCTCCTCTCAGCCGTTCCGAAACTCCCTCAAAACAGGTTTGACCATTCACTTGAACTGTTTTGGATCTCTGTGGCTGCCGCAGGGTTAGGTGGCGTCGTCGTTGTCTTCGATATTAAACGTAATCAATAGAGTGAACTTCTTTAATTGAGCTCCGTACACCACAAAAGTCAGGCGACAATCAAAACTAATTGAATGTGAAGGCAGGCAGCGGAGGCAGTTGATGGGGCGTTGTTTGGCGTTGCCTACTTTATGGGGCGCAACACAAATTCAGAAATTTTGTAGGCTAAAAAATTTGTATAGAGCTGTCAGTAAGACAGACTGCTTGGTGTGGTATCTATTTACAAATATCGCATGCGTCAGCTTTTAATTGACCATAGAACTTAGTCAACTAATAGACACTTAGTGGGGGGGCCAAAGTGCGGATACCGGATTGGTTGTTTCGTTGTTGCTCATTTGTTGACACGCCATATTGGCTGTGAATCGAAAAACAAACAGAAAAATACAAGGGCCAGGTTAACAGCTGTTAAGCCAAAGCTTTTATACACTTTCCTGATATTATTTCCATACATTTTCTGTGGATTAACTTTCGCAGTGGCTTCTAGTTGCTTGATATTAACTTGAAACTTGGCCTAAGGCTTTATTTTCACATAATACAGCTCTTCTTGAAATCTTTGGAAAGTTCTTAGTATAATCCCTGAGTTACTTGAGGTCGGAACCCTATTGGGAACTTTAATAAAGGCGGGTTGAACCTTTTAGCCACTTAACAAACTTTCAAGAGTACTTTTCAATCATAACTAAGCTAAAGGCATAATAGCAGAAATCTCTTCATATATATTTAAGTCCTTAAATGGTCCTTACTTAGGAAATTCTTAAGTTATTACCTTCTAACTTTGCACATATTCTAGTTAGGGTTTAACAATTATATTCTATAATTTTCGAAAACATTCATTGAGAAACAGCTGAGTTACTTGAGGTCGGAACCCTCTTAGGAACCTTAATAACGACTGGTAGACCCTCTAAGGCATTCAAAAGATATTTTTGGAATAATCACTAAGCTTATATACAGTAAGAGCTAGAAAAAATGTATAAACCTAGATATAATACCTCTTCTATTGAGTTTTCCATTTACTTAAATAGTCTTAAAGGTCGCTTTATCAACTTGGTTCACATAAACACGCATATATTGAATAAATATATAATTTATTAAAACATCTTAGCCTGAATAATATATTTCTTTTGACTAAAGAAGATATATCTGTATTTTGATATTATTTCTTCAACTAAAATGGTAAATTTAAGCTGTACATCTTATTCAAAATCTAATATTATAACATTTTTAATATAATTCCTCTATTATAATACCTTCGGACACATTCCTCAATAAAAAGCCGAGTTACTTGAGGTCGGAACCACTTAGAATCTTTAAAAGTTTCAATATGTTACTCAACAAAGCTAAAGATGAAAAGAAACTCTAGTAGAACTTTGTTTTTAAATAGAAATTCTCACATTCATTGGAACATAAACAAATGCCAAATATTTGTATAGTCCTCAAATCTTTTGTTTAAATTTAATATACCCCATTAAAAGTGTATACAAATACACAAAAATTATGACCCAACTATACACTGAGACGACTTCAGTCACCATTCCCACTAGCTGTGAATGACGAATGCTGACGACAAATGCCATAAAACTGAACACAAAACTTCATAGGCATTTTTACACATTCGAAATGTATCTTCCAAACTACAACAACAGGAGGAATCATTCTGTTGTTTATATGAAAACTCATAGAACAACACTAACCCCCTACACCCCGCTCCACAGCCAACGAACTGACGCACACTTTGTTTAAAGTATTTTCCATGTGGCCATTCGTTGCTGCCGCCGTCCTCTGTCTGTGTTTGTGCTTTGCTCTCGGGACGTCGCATCGTATGTCTATCATTCGATTATAATTCTATGGCGTTGCTCTGGCTGTGTGTAAAAAGTACCGAGTAGCTATTGGATATAGCGCAGCAGGCATACGCTAACTGAGAGTTACTTGGGGAATTTGTGTGGTTCGTGTGAATCGTTTCTAATTCAGTATGTTGAAATTCCCAAGCAGTTATGACAATGCTGACATGAAGACACGACTGCTGGACTGGCAAAAAGACGGCTGATAATGGACCTTAGAAGAAGAGAACTTTGTCGATGGTAAAAAACTTGCCAAATACTTGATTCAAGAATGTTTGGCAATGTATCAAAAACATTTGGAACTATTGATACCCTTGCAGAGGGAATTATAAAATTGTTCGGATATTTGTAACGCTTAGTAAAAAGCATCTCCAACCATATAAAATATATATATTCTTGATCAGCATGAAGAGCTGAGTTGTTTTAGCCCATCTCCTCTGTCAGTTTGAAAGCTATCTGCACCAAATTTTTCACGAAGTCTTTTAGTACAAATACGCTGCACATTTGTCGAAACCGGCCGGATCGGATGACTATAGCATATAGCTGTCATGGGAACGATGGTTCGAAAAACTAGTTTTAGTAAGAAAAACTTTTTTGTTTTCAATGGAAACGCCTCCAAACTTCGTATTTCTTAGTTTGCTATGCTTTCTCATGATTTTACAAAGTTTGGTTGAAATCGGACATCTATGTAGTTTGGCTGTCATAGAAAAGTAGAGTCTGAAAAGAAGTTTTGCTGAGAAAAACTTTTTTGTTTTTCAAGGAAATGTCCCTAAAGTTAGCATTTATATTTTCAATATGCTTTTACACAATTCTACAAAGTTTTGTCCAAATTGGAGGACTCTAACATATAGCTGCAGTATGAATGATCGGTCGAAAATTAAGTTCTAATGGGAAAAACATTTTTATTTTAAATGAAATCGTCAGCAAATTTCTTACATGTGCGTTTTTGACGCTTTTAAATGATTCCAATAAGTTTGGTCGAAATCGGACATCTATGTGGTATAGCTGTCATAGAAAAATAGAGTCTGAAAAGAAGTCTTGGTGAGAAAAACTTTTTTGTTTTTCAAGGAAATGTGCCTAAAATTGACATTTACTTATTTGATATGCTTTTACACAATTCTACAAAGTTTTGTCAAAATCGGATGACTCTAACATATAGCTGCAGTACGAATGATCGGTCGAAAAAGACAAATTTGAGAAAAATTCGACCAAATTTCATCTATATAATATAGCTCCCATAGCAAAGTAAGGTCTGAAAAGTTGTCTTAGTTAGAAAATCATGCTGCAGGGGTAGAGAACTAGTTGGGAATTTCAAGAACATAAATTATAAAAATAAGGACGAATCTGAGAGAGAATGTTTAAGAAGCTTTTCTATGGCTGGTTACTTCAAAGCTGGCGCCTATGGGTGGTAGAGATGACCGGGTGTGTAAAGAAATCGCATTTTCATTAAATGTTTCAATCGGAACACACACACTACGCGCTGCACCACATATTTTTTGAAGTAGATTAAAAGGAGAAGCCTTCAGAACTACAAATCTTTACCATGTTACCCTGATTCCACCACTGGATTTCGTTAGTGGCTTAACAATTTTCAACACAAGAGTATATTCGATTCGATGTTGGCCCCCAAATTCTTTATATTCAAAGCACCCTCCCCGGTCCCCCCCTACATTTTGTTGTGTTTTGTGTAAATAACACTGACAATGCCTGGGCGCTGTTGCTCTAGCTGCTGCGTCTGTGGCTGATTGGGAATCGCCAGTTTGGCGACTGTGCACACAGACAGACATACGGACGGACGGACGGATGGACGGACGGACGGATGGACGGACGGACCGTGTACACGCAGATACTTTTTATACTTTTATACACATTCTTTGCCACTTCTTGTCGACGTACTTGTAGCGTCTATAAAATCGTTTTATATTAAGCAGAGAGAATGAAACGCAAAACGCGACGTTTGCAGACTGGCGACGCCAACGAAAATATGCGATGAATGTTCAGCTGTTGCTCGGTCTCTGATTGTATCTAGCAAAGAAGTGCAGCTACTTATCATGGCCGCCTAAACACACATACATACATATATACATATGCGATTGCTGCACATAGATACATATGTATGTAATTTGCATTTAAGCAGCTGCTCAGTTGGCCCAGACATCAACGAGACAGCTTAATGACTTGCGTCAATGGATTTGCACGGCTTACCTGTCCCATAAACAGACGAAATGGCATCATTAAAGGAAAGACTTTTCCCGGGTAAAACCCATAAAATCATCAATAGACACTTGACTCGACTGCTGCAGGTAGCAGGTAGATTTGGCCAAGGGTTTTTAACAGGAAAATGCAAATGTGTCTTTGATCTTAGTTTCATATCATACCAAATCAACGTCACGTAAATGCTTATCACTAAATGGCTGGAATGAAAGTGAAATGGCCAAAAGCGTTTAAAACAACAAAAAAAAGTATCTATAAGTATGGCAGAAAATGCCGCAATCTTTGTTGATACGCTCACACACACACACACACGCACATTCTGTTATTTATAAACATAATAATTGCGTGCTTGTATGGTTTTTTTTTTTTTGTTATTTTTTTAATATTTTTTGCTGTCATGAATCACGCCATTTGGCTTTATCAACTGAAGCGCTCGACGCTTCTATTTTATATGGTTGTATATATATATATATATATATATATAAATGTACATAGACGCGTCTCTATATGTATGTAGAGCACGCACTTTATCAATATTGCCGAGCACTGACTTATGTACACTTATGCAGATGTGTGTGTGGCACCATAATCGCCACTCACTGCATAAATTGTTACCCACGAATCGGAAAGTATCTGGGAAAGCTTACCTTTTAAGCTGGATTAGTTGTGGGGAAGGAGAGGTTCGAGAATGGAAGAAGGGGTTTATCGAAGGGCTCCTACAATTTGGCTTAAACACAGGAACTTAGTTCGCTAGAGATCTACTTCTTTCGCCAAGTTAAAGAAGCTAAATATTTTGGAAATTCTGGAACAATGAAAGTCCCTTTGTCAATTTAGGAACAGAAATCTAGAAATCCCAAGTACAAATAACAAAATTCTTTTAAGAGTTTAAAGTTAAAGAAACAAACTTTTTATCCATAACGTCTGCTCTGGAAAGGTTGATAAAGATCCAGTAATATCCAGTAAAGAATGGGATATCAAAAGACTTAGGAATAACTGGCATGAAGGGAAGACCACTAATAAGATCTGATAAGATCTCAAGACCAGCTGGAGAAAGACATTGTGCTTGGTTGTGTGAACAACTCAAATCAGTTTGCAGTCAACCGTTGAGCCGATCTTTAGAAACTTTCAAACTATACTCAAGCCCATCAGCAAGTTTCATAGACCAAGTTCCAAGAGTGTGAACCGTTTCCAACGAGCCTAAAACCTGATTAACAAGTGGCTTACAGCCATATCTCCGAATTTCTCATGCCAAGCAAGTGTCATAGACCAAGATCCAAGAGTGTGAAACGTTTCCAAAGAGCCTTTATACTGCTTGCAGCCATATCTCCGAGTTTCTAGCTTTATCTAAATATCAAAATCTACAATATTAAATGTAAATATATAATATAATATTCCCATCAAATATTGATTCTAATATTGATACATTTTAATTTAATATTAATATTTTACTAAAGGCTTTTAAAAAACACTGAAAAACTTCTATAACTTCTATAACTGGCTTGCCCGCGGCCTATACGCGTCGGCGCATTCGTTAATGTTTCACACAGAGCCATTATAGCACTTATAGGTCTCTTTTCTTATTCACTCCTAGAAGTGCCAGAGATACGGTTGAGTTTGTAAGTATGCGTAGAAAGATTTTGTATGAATGCCCTGCAACAATTGTATGATGTTTATATAACCGTTACTAGAAGAGTAAAAAGGGTATACTAAAGTCGTGCAAATGTATGTAAAAGGCACATGGAAGCATCTCCGACCCCATAAAATATATATATTCTTGATCAGCATCAATAGTCGAGTCGATATAGCCATATTCCGTCTGACTGTATGAACACACGTTGCACACCTGTCTAAGCCGCATGAGGTTATTAAACACTAATTGCCCCAAGTAACGGGTATTTCGAAGTCGGGCAGGGCCTACTATAACTTACGCTCTAGTTTTTATTATATCCAAATCTTTTTAGAGTCCTGCTTAAAAAAGATTGATTGAACTAGTCATAAGTGCGACCACTTTTTGATCATAAGCTTTATTTTTATCGGAAGAAAATGGTATTCAAGCCGCTACTTTTTGAAGAGTCGTTCTTAAACCGTTCTTCTGTTCAGCATTGACTTATTGTCGCGTCATCTTAGGGTATTTTTTGAGGCTTTTGAATCATATTTTCGAGTCTTCTTTTAAGCGTTATCTCTTCTCAATCAACCAAAAGGCTGGAAACAGACTCACCAAGGGGATTTTGGGTAAAAACATCTTCTAAATTTTGTCTGTAGCCATACAAAACCGGAGTTCTCTTTCCATTATGGGGTATTTTTTGCTTGAGTCTATATTCCTCATTTGTATTGGTGTCTACGCGGCCGTAAGTTGGCTGTGGGCATACTGGATCAATTGGAAAATCGATTGGTAGTACCCGTTCCATCTCTTAGATAGAAAATTCTCAAATATACCATATTTATTCTAAGGATAACTCAGAATGATAACTAAGAGGTTATAAATTTGAACTATAAGTGGGTGCTAGAAGACCGAGGTTCGACCTGTATGAATTTCTTTTATTCCGGGAAGATCTGGTTTATCTAAAAATTTGCCAGTGGAAAATCAGTATATCTACCAAGGTTCATACCATCTTCTACACATATTTAGTAATCAGTATTATTCATCAATCAATTAATGCTAAGAATCGGTTGAACGATGGTCAAGTTATGAGTAAAAGAAAGTTCTTTGCAGTTCTACAAGACTTTTTCTTGACTACGCGTGCACTTGCTGAAAAATCGTTTATCTGTCACATAACAGCTATCTAGAAGAGGAGAAATCGTCCTTTAAAGGTTTAAGGAACCCAAAATCGATCATCTGTATCTGACAACAGGGCTGCTTATAGCCTAGTTAGGGTATCATGGTCACGCCTGGCCCGCAGGGGCTGAACAAATTTCGCCGAAAGCATGTCGAAGTCCCAAGAGAGCAAGCGGCTAGCTGTTTGATTTCAGTGTGCAGTTAAGAGCTATTTCGCTTCGCTTTATACTCGTCAAATCCCGGTTTAGACCCCATCAGGTTCGCATCACACCTTCTTAGAAGACTCAAAACTTACCTTTAAGTTTTTCACGTGCCGTTTCCAAAGCATTTTTGCGTGAATTTACGGTAGATTCTGAAATAGAAAACATCCAAATTAGTTTAAACTAATTAATTTAGTCAAAGAATTTCTTTTGCGTTTAATTTTAGACAAAATTTGCGAGGCCCCCTCAAAAGCTTTGACACTGACATTTAACATAATGACGTCAAATGTGTGTGTGGGCCAAGAAAATGCCAAAACACACACACACTCACACACACACACAGACACAGTCGGCAGAGCACACAAGGCAGTCAATAAAGTATGCCCGAGAACAACAAAACTGTTGCCATTTTCCATAGAATGTTTAAAAATAAATCAAAGCTCTCAAACTAAAATCGAATGCCGCACACTCTCTTTTGTGCAAGATAAGACCAGATGTGGGGCCTATCAGGAGTTGTCTTATCAGGCCGCCTGCTGCACTTTGTTGATAAAAGTCTGGCTGGCGCCTGAAAGTAGGCAACGAAAAGGCCCCCCGGCAAATGTGGTGCAGGAACAGAAAAAACTTGCATGCAAATTAAAGCAGCAACCAGGCAAACAGCAATGCTTAGTTAGCATTTGGCCGCAAAAAACAGCAACAAAAAAAAAATGAAGCACAAAACGCGGCCCGGATTGCTCACGCATGGGGCATCTCCTCGGCGGCTCCTTCGGTCTCGCCATTCTGGCTTGACTGGGGCCGTTTTTACCACCTGCCGCACTTGTTTATGACCGCGACTTGTTGGCGTCCATCGTTGGCTTCGCTCAAAAGCGGAAACATGCGCATCAAAGCACTGCCAGAGCGCAAAACAGAAAGCAACAAAAAATAAACGGCTTGTACCACCAGATTGAAATTGGCAATGTCGTCGTCGTCGTCGTCGTCGTCGTCGTTGTCTTTCTTTTTCTGTTGCTTGGAAACTGGTTATGTCGTTGCATGGGCCAACCAGTTTCTGTTTTCAGTTTCTCTCTCTGTGTGTGTGGTGTGTGTGTGTGTGTGTGTGTGTGTGTGAAACTCATTTGGGGGAAGCCGCCTCGGAGTTGTTGTCTTCAATGTTTATAAAACAATTAACATTTGCGGCTCATTACGCATACGTTTTGGATGAGCTCAGACCATGGATATAGATGTGTGTGTGTTTGTGTCTCTGTGGCACTGGGCGTATGAGTAATCTGCATTCGCTACTAAATGCGCTTTGATGCTGAAATCTAACTGAATTCTGATCTCATTGTGGACTAATTATACTTTACTCTGCACAAATAGATGCTATTTTTATAAGTGTTGACTTGTTTGGGAACGGAAATAGTCTAGTTTTAGAGTGACCAGGTTGGATTTGATATTTATATAAGTTGAAAGAACTTGACTAAATTCTGAACTCTACATCATATTTACTATATTGATAAGATTAAATCTTTCTATGGCTGCCTTTAATATATCGAAAGTAAGCAACTTTCAGTGTGACCAGCATTTGTATTAAAATTCCAATAGAGAGCTAAGATAAAATATCATGTTTTAAAAAGAATTCTACTCATTTTTATGCAAAAGTTGTAAGAATTTTGACCTCATGGTGGGCCAAGAGATTTTTACTTTTTAAATTGCCTCCCAAATTGCGAAAATATATAATTTTAAGTGTGACCAGGTTGGAGTTTACATATTAATTGGAGAGTTGGACATTTTCAATTACTTTTTACTCTTTTTATAATACAAAATTTGCTATGGTGGCCTTTTATACTTCCAACATAACCAACTTTCAGTGTGACCATAGTTTATTTAACATTTTTAATGCATATTTAAGACATTTTCCATGATTTTGATGATATTTTTCTAATTTTGAGACCAATTTTGAATGCATTCTGTCATAATGGTGCGTCAGATCAGATTTTTATACTTTAAATTGCCTTCAAAATTTTGGAAATATATACTTTTAAGTGTGACCAGGTTGTTTTTTACATTTATATTGGAGAGTTTGACATTTTCAATTAATTTTAACTCTTTTAATGACAAAAACCTTTCTGCCTTGGACTTTAATACTTAGAAATAACTAACTGTCAGTGTGACCATAGTTTATTTACAATATCCAATGCATAGTTAACACATTTGCCATGATTTTGAAGATATTTTTCTAATTTTGAAACCAATTTTGAAGGCATTCTGACTTAATGGTGGGCTAGATCCGATTTTTACACTTTAAATTGCCTTTAATATTTTTGAAATACATCAATTTAAGTGTGACCAGGTGGTTGCTGATAATTATTTTAAAGATTTGAATAAGTTCTAACACTTAAAAGAAGATCCACAACTTTGATATTTAACTATGATATTTTATGACCCCAAATTAGCTAAAATAGTTTAAGGGTTGCCTATTAGAGTTCAAAAATAGCCAATTTTTAGTGTTACCTGGCTTTTCTTGTCATTTCCTTGGTAGAGCTTACA
This sequence comes from Lordiphosa andalusiaca, assembly GCA_035044965.1. Classification (NCBI taxonomy): domain Eukaryota; kingdom Metazoa; phylum Arthropoda; class Insecta; order Diptera; family Drosophilidae; genus Lordiphosa; species Lordiphosa andalusiaca. Next base: position 1,815,201 of record JAWNNM010001900.1, on the reverse strand, counting down.
CATTTTTAATGTTTCAGCAGAAAGGCTTTTAATTTTGATACAGAATTTGAATGAATGCTGATCTAATGGTGGGCTGAGAGATTCAAACTGCTTTAATTGAATACAATTTTGCTAGGGTTGCCTTTTATATGTAGTGAATAGATTAATTTAGGTGTGACCAGTTTGATATTTGGAGCGTTGGACATTTTGAATGACTCGGGAAATCAATTATTGTACTCTGTACCAAGGGAACAATTACTAGAAATATTCTGCCGATACTCGAAACGACTTAAATTTATGAAAGTTCCTCTTCCTAATGCATTTATCCCATACAATTCGGGAGCTGAGTCATACCTAACCATTTCGTTTTGCTTAAGATTATGAAGCTCTAAAGTCACCTGGGTGTTTTTTTTGTATTTTTGTATTTTTGTTGTTGTTTTTGTTCAAATGGCATTAACCAACTGACCGAGTGAGTGGCCCGGGGGACGCTAGCAACCCACTTGACTTGGCAACGTCACACAAAAATCATTTAAAAACGACGCAATTTAAATATGGCAAATCTTTTTTTATACAAACTTGTTGTACGTACACACACACACACACAGTCTGAAATATCTGAAAAATACTTGTGCAAACAGCACAAACGCTTGTCGCTGCTGCGTCTGTTCAATTGTTTGATTTCAATTTCAGTTTCGTTTCATTTTAATTTGCAGCTTGTTGGGATGCGTGACGTACAGCAAAAAATTTGTACAAAATGAAATGAAAACAGCGCCTGGTTATTGCGTAATAATAATCGTGTTTTTGTATTTTATATGCATGCAGATTTAGGTGTCTTGGCATAAAGTAAAACACCATTAAACCATAAATATAATAAAAATGCATTTATGCATTTTTTTTTCTTTTTTTTACCCCTGGCCAATTTCTGCAGCTGTGGGCACATTTGAAAAAAAGAAAAAACTGGGCAGAGACAGGCTCGTTTTGTGGGGGCAGAAAAGGAGGTAACCCACAAGCAAATATTTTCCAAGTTATGCAAAGAATTTGCCTTGTGCGTGGGATATAACTGGGGGGAAGTTAACAATTAAATTGCTATGACGGATTGAAAAACTAGAGCAGGCAAATAGAAATGTGCGGGAATTTATGTCAAATAGTTGAAAGGAATTTTTTTCTAAGTTTCGAAAGAATAGAATGATATACGGTCCTAGATGAACTACAGGCCTTTGAAGTGCTTGGATTTATAACTCTCTCTTTAAATGAAAAAGACTTTAATAAAGCTAAACATTATCTGCTATCTTCTAAGGTTAATTGATACTACCTTTGCTTTTAATACCAGTTTTTCTGACTATAATCAACTTTATTTAGGTTCCGACTACAAACAAGTCCAGTTTTCAGCAAAAAAAGATTAGGAACTACACTCAAAAACAGATTCGTTTTTAAAAAACGTACTCAAATTGATCATATTTCGTTCTAGAACTTTAAAAGAGCGATATTTTCTGTTGAATACTTGCTTTTAGAACCAAAAATATCTTTAAAAAATAAAATAAAAGTTCATGAATTACGAAAAGTATGTTATATTTCCAATATTTCGTTCTTCAAGTAAAATCAAACTATTATTTGTGGTATAAATCAGTCTTAGCTAGCGCAACTCAGAATAAAAAACCACTGAAATCCAAGTGAATTACATTTTAAACTCTCTAGGTGTTGATTCTAGAATCAAACTTCTTTATACAAGCATTATAAGTTCTTCAAAAAAAACCCAAAATGTACTTAATCTATCTCAGACAGACTTAAATTGAATGATCTAAGTAATTATAGCAATTTCACATATCTCTTGTATTTTGGGGATTTTTTAAAACGCTCTTAAATCAAGAATTTCGTACTTAAATTCAGAATTTTCTAGTTCATTGCATATTTGAGTATAAATATTCTTGATTTAAGTACAAGTATGTAGTGAAATCGAAGTGAATTACATTTTGAACTCTCTAGGTGTTCATTCTAGAATCAAAGTTCTTTATACAAGCATTAAACGTTCTTAAACTAAACATTTAATGCATTTAATGAATCTAAGATAGACTTAAATTGAGTTCTTAAAATAATTACAGTAGATTCACACAGTTCTTGAATATTAGGGAATTCTCCAAACGCTCTTAAAGCAAGAATTTCGTACTCAAATCCAGAATCATTGATTCATTGTACTTTTGAGTCAGAATATGTAGTTGCTCTGTCTCAATGTACAATATAACGATAACTCAACACTGCTAACTGAATCCAGTAACTTTTAAAGGTGACTGCAGCTTAGAAACAGCTCTTTTTTAAAAAGATTTTAGCCCTTTTTAAAGAAGAAAATTCCTTAAAATCTCAGTGAATTACATTTTGAAATCTCTAGATCTTTATACTAGAATCAAAGTTCTTTATACAAGCATTATACAATCTTAAACTAAACCCAAAATGTATTTAATAAATCTTAAACAGATCTTAATTGAGTTCTCAAAGTAATTACAGTAATTTCCAATAATTCTTGAATATTGGAGATTTCTTAAGACGCTCTTGAATCAAGAATTTCGTACTCAAATTCGGAATTTTCTAGTTCATAGCACTTTTGAGTCTTAATACTCTACATTTTGGTACTAAATATGTGTTTTCCCCCTCTCAGCGTACAATGTAAAGCTGATTCAGAGCAGCCAGGAGCTGTTGAAGTTCACGGCTGCTTCGAACCAGCTGATTTATCCAAAGAGTTTAGCACGTTTTGAAGAAGATAATTCTTCAAACCGCATAAATTTGTATTCATCTGTGTTCGTACTCAAATTATTCCTTTCACTGAACTCAGAATGCATAAATTTGGGTAATTTCCATGTAGAACAGTTGACGTATATTATGCAGTTGATATCACATCTCCGAGTATTTGTGCTCTATTTCACTGACTTGGAGTGTTTGCTCTATCTGTTTAAAGCTTAATTGCCCCCCCGTCTACAAGCAACTGGCAGCAGCGTGTAATGAGTCTTCTAACAAATGCAAAAATTTGTTTTTTGTAGTAGTAAATTATATTTAGAATTTGCTCAGATTAATTAGCATTTGTATGCTAACTAAAGTTGTACAAAAAGGCAAGCATTGGGGCGACATGTGACTCTAGGCAAATGAAGGCGATACACCACAACTTGTACGAAATACTGATAAAGATAAGGAGATGTGGGATGTGGGAGCAAGTGGTGGGGGGCGGCGCCTTGCTAGGTTTAACAGCTGGCATCAACAGTTAAGTGGAGCTCTCTGTCTATATGCCAAAATGCTGACAGCACAATTATCAAAAGTTATTCACTTTTATGCTTAATTTCCTTTGAATTAAACCTCTCTCTCTCTCTCTCTCTCTCTGTCACACACACTGACACCACAGCAGAGCAGAATGTTCAACCATGAGCTGGCTTTCAATTTGTCTTTCAATTTAGCCAGGGAATTCCCTGCTCTCTCTCGGAATCAATCCCTCTCTCACACTCTCTGTCTCTCTTTCTCTTCAACCTTAACAGCATTTGTTGTTGTGGTTTGTCGATTATCATTAGCAGCAGCAGCTCTGTTTAGTTAGATAAGATTTCACGGGTACTTTTTCCGTTATTTGCTCATTTACTGTACAATTTTGCATGCCTGCAGATAAAACAGTTCAAGTTCAAATATTCTAGTTTACGTGTGAAAATATATTTGTAAATGCAATCCCGCAATACGTCAGAATTGTGTCAGAATTGTCTTAAACTGCGTCACAACAAAAAATCAAACGCCAAGTGGTACAATCAAATCAAAATAGATTAACTCTGTGTACTTTGAGCTGATCAAATTCATCAAATATGTCAATTTTGTTTCAACTTTGTTGAAAACAAACTGAAATTCCCAACTAATGCCTAGATGAGCTTACTTTGATGACGAAAATATATAAAAAAAAAACAGGGGAATATTTTTAAAGTTGACTTTGACACAATTTTGGTGTGTCGAATTTTTGGAACTGACTTTTAAAATATTTCCCTGTAACTAAAAATGCTTTTTTTATGATTATTATTAATAAATAAGGTTTGTAGATTAACCTGCAAACTGTTTTTGGCCCTTCGAGCCGGATATTTAGCTTAAGCAATGTAAACTAACTAAATCTTCCCCTAGAAAAATGGTCTCTCAAGCTTTCCAGCTCGAAGTAATAATTCTTTGAGCCGGGTAAGCAGCTTTTCTTAAACTTCTCCTAGATAAAATGGTCCCTCGAGCCGAATGATTCTTTGAGCCGGGTATGCAGCTTTTCTTAAACTTCTCCCAGATAAAATGGTCCCTCGAGTCGGATATTTTCCGTAATTCAATCTCCATCTACAAAAGATGATAATCGTGGGCGAAATACAGCTTCACCAATTCATAATAACTTAGAAATGATTCCTCAAAACGAATATGCAGCTTTAAAAATTTGAATTTTGCTAAAATTTGTACTAGAAAGTATGACCCCTCGAGCCAATACATGCTCCCTTAAAAATTTGAATTAACTAATCTCTCTTCTAGCTAATTGGTCTTATTCAGCTGAGTGTACAGCTTTTTATCGATACTTCTCTTGGGGGAAATGGTGCTTAGAGCCCGATATGCAGCTTAACGAAAGCTTCTACTAGAAAAGATGTGGCTTATATGTGAAATAACTTAATCTTCTTCTAGGAAAAATGGTCATTCGAGCCGGACATTATGCTTTTCCAATTCTAAATATTAGAAAATTGTACGAAAAGTTCGAAAAAAACCAGAACTATATATAAAGCTTTTCCAATTCCATTTTAATAAATAATAATAATTAATTATCGATAGTTTCCCTTAAAAAATGGTCCTTCGAGACGTATTGGCAGCCTTACCAATTTGAAATAACTAAATCTTCTCCTAGAAAAAGGGTCCTTCGAGCTATTTAGTTCGAAGAAATGATCCTTTGAGATATAATGATTTACTTAAGTTTCTCCTGTGCAAATTGGTCCCTAGAGCCGGATGTTTGAAATAACTCAATATCAAGAAATGGGTGTTCAAAAACCATTCTATTAGAAAGTATGGTGAGGAACTAACTAAACCTTTCACTAGCAAAGTGGTTCCTCAAGCTGGATGTAAGGCTTTTTATACCCTTGGAAAAGGTATTATAATTTTACTCAGAAATTTGCAACGCTTAAAAATTTTTATTTTCGACCCCATAAACTATATATATTGTTGATCAGGGTGACGAGCTGAGTCGATTGAGCTTTTTTCGTCCCTCTGTCTGTCCGTTTGTCTGTTTCTACGCGAACTAGTCTCTCAGTTTTGAAGCTATCGAGTTGAAATTTTGCACAGAGTCTTCTTTTTGCTGCACACTACTAATATGTCGGAACCAACCGGATTGGTTGACTATATCTCATAGCTCCCATAGGAACAATAGGTCGGAAAACTAGTTTTAGTATGAAGAACTTTTTTCTTTTCAATGATAACGTCTCCAAACTTTGTAATCGTAGGTTTTTTATGTTATTTTATAATTCTATCAAGTTTTATTAAAATCGAACAACTATATGGTATAGCTGCCCTACAAAAGTTTGGTCTGAAAAACAGTCTTAGTTAGAAAAACTTTTTTGTTTTTAATGGTAGCATCCTGCAATTTTGTAATTGTTTGTTTCACATGTTTTTATATAATTTTACAAATTTTTGGCCAAATCGGATGACTATATTATATAGCTCCCATACGAACAATCGGTCGGAAAATGAGAAAATGGGTATTTTTTGAAAAAATAATTAAGCGAGCTGAAGTTGAAACTTCGGCACAGACGAAGTTAGCTTAGCTTTCTCGTTGTTTTTCTCGAAATTACCGAATCATTATAAAGTATTTGAAGTTGAGGACCCTAAAAAACCGAAGCCTATATGGGTGGGGAGCATAAAGATAATTATGAACATTTTTATAAATTTATTTCATTAAATTTTCATTTCTTTTCTTGGATGAATAGAATTTATATTGAACCAAAATGAAATTTAAGGCTAGGAACAGGTTTAGGCTCAGCTTTTATACTTAAACTGGTAGGGTTGAATTTTCGGTTCACAGTAAAATGACATTTGGAGTTCCGTTTGCGAATCGGTTCGGTTCGGAGCTTAAAAAAAACAGATTTTTTTAACTTTTGTGACTAAAAACGGTTTTGAAACATGGCAAATCGAACAACAAATTGGAAATATAACCCTTTTATTTGTAGTTAAAAAGACATTGTTAGGAAATCCGCAACATAATTACATCGAAATATTCTAAGTAATTAATTAAAGTGAAATACTGGAACAAAAGAGTTGATTAACCCAGCCAAATCAAAGTACTTGGAATTCATAGAAATGTTTAAGCCTCTATTAATGCCAACAAGGACAATCAAATCAAACTGTCCAACTTTTCATTTCATGGTAAAGCTTAATGAAAAGCATTTTTGCCAAGTTTTACGAATTTCTGTGGGAAATGCGCGCACACAAAACTGGGGGGGGGGGGAGGGAGAGAGAGGGTAAGATACACTTGGGAAAATTTAGTTTAAGCTGCTCTCTCTCTCTCTCTGTCTTTCTGGCTGGGCCATTTAATAAAGGAAGTCGTTACACAAACGGCACGTACAAACATCGAGCACGTCGACGGTGAGGCGCCAATGTCTAGAATTCTGTTTATAGACCGACTGTTCCACCCGTTTTGCTTGTGTTTGCTGCTCTTGCTCTTGCAGCAGATACAATCAAAACAAAAAAAACAAAAAAAAGCAAAACAACACAAGAAAACCAGAAAACCAGAGAGAGAGAGAGTGAGCCAAAAGTTGCAGAAACGTAGCAAAAGGCAAGTGTTATGCGTATCTCACAGATACAAGATACGTGGTAGAAGGTGTACAAGAAGTTGATTGAGGATTGTTGTCGCACAAACCAACAAGCGTACATACGGACAGACGAATTTTTTGCGCCTTTGCAAGTTGGCAGCTGCTGCCCAGGATGGTTGGGAGCAACAGATACTTTGCTGGGCATTTCAAGGAAGCATTAAATATAAATGAAATGATGCGTATATATACACACACACAGACAGACAGACACAGACACAGCCACACTTCCTTGTATACAAATATGTACTTGAGTTGCCGGGGAGTTGCTGTTGCTGTTGCTGTTGCTATTGACTATGACGTAGTCCCTTTTTGGGGACTTTCGCTTTGATTGTGTGTGTGTGTGTGCGGTAATTTATGTGAACGCAGATCAAAATATAAATCCTTCTTTTGCCATACCAAAGGACGCTATAAATTTCTGCCTCCACAGCGATGGCAATTGGCTGATAAGCGTTGCCCAGAGCTGAGTTGCTATGGCAATTGTAGTTTTTTGTTTCAAATTTGCCAATTTTCCAAAGTCTAAAATCGCAGAATTTTCTGTCCATCGCATGTGAATTGGAGTTGAAAATGTTTTACTTTGAAAATACCGCCGTCGCCAGACAGCAAGACGACACACAGACGTCGCCAGTTGTAGTGCCAGACATGGTCGACATGGTCTTTGGGTCTTCCACACGAAAAAAAAAACAGAAACACGCACAGGCTCTGCGCAGAGCACACAAGATCGGACCCGGGGACAGGGCATGTGAATGCATTGTGTTTATTATTACACATCGTTGTTGTTGTTGTTGTTCCTCTTGTTGTGCCTCAAATTTGAACTTGAGCCTGTGGCCCCTGCGCTCCACACTAAAGGCCTTTTTATTCTGGGCATTGTCTTGGCTTTTAATCCTTTGTGCAAGCAAAAGATTGCAGCCAAATGAAACCGGGCGGTTGGTTAACCTGTCTCCAGGTCTCGGATCTGTTGGGTCTGTGTTTATTGTTTTGCGCTTTTAGGCGTTGAGTGGTTAAGCCACTACCTGATGTGTGCCTGTGTGTGTGTGTGTGTGCCACATACTATTCATATTTATGATACACTTATGCCTGAGTTAAGGGCACACGGTTGTTCTTACTTTGTTGTTATTGGAGTCGAGTTGAACCTGTTTTGGGTGTTTTGGCCCTTTTTTTCGAGTGTAAGAGAGAGAGAGAGAGAGAGAGAGATAGATTTTGGGCCACTTAACTTTTTATCGGAAATCACTTTTGGTTGGGTATTCTGCGAAATTGTTGTTTATTTTGATACACTTTTAAATGTACACCAAAGTATTACTCAATTCTGCTTAGACTTCTGTCTAGAAGGATATACAATTGATTTCCCTGTCCTTCGGCTCAGGTTTTTGACAATTCTTGGTTTAAAAAGTGGAACATTTGGTGAAGACCAACTAGACTATACTTTAAACCTGCCAATGTTTGTGTAAAGTGCAGCCCCTTCTTCGTCGGTGCTGCCCAGCAAAAAATGTTTGCCATCTTTAAAATTCGACTATCGTTTATGCGATCTTTATCAAATCTTTGGAGAATCAATAAGATAATTTATCAAATCTTTGGAGAATCAATAAAATATCCCATTCAAACAGCTACCCAACAAAAACTAATACAGTGACAAAATCACAGAATGAACATTGATTAAAACAGTGACTAAGAGTGACCAAAACAGTGATCAAACAGGGAATTCAATAGTGAATAAATCAGTGACTAAGAGTGACCAAAACAGTAACGGAACAATGGATAAAACAGTGACTGAGAGTGACCAAAGCAGTGACCGAACAGTGAATAAACCAGTGACTAAGAGTGACTAAAACAGTGATCGAACAATGAATAAAACAGTGACTGAGAGAGACCAAAAGAGTGACCGAACAGTAAATATTACAATGATTAGGAGTGACCAAAAAAGTCACGGAACAGTGAATAGAACCGTGACTAAGAGTGACCAAAACAGTGACCGAGCAGTGACTAAGGGTGACAAAAACAGTGACTAAAAGCAAGCAGCACAGTAAAACAGTTATTAAAACAGTGATCAAAACAGTGACCGAACTGTAAGTACAATAGTGACCAAACAGTGATCGTACCACTGATCACAACACTGATTAACAGTGATCTAAGCATTACACAAAGCATTGAACAAAGAAGTGATCGAAATAGTGACCAAAACAGTGTGTAAACCAGAAGAATGCCTCAAATGAGTTTCCCCAAACCAATCAATTTTGGAAATATTCTAATATCTGCGCTTAAAAAGAAACGGAGAACTATTTGGGCACCTTTATTTTAAGGCTTAGAAATGGTTTAAAACGATTAAATCATAGTAGTTCAAAAACCATCTTGAAAAGAGTCACCTTCACTAGCTATTAGCGCCAGCTGTAAAGCTGTTAGCCATGAAATAGATGCTCAAACATTGCCTTTCGGATACGGCGAAAGAGACCTTCTCTTGTGTCTCTCGGTTGGCCTATGATACAATAACTAAGGTACGGCGCATATGTTCTTTCTAAGTACTGAGCTTTTGTTAAGAGCCAAGACCGCAAGAGAGAGTGAGAAAGTAAGAGCGAGAGTAAGCGCTAAAGCGAACGGCTCACATGGACGCATATAATGCATGCGTGTGTGCCTCAATCTTCAAGAGTACGCGAAACACTGAATGTTTTAAGTACTTTGCTGAAGACGCACACTGTGAGCGCCTTACCTTAGCTGTTTTATCATGGCCTGTCCATTTTAAGCTGTGGATGGCCAAGTATTAATGGGGGGAAACGAACATTTAAGACCTTCAGCACGCTAGAATGGCGTAGTGTTAGCTGGTTGCACCATCGCGAGCTGAGTTGAGTTGAGTTGGGCTCATTTTGGGAATATTTGAAACATTTATATTCAAATTTTTAAGAGAACATCTTGTATTTCGAGCCGAAGGCAACCTATTTCCCTCAGTGAATCAAAACTTCAAGTTGAATAGGTAGGTGAAAAGGTCCTTAGAAGAATCTTTTTTGATTTTAGTTCAAGAAATGCAGTTGCCTTCGTAAAAAGGAAGCAGCAAATAGCTTAACTAGTTTCTTAAGCTGAATTCGTTTCAAGTATTTCCAATTTGATTAAATTTCCAGCGGCTACAAATTATTATTGATATGTGTTGATAATTTATTGATTACCACAATTAATCAGAAACAGGCAAATGAAATTCCCAGAAATTTGCACGATAAGTTCAAGTTCTGTGTGTGTGTGTGAGAGGTGAGTAAGATAGAGCTGACATAAAAACTTGTTTGAAAACAGGCAATAGAAAAACACACACACACACATGCACAACACTTGGCATACGACTGCTACTACTGACAGGTGAATCATCATCGTCATCATTCAACAATGGAACTCGGGCCAGGCTGTCACTCAGGCGCGATTCTGTGCCAATATTTGTGGTGAGGGTGCGGCCCGAGACTGGCTGGCAGCAAGAGCAAACCGCTGCAGCAGCAGCAGCCACACTCAGAAATCATTTTAATAAACATTTTATACACAACTGGAACAGGTTACAGCCATGGGTTTGGTGCAAGAATTTTGTGGTTTTATTAGTGCATTGTAAAAAAAACCAAAAAAAAAAAAAAACGGACAAATAAACTGAACTGAGCCGAGCTGAACTGAACTGGTCAGGTCGGAGAGGGTCTCTCCCCCAGCAGTTCCAGCTTAGAGTGTGCGCGCGCGCGTGTTTGTCTCTTGAGGGGTATGGGGGACTATGGTTTGCTTTTCGTTGTTGATACACTCACCTGAGAAGGGTTGCCACAATAGATGTTGCAACTGACTTGACTCAAGAGCAGTTGAATACTAAGAGTATTCAGTCGTCGTTATGTCGCTATTCCATTAAGTTGTTTTGATATTCATTCTTTTGCTGAGCTTCCCCCATATTTTTTTGGTCGGTTGGCCAAGTTGAGCTGACGACGTTGAATTAAGCAGAAACCGGTATGACGTGATGCCTGCTTTTTGCTTCGCCTTTGCTTGTTGCTTCTACACTGACTCTGCATATATTTGGATGTCGTTGCTGTTGTTATTTTTGTAAGCCTATTCAACACGTTTTCTGTTCTTTGGCGCAACAGCAACAAAAAAAAAAAACTAAAAACGAAACCAAAATAAATTTCGAATTCAAGAATTGCTTTCGGTGTGACACTTGGGGCGACTGAGTGACGCCACACACGAATTCATTTCAATTTGTGAAATTGTTTTACTATTTGGGCATTTGACTTTAAAAATATGTGTGCCAGTTATCAGTTTGACACAATCAACGAAGTTTATACTGATGACCGTATTTAGCATTGAACTCGATGGCGGCAAAAGGTTATCAATGCATAGAATAATGGTACAGAAATGAAACGAAACACAACAGTTTTGAAATTAGTGACAAATGTTTGAATTCAAATTGAAGGAAATTGTCCACTTTAAAGGTACATACATAGTCACATCCTTAGGCCACATAAAAATATTGTATATTAGGTTATCCTGGCCTCACACACACACACACACACATAGTTACAGCCATGGAGAGAGCCACTGCGAGTGAAGGCAAATGGCCTTTCACGGTCGTTGCCGTCATTGCTGGTTTCTGCCACAACAGCAACAACAACAACGACTCACATTTTCCACAGCCCACCAGGCGCAATCCTCCCCCCCTCCCATATTGTTGAAGGTGACCGGGGGTGGGAAGACTGCTGGCTTTCGCTTCCTACTGTTTCTCCACTCATTTGTGTTCAACTTTTGATACCCTGTGAGTGGTCTTGAAATGGGTTGGTATTACAGAAATTGGAAGGTTTCTATACATTTGAAATGGTCAACTAAAACTGTGTTATTATATAAATAGGGAAATAAAGACTGGTTCGTTAAAGTGGTTCGAGCAGCTTCTAATCCTACGGTTCGGTTCGTTACTTGCTTACTGAACCGCGATTTCGGTTCGGTTCAGTGGTTCATTCGTAACAATTATATGCACCAAGTCAAAGCTTTTAACGTGCTAATTCCAGGTCAAATATTGGATGATTTCCCGTATCCTTTTGGTCTGCGAATGTCTTTTAAATCATGAAAAAGAGCTGAAAATCATCCAAAGGATATGAAAAATGATCATCATTTGTATAATTTTCAGCTTCTAATGGATCATTTATAAATCTTGCTGCTTTCCGAGCAGCTTAATAAGTTCAAATAGATGTTTTAAAAGCAGGAAGTGAATGTTTTAAGTTGATTCAGCGGTAGATATTACTGTAATCAGCACAGGATTATGTAATTCTTAGTTAGTAATACAAAGTTTCAGAGAAAAGGGGATAAATATTAAGATGAATTTGGCTGACCAACTCCCTTCATTTTATTTCACCATTAATTAGTCTATGAATGAACCCTTCAGTTCGCCTCAGAGCTGAATAATAGCTAAATCAGCCCTGAAATCGAAGGGCTGGTGCTTAACTCATAGGATAGCTGGCTTAGAAAAATAGAGTCTGAATAGTAGTTTTAGTGAGAAAAACTTGTTTGTTTTCTATAGAAACGTCTTCAAACTTGGTATTTCTTAGTTTGCTATGCTTTTCCATGACTCCACTTAGTATGGTCGAAATCGTACATCTATATGGTATAGCTGTCATAGAAAAGTAGAGTCTGAAAAGTAGTTTTAGTAAGAAAAACTTTTCCATTTCAATGGAAACGTCTTCAAACTTTGTATTTCCCAGTTTTCTATGCTTTTCCATGATTCTCCTTAGTATGGTCGAAATCGTACATCTAAATGGTATAGCTGTCATAGAAAAGTAGAGTCTGAAAAGTAGTCTTAGAGAGAAAAACTTTTTTGTTTTCAATGGAAACGTCTCCAAACTTTGTATATCTTTGTTTGCTATGCTTTCCCATGATTCTACTAAGTTCGGGCGAAGTCGGACATCTATATGGTATAGCTGTCATGGAAAAGTGGAGTCTGAAAAGTAGTTTTAGAGAGAAACACTTTTTTGTTTTCAATGGAAACGCCTCCAAACTTTGTATATCTTTGTTTGCTATGCTTTCCCATGATGCTACTAAGTTTGGGCGAAGTCGGACATCTATATGGTATAGCTGTCATGGAAAAGTAGAGTCTGAAAAATAGTCTTAGATAGAAAAACTTTTTTGTTTTCAATGGAAACGCCTCCAAACTTTGTATATCTTTGTTTGCTATGCTTTCCCATGATGCTACTAAGTTTGGGCGAAGTCGAACATCTATATAGTATGGCTGTCATACAAAAGTAGAGTTTGAAAAGTAGTCTTAGAGAGAAAAACTTTTTTGTTTTTAATGGAAACGTCTCCAAACTTTGTATTTCTTAGTTTGCTATGCTTTTTCATAATTCCACTAAGTTTGGTAGAAATCAGACATCTATAAGGTATAGCTGTCATACAAAAGTAGCGTCTGAAAAGTCGTCTACTGAGAAAAACTTTTTTGTTTTCCAAGAAAATGTGCTTAAAATCGGCTATTATTTATTAAATATGCTTTCATTGAATTCTACAAAGTTTTGTCAAAATCGCTTGACTATAGCATATAGCTGCAGTACGAATGATGGGTCGAAAAGGAAGTTCTATTGAGAAAATCTTTTTTGTTTTAAAAGCAATCGACTCCAAATTTGTTACATTTTCATTTGTTAGTCCTTTAAATGATTCCACTAAGTTTGGTGGAAGTCGCAGATCTATATAGAATCAGTATATGTCAATCTGCAGTCGTTCTGTTGGTAAGTTTTTGCTTGTAGGGTATTTGGAATGTGCGATCCCTGCTGCCACTTTCAGCCAAAGACCTTATGCTGTTGCTGTGGGTGGTTGACTTGGTTTAATGCTGGGGTTTTCTGCCTTAACGACAACGTCATCATCATCATCATCATCATCATCATTATTATTGTGTGGCGCTGGCCTGGTCCTCGGCCTCGCTGCTGCTGGCCCACAAAATTCAATGTGCGCTCGCAAAAGCAAATAAAACTTTATCATTTGGGGAAGCCCTCTGCTTTCATAGACTTGCCCTGCAAGTGGGTGGCTCATACGTACACTCACACATACTTACACTCACACTTACACACACACATACCCCAACACTTACACTTACACATGTACTTTTACACATTGGCTGGCTTTTCCGCTGCCAACTTTTCCCTTAATTTCTGGGGTTTTATTATTCTTCTTCCTTTTTTTTTTCTGTTGTTGTTCTTTTGTTTTGTTTTGTTCTGTTTTGTTCGGTGTTATATACACCCACACACACATATATATATTTCTCTTTTATACAGGTAAAGGGAGGATGGGATTTTATTTACTTTTTTTTCGGATTGCCACTTTTGAGACTCTGCCATGACCTTTTCAGTGGGTGGTGAGCGCGAATATAAAAAAAAAAGCAGAGAAAGAATTCGGGTTGAAAGTTTTTGGGCGTGGCTGTTTACAACAGTTGCTTAAAAGGCATACCAAAGTTGTTTATAGTTCACATAACTTATTTAAAACTGAAACACATTCCTTTGACGGCTCCAACTCCCTTACCCCACAAAGAGCTTTCCAAAATTCACCCTTCAGAAACTACCAAGTGAATCACACAAACTAAAAGGCTTTCAGTTTGAAATGGAAATGGAATGGAATGCGAAAAAGGAAAACTTGCCAAAGGAAATTCAACGAGAAAGGCTTGAAAAAGAGGTAAAAATAACCAAATACAAAGGAACGAGTGAGTGAGTGAGTGAGTTTCCCCACTGAAACATAAATTATCTTTGCCGAGGCACGCCACGTGGAAAATCCTACAGGAGGGAGAGTCAAAGTGTAATTTTGACGTAGTTAGTGACACAGAACGACTACAAAGACAGCCACAGAGGCAGATTAGAATAAAGTCAGCAGCAAAGCAAAGCAAAGTCCAAAGTCAGCTTAAGTGTTTGCCCTCCATCCCCCCTCCCTGTCACAAACTCACTCAAACCCGTACCCGAAAAACCAAGACAAGGCCTAGCCAAGTGGAACAAGAGAACTTTGAACATGTTGCGCCTGCTGGGCCAACAGGCTTAGAGTAGAACAGTGAACACAAATTAGTGACCCTGGATGAAATTAAGGTTCAAGAAGTAAAGTTATAGTATATATATTCTTGATCAGCACGACGAGCTAATTTGATTTAGCCATATCCTTCTGTTTCTATGCCATCTCCTCCTCTCTGTTTAAAAGCTATCTTCACCAAACTTTTGCTCAAAGTCTTTTAGTACAAATACGCTGCACATTTGTGGGAACTAGCCGCATCGGTTGACTATAGCATATAGCTGTCATAGGAACAATCGTTCAAAATACTAGTTTTAGTGTGAAAAACTTTTTTCTTTTTAATGGAAACGCCTCCAAACTTTGTATTTCTTAGTTTACTATGCTTTCCCATGATTCCACTTAGTTTGCTAGAAATCGCACATCTATATGG
>JAWNNM010001899.1:0-140296 GCA_035044965.1 Lordiphosa andalusiaca | reverse complement strand
GGTCCAGGTCCAGGTCTATTTAGACCAATAATCACGGTCGCCATGTAGAAGTCGGTGTGTTTCCAGGCCAATCCAGTGAAATAAACTTAGTCAGGTTGTTGAGTTTTTATTTATTAACTTTATTAAGCGAGACACAAAGTGCCCTCGGTCTTCGATGTGTTTGTTCTTGGCACCAACTTCAGATTGCTTGCTTAGAATTATGTTACGTTTTGCTTAAGCTAAAGTCGCGCAGCTACGCTGTCAGAAACGCTGGCAGCGGAGCGACTACATTATGTGTTTATTATGTACACAACGCTCAGAGCGGCGCTGTGCGGGAGAGAGTGATATGTGCACATAGATTGGCTCATGTTAACTGCGCCGCCAGCTTATGCTAAATATGCCGACGCAGCACATATGAAGTTTGAAGGATCATATTACTTTGACTTTGAGCGTGGGACTTGAATGTACATAAACATTGCAACAAAGTGTAACAATGTGTGTAAGTTAAAATGTACTGGGTACAGTGTGTACTCTATATGTGTGCATACCACAACGCCTTCTCACAAAAAATGGAATAAACACCTCCACGAAGAGGAAGGCATCTGGATTTTATCAGCCAGTCACTACTGACATACAACATGTATCTGCCAAAGACAACTGTAATAATAGGAATAGTTATAGTTGTAATAATAGTAAATTGAATATCCAAGATCGTTTTATTCTGGAGCGTCTGCTCCGTTGTATTTCTTTATTGAGAATCAATCTTATTTGTTCACGTTGGATTCAGCTAACCCGAGACGTGCAATGCTTATATCTATGTGCTTATATTTATGTGTTAGTTTACTGGTGTATACATATGTATGCAGAGGGCATACATATGCTGTATATATCTTGACCACTTGAGCATGTTTATCATTTTGATGGAGACACCTATGTTTCCCAATTTCCAGAAGAGTTGGGATCTGCTTATGGTATCGAAAGCAGCTTTAAAATCGATAATAAAAACAAATAGATCTTCTTTCCTCGTTGAAGATACTCTTTCGCTAGCGATGAGAGGACAAATATGCTATCCACCGTCGAGTATCCTTCCCTAAAGCCTATCTGGTTCGTATTAAGCAGTTTATTGCTGTTGACAAAGTCCGTGAGACGAGTAAGAAGCATTGAAGCAAAAACCTTCATCGTGGCGTTCAGAAAGGAGATTCCTCTGTAGTTTTGTACTTCGTTCAGGGGGCCGCTTTTGAAAATAGGATACAAAATGCTTGTTAGGAAACTAGGAGGTACGTTGGCAGAATCGTAGACTCGGTTAAATGCATCTTTCAAATACTGTATAAATGTAGGGGAGGCGTTTACTAGAAATTCCGCTGGTATGCGGTCCGTGCCCGGTGCTTTATTGGGATTGCTTTTTTTGAGAGCACTGACGACTTCAAGCGTATCAAACTCTCGGTCCAGTTCTTCAACCATGTTGTTTGGGATCTCCGGGGTTGTTAAATGCCTTTGGGTTTCGTCGAAGAGGAGGCTGCAGAAATATCGCGACAGTTCCTTCGAATCTACTCCAATGCGTTTTTCCGTATTACCATTGTTAAGTTTTCTGACTATTACCCAAAATGATTTTCCATATTTCACTTTACCCATTTCCACTTCCATTCGTCTATAGTACTGATCCCTTTTTTCTTTACATAAAGATTTATAAGAGGCGTTTAGGTTTTTGTAATCATCTTTCTGGCCTATTTGTGCATCTGGCCTGCTTCAGGGGGCCAACTGATTTTCTTCTGGCTTGGTCACAGTCTTCATCATACCATGGCTGCTTCCAATTTGTTGTTGACGGTCTTTGCATAATCTTTGCCGCTGATGATATGCTGCAGGTGAGGTCCTCAATCCCGATTTGTGGTTGTTCTGGTACTATTTTTTCTAATTCCTTATCCAGCCTAGCTGCATACTCATGCGCTCTGCTTGAGATCCACCTTAATTTTGATAAGAGTTCGTTGCTGGGTTGCAAAGTACTTTGGGGTACTGAAAGCCCCAGGTCCACTGTGAGGGGCATATGATCCGAAAAGTGCTCAGTTTTAACTTTCATATCTGCTACATATCTGTGCCACGAACCTTGGATCAGGCAGTAATGTGCATTCCCCTTCCGAGTCGCTGTTGGTTATGCCGTTAATTATCGTAAAGCGAAAGTCTTCGCCAAGTTCTACTATCTTTGTTGCCGAAATTCAGGTCTGCCAATAATTAAAGCCCAGCAGCAGAAACAAAATAATTATTCAAACCAAATGCGCTCGCGCAAAAGACAAAAACAACAACAAACTCTGTTAGACAGCCCACAGTGATGTCACACTCTTTGCTTTGAGCTTGCCATTCTTAGCGGTTCTTTATCTATGTATACGTAAATGCAGTTCAGCTGCGCTGAATCACATAAAGTAATAGGTGAAGCCAAGCCTCGTGGCCAACCTCTAATTTAGTTGTTTGTTCGCTGTTGAGAGACGAAGACTAGGGTAAGATCTATATTAATGGAAAATTGTGACCAAACTTAACCTAAGTTAAATTGCAGCTTTTTAAAGCACCTCGCTACCTCACCAAACCATCATCACTGATAGAAACTGAATTTGATCATCACAAATATATAAGAGACAACGTGCCATTAACTGTGTTTGAGCTGTTTTCATTTTCTGGTTGGCGGTGCTCTTGGAACTAGTCGCCCGGGCAACAATCTTTCTTCCTTTATTGTCGGTTATTTTGTCTTTGGCTCTTCTCGGGACTTTTGAGTACTTTTCAAATTAAGTTTGTTCTGACAACTCGACCTGCATATCCCCCGTCCGTGCATTTAAGTCTCCTATTATTATTATATTGCAGCAATCGGACTTGAGAACGATCTCGATTGCTGTGGCTTCTCCAATTCTGGTGAAATTGCATATGTGTTTGAGCTCCTTTTTGATTCCATACAGAAGTCCCCCGCTGGGTCGGCCTCTTGCACTCGATCTTGTCGCCATTTCCCATTTGGTGGTGTATTCCGTAAAATATGGGTCGAAATTCTCTATGTTTTTCTCAACAAATGTCTTGTACAGTATGAAAACGTCGTGGTGATTTATAAGGTTAAAAAAATTTTTCGGGATCAATTTGCTAGAAAGTCCGGCTACGTTGTATGACATTAATTTTAGATTTGAAATATTATTCCTGCTTGTACTTCCACTGCTCACCCTTTGATTACCTATAATAGAAGTTTCATGCTGATGATTTTTGAATATTGTATTTCTTAGTCTACTTGTTGCCCGTCCGACTAGTTCCAAGAGCACCGCCAACCAGAAAATGAAAACAGCTCGAACACAGTTAATGGCACGTTGTCTCTTATATATTTGTGATGATCAAATTCAGTTTCTATCAGTGATGATGGATTGGTGAGGTAGCGATGTGCTTTAACAAAACTGCAATTTAACTTAGGTTAAGTTTGGTCACAATTTTCCATTAATATAGATCTTACCCTAGTCTTCGTCTCTCAACAGCGAACAAACAACTAAATTAGAGGTTGGCCACGAGGCTTGGCTTCACCTATTACTTTATGTGATTCAGCGCAGCTGGACTGCATTTACATACACATAGATAAAGAACCGCTAAGAATGGCAAGCTCAAAGCAAAGAGTGTGACATCACTGTGGGCTGCCTAACAGAGTTTGTTGTTGTTTTTGTCTTTTGCGCGAGCGCATTTGGTTTGACTAGCAGATGATTTGGTTATAAATGATTATTTTGTTTCTGCTGCTGGGCTTTAATTAATGGCAGACCTAAATTTCGGAAACATTCACCTCCCAGTAAGCGGACGGAGTCCGCAGGACGCAGGAGCTTACTTACTAATTGCCGAAATGAAGGACTGCTAACTTGACTGCTGGCCTGGATAGAACGCCATCCGATGTCTGGACCTTGGCACGCCTGACTTGTCCATCTTCTGCGGTGGTAACCTCGATGATCCGGCCCTTTGTCCAGGTGTTTCGACGCTGATTTTCGTCGACGATCAGTTCGATATCGCCGACAGCAATGGGACTAACCTTTTGATGCCATGTAGTTCTCCTGGTTATGGTTGGCACCATCTCTTTGACCCATCGTTTCCAGAACTGGTTGGCGAACATCTCACTTTGGCGCAGAGTCCATTTGTAGTCGATTTGTTCTGGCTCGCAGAACGGCTTTTCGCCATTTGACGACCCGAGCAGCAGGTGATTTGGGGTGATGGCTTCTTGGTCCTCGTGGTCGAGGGACACAAACGTTAACGGCCTCGAGTTGACCGTCATCTCCACCTCCATCATGGCCGTGAGTAGGCTCTCGTCGGTGAATTTTTGGTTTGGGGCTATACGATAGAGTACAGCTTTTATGGAGCGCACTAAACGCTCCCAGGCGCCACCCATATGAGGGGCTGATGGCGGGTTGAAGTACCAGGTTATTCCCCGCTGCGCCAATTTTTGTTGCATTTCCGAGTCGTCCAGTTGTAATTTCCCTCGTAGAAAGGCATCTGATCCACGGAAATTCGTTCCATTGTCAGAAAATATTTGTTTGGGGGCCCCTCGGCGAGCTATGTGAGGACGCAGACCCATAAGGCACGAGTTTGTGCTTAGGCTGTGGACGATCTCAATGCTTATTGCTCGCATCGTGAGGCAAGTTATGAGCATGCCCCAACGCTTGAGCGCTTTCCTGCCGTCGATGACTGTTATTGGGCCAAAGTAGTCTACGCCCACGTGCGTAAATGCTGGCTTGAATGCGCCCAACCTGGCTCGTGGTAGTGGCGCCATTAGTGGTGGCACAGGCTGAGCATTTTGTAGCTTACAGTGTTGACAGTTGTGGCGGATTTCCTTAAGGAGAGGTCTTAGTTTGGGAATATAATATTTTTGCCTCACCTCGTCACCCAATGCTTGGGTGGTAATGCGACTTGGTCCAATGGGATGCTCGTGCAGCGCCTTGCGCGGTCGCGTACACACATCACTCCAGAGTCACTCCAGCAACCCTGAACATCACATATTGCTGATATCGTCGTGGATCTCCAGCGAGCCATGCCAGAACGGTTTTGGAGTCCGTCCATACATGGAACTGTTGGATTTCGGCCTCATGTTGCGTCTTGATGCTCCTCAATAGTCGTGCGCCGGTGACTGCTGCCTGTAACTCAGGGCGTGGTATGGACAGTGGCCGCAACGGCGCTACCTTTGACTTAGCTGAAACGAGACGAAGAAAAATCTTACCCTCATGCTCGATCCGAAAATATGCGACCGCAGCATAAGCATCTTCTCCAGCATCCACAAACACATGGAGCTGAATTTGGCAATCTTCGGCTTCCAAGCCATGGAAGTAGCATCGCGGAATTCTGACTTCAGCTATCAGGGGAAGGAACGATAGCCACATCTGCCACATGTCCAGCAGCTCCGGATCCTCGTCCCAGTCTATTTTCATACGCCAGACATTTTGGAGCAGGATCTTGAGGTACATCATGATGCAGGAAACGAATCCCATGGGGTCAAACACCGACATCAGGACTTGTAGGACTTCTCTTTTGGTCGGCGTTATGTTATCCGATATGATGTTGCGCTTTATACGCACAAACTTGAGTGCATATGTGAATGCATCTTGGTTTGGGTTCCATTGCATACCCAATATTTTTTCGTGAGAGGGTATCTCCTCGTTGTTGTAAAATATTTTCTCATCTTGATTTTGTGTGGTCCCATTTAGAGCAGATAAGACCATTTTTGAGCTCGAGCACCACTTATGCATATAAAAGCCGCCACGTGCGTGAACTTCTCGAACTTCCTTCGCTAGATTGATAGCTTGCTCTGGCGTGTTGCAAGAATCTATGTAGTCGTCCACGTAGTGGTGTTGTGTGATGGCTTTCACGGCAGCGGGATACTCGGTGGCATATTTGGTGGCGTTTAGGTCACGCACGTAGAACGCTATACACGCGGCGAGCACGTAGCTCCGAATGTGAGGACGTTCAATTGATAGACCTCTACTGCGCCTGTTTCTGAGTTTTGCCACAAGACACGCTGCGATCGGGCGTCCTCTCCTCGTACTGCTATGCGGTGGAACATTTCGTCTATGTCTCCACATATGCCGACTGCACGCATTCTGAAGTTGTACATTATTTTTATAAGTGGTACAAGCAGATCTGGCCCCTTCATCAGATAGTCATTGAGTGATACGCCTGATGACTTAGCTGCAGCGTCCCACACTAATCGTATCCTACCTGGCTTGTGAGGGTTTTGTACGGTGAATATGGGCAGATACCATACGTTCTGGGGCAGTTAGCCAATGCGCTGGCGTCCAGCATCTCGGCGTAGCCTTTATCGATGAGATTTTTGATTTGTTTATTTAATATGATGGCGAGCTCGTTGTGGCTGGCCATCTTCCTTTGGAGACATGTTAGCCTCTTTGATGCCGTTGCCAGGCTATTCGGGAATTGGCGATTATCATCCTTCCATAGTAGACCCACGGAATACCTGTCGGCTTGGTATTTTGTTGTATTTTCCAGAATCCGCAATGTTCGTTGCTCCTCTGGTGATTTTGTCAGCTTCTGGGGTAAGTTGTCCTCGGAGAGCATGCATGTTTTGACCATATCGTGTAGGTCATGGTCGCACTGACATTGGTGAAGGTGGAGCTTGCCTTCTGGTCTGCGCGAGCCACCGTACACGGTCCTTCCCAATCTCGTCTTCGCAGCAATTGGTTGCTGCTACTTTCCCTCGCGAACTTTAAGCGAGGCTATGAGATTAGGATTGTTCACTCCTATTATCATTTGGGGGACTGCCTTTACGTAGCTTGGTAATGGCAGACCTTTAAGAGTCGGATATTTAGTTTTTATTTGATCCGCATCCATTGTCTCAGCAGACATGCCCAAGCTTTTGACTGTGTGAACATCGTTCAGCTTGAATGTTTTGGTGCCTGGAGCCTGCTTCGAGATTTTTAGATTTAGCCGCCTGGATTGGGGCTCTTGTCGTTTGACTTCTCCGGTCCAGTTTATGCATAAGGGGCTGGCAATGCCTTGTTCGCCCAGCTATTTGGCTAAGCCCTCCTCCAGGAGTGTAATGGTCGACCCGTCATTCATGAATGCGTATATATTGATCGACTTCGACTTCCCATGCAGAGTTACTGGAACGATTCGGAAGAAACTTCTGCTACATTAGATGCTGACTTACGATGATTGTGGAGTGCGCTGGTCGTTAGTGCCTCTTTGCCTTTATGGAGGAGGCTGTTATGATTTTCGTGGCACCCGCTTACGACACAGGATATTTTACTCCAGCACGGTCCCTTGTGCCGTTTGAGACACTGTACACACAGGCGGTTGGTTTTTACAGCTTCCCACCTGGCCGCCACGGTCATGCGTTTGAACTTTTCGCACGCTGTGGTGCTATGTGCCTCCTCACAAATCGCACATGGTGCGCGTTGCTGATCATCGGCCTTGACTGCTGCATGTGTGTTAAGCGCAGCCTTTCGCGCTGGTTTCTTGTCGGTTGTCGGAGTTATATTCGGCGTTGATACGCGGCATGCGGCATCCGCTAACTCAAACAACAAATTTGCCAAATCCTGTAAGTTTGGGTAGGCAATCGATTTGGAGTGTATTGCCCAGTTCAGCATCATATCTTGGCCCATCTTCTCGATGAGCTCCTGCAGTAGCGTTGGATTGTTTAGGTGTGCATCCAACTTGGTTGCTCTCATGGTTGCACACATATTTTTGACCGCAAATGCAAACTCGATCAGTGGTTTTAGCTTGCCCCTTGGTGAAGGTAAATTGCGTACATTCTCAATCAGCATTCTTATTATATGTTCCGGGCGGCCGAAGTACATTTTTAATGTGCGTACCACGTCCGGCAGCAAATCAGGGAACAATAGGCTGTCTCGCACGGCTTCTAATGCCTTTCCCTTAAGGCACTTCTGCAAACGGATAATATTTTCTTCATTGCTGCAGCCGGCGATCTTTGTGCTGGTCTCATATGAGCTGAGAAATAGTGGCCATTCTTTGGGGTCTCCTGTGAAGACTGGTAAGTCACTCGGCAACGATTGCCGAGCGGCCATTTGATGTGAGGTTATGCCTTTTACTTTGTCGGGCACATCCTTGTTTTTAGTGCACGATGCCTGCGGAGTACTGCAACAGCCAGGCTCCATCAAATGCGTATGAGCATGAAGATGACCCGCTCCATCCGTAATGGGCGGCTGCCGATGACCTGGTGCTGGTCCGTCTGACGACACGTGCGCGCTTAGTAATTCGTATTTACGGCGCGAGTATTCCCTTTTGATGCACATTTCTTCTTCAACTTGCTGCAATAATAAATGCCGATCCTCTTGCGTAGCTTCATCTCCAGCCAACTCGCTTCCCTTGTTAGGTTGGATAACCATAACACATGATCCGCCTTCAGAGCTTGTCGATGACGAGCGAGAAGTGAGGTTATGTTCACCTCCCGCAGATGAAGAGCCATTTTGCAGGTTAAGTCGGATACAGGGGGCACACAATCGGGTGTTCGTGGTGGCGTCATTGTCCGATCCACAACATGTGCAATAGAATGGGCTTGAACACTTAGAGCATGTGAACATCTCATCATTATCCGGTGTGGTACATACTTTACAGCTGCTGTTCTTTTCCATATCTGATAGCTGCTGCGTGGCCTTTCCGCCTCAAGTGACTCGTTCAAGACCTTTCTCCATTTTACTGGCTGCCACTGCAGCCGGGAAATTGTTGGTTATTTTCTACTCCGCTCCCGTAGGAATAAGAGTAATTGTATTTTTGTTGTTTAAAGAATTGCTCTGCAGTTCTTTAATATTGTTGGTTTTTTTAAAGAATTGTTGCCCGTCCGACTAGTTCCAAGAGCACCGCCAACCAGAAAATGAAAACAGCTCGAACACAGTTAATGGCACGTTGTCTCTTATATATTTGTGATGATCAAATTCAGTTTCTATCAGTGATGATGGTTTGGTGAGGTAGCGAGGTGCTTTAAAAAACTGCAATTTAACTTAGGTTAAGTTTGGTCACAATTCTCCATTAATATAGATCTTACCCTAGTCTTCGTCTCTCAACAGCGAACAAACAACTAAATTAGAGGTTGGCCACGAGGCTTGGCTTCACCTATTACTTTATGTGATTCAGCGCAGCTGGACTGCATTTACATACACATAGATAAAGAACCGCTAAGAATGGCAAGCTCAAAGCAAAGAGTGTGACATCACTGTGGGCTGCCTAACAGAGTTTGTTGTTGTTTTTGTCTTTTGCGCGAGCGCATTTGGTTTGACTAGCAGATGATTTGGTTATAAATAATTATTTTGTTTCTGCTGCTGGGCTTTAATTAATGGCAGACCTAAATTTCGGCAACACTACTCTTCTGATGCCTGTACCTAGTTAGTTTTTTTGTGGTAATTTTGCAGCAAGTTTGCTATAGCTTATGTCGTCTATTGTTATGTTGGGGTATATTTTTTGCAATGCCTGAAAGCCATTTGTTTTGCCGATGTACAGCTCTTTGTTCGCGTTCCAATAGTACAAGTCATTGACAATCTTCATGGAGTCATTTTTTATTAAAACCTTGATGTCTTTGTTGAGCGCTTGTAGTTGCAGTTTTAGTTGCAGAAGTACGCTTTTGTTCTTCTGTTTTTGCTCAGACAAATCCTTTTCGACGTATACGATGGTGCCAGTTTTCTAGCGTTTTTAAAAACCTCGTTTGCCTTCTCCATCGAGGCCATTTCAGCAATAAGATTTCTGCCGTGTAGTCATTCTGATAAAATCCTTACGGCTACGATTCCTGGCTCCAGTATGCCTAGCTTACTTTTGCATAAATCTGCTACCGAATCAGTCGGCCTCTTAGTTTTTTCTATGCCACGGAAAATTACATTTTTTCGTTTTGACTGGCTTATGAGTATTTCCAAATCCATGTTATCTTTTTGTCTTTCTGCTCTTATTTGATTCAATTCGCTTTTGAGCTCGATATTTTCTGCTTTTATTATTTTCCATTGACACTCCTGTTAGTCCTTCGCTTTGATCCTTTTCTGGAGTCATATCGGTTTTTTTTCTATTTATGGATGGCGTTGTCGGGCTCATTTGCGTAAGATCCAAAAAGGAACAAAAGATTTGGCTTATGAGCTGTAACGGCTTGACTTTGAATCAATGGTTTAAGAGTCACTGTGTTAAGGGCCCAGCTGGTTACAGTTGGGTATGCACTGAGCGTTTGACAAAGCTTTGCAGACTGGCCGTGCGCTGATCAGCTGATCGGTGTATCGTCGCGAATTTTTTATTGTTCCAGCTGTGTGTTTTGTCAACGAGGCGGAGAGATAGTGAAAAATCTCAATTTTCCTTTCTGGCGCGTTGTTCCACCCTCAGTTTGAGTGAAGTTGTCACAACAACAATTGGATTTCAGTGTAATGATAAAATGTGTTTATCTCTGTGTTACTCTTACGTGGGCATTGATTTTTATATTCCAATCCTGGTATGTCACCTGTGCTTTGTTGGTGCCGCTGTTGATCGCTATTTTCCGCAGGTGCAGGGGTAAACTCACTGATTTTGCAGAGCCTCACTGGAACACGTCTACTCTCCTACTCTCCAACGGTACATAATTCTTTATATAATATAAAATCCATTTAATTCCGCTAATTTGAAGACGGTAAAGCTGCGATAGCTTTAGACCAATATAATCCTGCAATGAGTAAGCTGGTTCAAATATATGTTAAAAAAACAATACCCCTATTATTTAGGAATTAATTTAAGACAACTACGAGAGCAGCTATCCGTGGCACTAGTGGGAGAAGACTGAGCAGCTCTATAGCAGTAACGCTATATCAATCATCTTTTAATTCTATGCCTGCTTTGCTCCGATTTCTCCGCTTTTTTTGCTATTGCCATAACTCCAGATAGTGTTTTGAAAGTATATTTTGTTAAATTATTTCTATAGTGCTGAACAATTTTACAGCACGGAGAAAAGCTATAGTGCTTCAGATTGAATTTTGTGCTCATGCTACTGCTCTGCTATTTTCATATTTGGAGCAGCAGCAAGAGCAGAGCATTTTTTTGGTTGCTATTGCTGCTATATAGTAAGCAATTCAAAATTGGTTTTGTCAATGACAAACGACAAAAATATTTTGAAATGAAATCTAAATTAATTCTAATCAATTTTGCATTTAAAGTTGCTAAAATATTTGCTGAATAACAATATAATTTATGCCCTTATTCCACTGGAACATTCTTGAGGTCATTCGCTGGATGAGCTGAATGACCTCATTCCTTCTGTGTATTTCCCTAAGAGATAAATGTTCATTCGAAGTCCCTTTTCTATTCTTTTCTATCGATAAGTCCAAGTGTCTCTAATAGAACAGCTGATTGTGAGAAGTCAAGGTAAGCGACAAAACCTGAATTCTATAAAAAAAAATAGTAATATGAGAAATCATGGATAATTTTTCCGACCATGGAAGTCGACACGCCGAACAACCGGCCAAATATCCGATATTTCACTGCGGAGCCGAGCGCATACAAGGCAATTGCACTTCGTTTTTCTTATGGAATAGCCATCCCGAAATTCGTGTCCTGGTTTGCTATTCCTTGCAAGCAATTAACAACAACGTTAAAGTTGTTCCTCTCGGCTTAGAAACTTGCCATAATAAATGCTTCAGAGTTTTCAGGCACATCCCGTTCCCGAAGCACGCCATATCGTTCTACAATGTATGCATGATTTAAATTAAAAAAATGTAATTAATAAAAGTAATATGAACGTACAAATTGCCATGCACTATTTGATTTTCGCTTTCTATTCTTCCGTTATTACACCATATTCAACGCATCGAAATGGTCCTCACACTTTAGCAGTCGACAAATACACTGTTGATTTTTCTGAAATAAACTTCGAATTTGCGAATCAAAATAAGTCAACAGCTGATCTTTGGTTACTTTAGTTTAACTTTGACCATTCGAGTGTAACCGTGAGGAGCATTCGTCAGTGGAACAAGGAAAATTCACCTTTTCAGAACGGACTCTAGAATGTGCCTCTGGAACAAGGGTATTATAAACAAGAAGTCCTCTACTGTTCAACTTCCCATCGTTCCAGATCGACGCTACCGCACTATATCATCAATTTTTGATGAACTGTGGAGTTTAACTTGACTTTTTGAGCCAAATTAATTTGCAAGATGTTAATAAAACAGGCATATTTCTAGAGATTTTCTAAAAAACTGTACCAACGATTGAGCTGAAATTTGCTAGGTCTTATAAGCTAAAATGCCGTGCAATATATGAAATTGTATTGGTACTTCCCACCCGACCATAAGTTCGCGAGCGAATTCACTCGCGAAACTCAAAGCGAATTAAAAACGAGCAAAACCTTCTTTTACGAATTCGCGAAACTTTCGTTTATGACACTTGTGTCGCACAGTTTGTAGCAGGCGAACATTCGTACGCGAACATTAGTTTTTAGTTAGTTCATTAGTTTTCACTTGCTCCAAACATTTTTTTACTCTGTACCGTAGGTACATAAAGTATTATAAGTTTGTGCAAAAGTATGTAACAGCCAGAAGGAAGCATCTCCGACCCTATAAGGTATATATATTCTTGATCAGCAACAACAGCCGAGTCGATATAGCCATGTCCGTCTGTCCGTCTGTCAGTCTGTCTGTCCGTATGAACGCACAGATCTCAGAGATGGTAAGAGATGGAGGTTTGACATGTATGGGACATATGCTTCTTATGTCTGCAGGCAGATCAAGTTTATTTTCAATTTTGGTCATTACTACTTTTTGACCGCGCTGCTTGACGTTGCCAGCGAGAGTTCCCATTTCTCATAAAGGCTGATTTAGATAACAAATAAATAATGTATGTCACGAAATGTTCAATTATTTATGTCATGTGGACTTAAAAAAAATTACCCGAATCGATTGCCGAATGAAAGGGTCACAATGATTTGAAGGCCGGTTGTATTTAATAAGCTACTATTAAGTTCAAATTCAATTAATTAAAAAATTCCTAACACGAACTCTGCAGCTGAAACTGATTTTTGGCAGATACTCAAACTTAAAAGATTACAGCAATGCTAATTAAAAGAAAAAAACGTATATTTAATATACCAAATCATTTATTACTTCTTGTACATTTTGTTGAGACTCGCTTTTGCTTCCAGTTTGTTCGAAATCCCAAAAAATTTTGCTCCAAGCTATTTATTTTTAATTTAGAGTCACCAAGTCGGCAGTGCTTGCAATTCACACAAACTATCGACGTGGCAAAGCATCGTTTGTTTATTTGTTCTTCTGGAAATCATGAAAATAAATGGCACTAAATAAATGGCTCGTCAGCTGTTCAAAACCGCTTTTATATGAAGTTCGACATACATAATTATTTTCGTGCGTTTTGAAAAACAGCCTTAATTATAGAGCTCCATCCGCTCCTCTAAAATGCACTCAGTGTGCTAAATGCACAAGTCAATAATCTAAAGCTTCAAACAATGTTTATTTAAATGGGAAACATAATTATTTACATTTATATTTCACAAGGATTTCCAATATCTAGTGAATGTAACCGACCGGTCGGTCGCGACCGTTTAATACAACTTTTCTGCTCTCAAAATTGCTCCATCTATAAAATATTTCCGTGTTTCAAATTGCACCATTCCATGTCGTCGCTAGCTTCACACGGTTTGATTTGCATTTATAGCTGAATGGTATTATTTGACGAGGTATTTTTAGAATTATCATTTATGGTCACACCTAATAAACATTTCGGGGTAGTTTATTTATTGGGTTGTATTATAAGTTGTTTCCACAATTATACGTGTATTAAGACCGAACTGGACAATATTTATTGAACTATTTTATGAGTGTCTGTTAATATTTTGTAAAGCTAAGAAATCCTGGGACGAAATTAAAACGCTGCTTAAAAGACTCAAGTAATGTATCTTAATAAGTTGATTAAAAAAATACACCAAATTCGATTTTCTGTAAATGTTTTTTCCTGGAAAATATAATAAATTTTCATCGAACTTTAGCAATGCATAACGCCATATGTTCATAGAAATTTTTATATTGCGTCCACAATTCAAACCCATATCAGGGCTTAATGCACACTCAACGCACAAAATCGATTGTGTGTTATATCCATACAAACATTGAATCAATAAAGTATTCACAAAACTGTTTTGAAACTTTGACTGTTAATAACTTGTTTCCACTTAACTGAATCAAAATTGTGAGATGTCATTCTCATTGTGGAAGATTTAACTATTTATTTTCAAAGGAAAAATTTTGAATTTCACATTTGTTGTATTTTATATGACTTAAAATAACGAAAAGCTGCCTATACTTACATAAAAAAGAATTGGCACAAATAATAAAAATGCATGAAGGATCCGATTTTTGGACTTCTAATACTTAGTTGGACCTCCCTTCGACTGGATAACTGCCTGTAAGCGCCTGTGCTTGCTCCCAACTAAGTTTACTGCATCGTCGGTGTTATATTTGCCCATTCTGTTCATATAGCATCCCTCTGAGAGCTTTTGGAATATATACTAAACATGCTCTTTTGGGTTCATGTCTGGTGCCTGTGGAGGTGGCTCAATGATAGATGAGCCATTCTTGCACAAGATATGACGAATGTTTCGGGTCCTTTTCTTGTTGGCACAGAAATTGTTTTCCGTTTAGCCCCCACTTTTCCCCCACTGGGATCCAAATTTTCTTCCAGAATTTACTTAAACTATAGCTTGTCCATTTTCTCATCGATGAAGTCAAGATTTCCCACTGAAGATTATGCCAGACCCGGCCAAATAGAGAGGATTGAAAAATGTGGATATGTTTGCTAGCAAAAAAGTCTTCAGTCAATTTGCTTGCTATTTGTACCCACCGATTTAAAAAGTTAAAAAGATATTATTGGACGGGTCTCGCCCTGCTTGTATGCATATAGTCAAGATTTTAAAAGAAAAATCCACACACATTTGAATTTTATTTATGTCGATACACATAACTTATAACATTTAATTAGCCCTGGTACTGGAGGTGAATAATGGAAAACTGTTTTCGAGATAATTGGAAAAATCGAAGGATTTCTAACGGGAAATAACAGAAGTCGTTTTCGCTATCAAGAATCAAATCTCAGATTTTTGGCCATTTTGAGGTAATGGTGACTACCGCATATTTCAAAAATATGTTTCTATCAAGCCTGTTCCAGTTTTCACATTAGGCACAATTTTTCCAGCTCGAATTCGGTTTTGTGGTTGTTATATAAAATTAATACAGTAAAACGGCTTTAATTCTTTCATCTTGAGTCCGTCTTATTAATAGAAAGGTACAAACTTTAAAGTTTAATACAGATAACCTTGATGGTTTACCAGAAAAGACCTGGTAGGCCTGTTCCCGTTTTGGATTCCGATCAGATCATGCGGAATCGGAATTGGTAGCTGTTCCCGTTTCAGAAAAACGATCAGTGGAATGAAAAGTTAATTACAATTGTTTGGCGACGGTGATACTTTTTATATTGCAACTATTTTTATTTAAACATGTCGAACATTGTGAAGACTTTGAAGTATCCATAGATATGTATTTTGAACGTACAATTTGACTTGAACACATTTTTCATACCCTGTTCCCACTGAAAATGGGAAAAGGGGGATCATGAAGTTGTGCGAATGTAAGTAACATGAAGAAGGAAACATTTCCGACCCCATATCTATATACACACCTGATCATATTAATAGGTACACACATCAACTCAGACTTTAAGGTAACAGAAAACCGTTATATTCATTATTTTAAACTTAAAATTAGGTCTAATTGGCTGTTAAACTATTTGTTTTTAATAAAATAAACTTAATTGTTAAATAGGATAAAAATATAACAGAAAGTAGATCATTTTGTATCTTAGATACCTTTTCAGTCTGATCATAATAATAGGTACACTTCATGTGTTAATGAGAAAAAAAATTGTAAAATTCTATTTTTTGTTCTTTTTTAGCTAAATTAGTATTTACTAACTTAGTATCCAGTGTATTCACCTCTATTTTTGATCACTGTTGCTATCCTTTTTGGCAAACTCTTAATAACAGCCTGGCAGGTTTCTAATGGTGTCTCATACCACAATTTTTGGACACCGTTCCATAATCGTTCTTTTTTTGAAAGTGAATGCTTTGCCAATTTCTTTTTAAGTCTCCCCACAAGTTTTTAATGGGGTTTAGGTCCGGGGATTTGCTTGGCCGCTTCAGAACGTCAATTTTTTAGTCCTCGAAGAATTTTGATAAAAGCCTTGATGTATGCTTAGGATCATCGTCTTGCTGAAATACCCAACGTAATGGCATATTTTCCTCAGCATATGGTACCATAACAGTTTCCAATATGGATTTGTATTCTTCAGCCTTCATTTTGTTCGTAGTCTGATAAATTGGACCTACGCCGTATCAGAAGAAGCAACCCCACACCATTATATTACCACCTCCATGTTTGACTGTTTTTTTTGTAAGCTGTGGATGAAATTCCTTTCCATTAGGGAGTCGAACATTCCTTTCACAATCATTCCCAAACAAATTTATCTTGGTTTCATCGCTCCATAAAATGTTCCTCCACTTTTTCTCCCCGATACATCCTACACAGTCTTTGTGGTCCCTTGCAAAAGTTTGCCCCATGGTGATATTTTTTTTACGCATAAGTGGAATCTTTCTGGCAATTCTTCCTGGTAGGTTAGCATCTTGTAGAAGTCTTCCGATAGTTGGAGCACTAACTGCATTCCCCATTTCTGCTGCAATAGCCTTCGATGACTTAAATGGGTCCTTTTTGCTCAAAGTTACAATGTAGTGGTTAATGGTTTCCGTTGTTTTTTGTGGCCTTCCACGGGTTTCCTGTCTTGGTTTCCTTTCAAGTGCATATTTAACCAAATTATGAGACCTGTTCATTAATTTGGCAATCGCTCTTAAAGATTTTCCTTCTTTTTTCAGGTTAAGAACCAATCGAGCTTCTTCTGTACTACAATGAGAATTTCGACCCATTTTTTCTAAAAAAAGGAATTATTTAATTCTCTTTATTGGCAGTAGCTATACGAAATTTACCTTAAGTTGCCAAAAAATCACTGATTACAAAATTATTCACTGGATATTTTTGAGAAACAGACACTGTACCTATTATTATGATCAGGCGAAATGTGTGGTTGACTCACAATTTGTAGAAAAGTTTTGATATACTTGGCTCCCATCTTTCAACTCTTTGTCAAAGTGTGGCTAGACATTGACAACATAAAATAAACCAAAAATTTTAAAGCTGTCAATACTTAAAGTACGAAAAAACTATCTATTATTAAATAATTTCTATGTGTACCTATTAATATGATCAGGTGTGTATATTAAACTGTTCAAGCTGACTAATTGACTGACTGATTGGTGACCGCCGCGCAGCACAAACTATAAGAGATAGGAAGCTGAATTTTGTACAGTAGTTTTGTCTTATGCTGAAAGTAAGTACTAAGACGGGGTTTTGGAAAATTTCACCCGGATAAGCGTCGGAAAAGTTTGTATGGGGAACATTTTATTTACCATCCGATTGACTTGAAACTCTGTTTGTAAGCAAAATATGCGAAATAATTAGACACGCGTTTTCCCGATATCGGAAAATCCGCCGACAAGAAAAGTCCTCGGAAAATTCAAGATGCAAAAATCGATTTTTCACCCGATTGAATTGAAATTCGGTTTGTAAGGATAGTAAGTGATATAAATTGAGATGCCATTTTCCAAAGTTGGATAATTTGACCGTTCGGTCGGAAAATTCCCGGAAAATTCTGCGTGCTAAATAACTGTATTTCATCCGATTGACTTCAAATTCGGTTTGTAAGATCAGTAAGTGAAATAAACTGAGATGTCATTCATTTCCGATATTGGAAAATTCGACAGTAGAGTCGGAAAAGTGAAATAAATTCAGATTTCATTTTCCGATGTTGGAAATTTTGACCGTAGGGTCCAAAAATTCACTGAAAAGTCTGCAAGCTAAGTAACTATAATTAACCCGATTGAATTGAAATTCGGTTTGAAAGAATAGTAAGAGAAGTTTCATTCGATTGACTTAAAACTCATTTTGTAAGGATAGTTAGTAAGATAAATTGAGATACCAGTTTGCTATGTCGGAAAATTCGACAGTAAGTCGGAAAACTCTAGGAAAATTCTGCATCCGAACAACTGTTTTTCATCCGATTGACTTGAAACTCGGTTTGTAAGGACCCTGAAAAAATTAGTTTGTAATGTGATTTTCCTTTTTTTTTTTGGAAATTGGTCTCTAGGGTCGGAAAACTTCCGGAAACTCCTAATGCAATAAACCATGTTTCATCCAATTGACATGAAACTAAGTTTGTAAGGATAGTATAAGAAAATTTTCTCAGCAAAATTTTTCTTACGGCGTTCGATCACACTTCTGCGGTGAACTGTTCTTGTGGTCTTGGCGATTAAAAAAAGCTGTTTTAATGCTTTAAACTTAACTCATACAAGTGGATGCACAGCACTCGAAGTGCAAATGGTGTAATAATTCAATAACGACCAGTGGCAGCTCGAAAAAGAAGAAGGCGAATTTAAAAGCATGTTCATTCTCTAGAAGCGCTTACGAAAATCATAAAAATAACACAGGGGAACAAAATTACATTTTTTTTCTATATTGCAGCCACTTTTTCTGGTTCAGTTTTGTCCACTGATTACAAAACTGGTCTCGGTTTGGCTCCATCAGCTTTTGTTTTAAAGATATAGAGGAAAATGTGTTTCGCACGTTTTTTTGCTTTATAAAAATTATGGAGGTCACATGGAGCAAAAATTTCTGGGTTTATTAGTCTTATTTGACAGAGCACATATCAATGCAGCCCAAAAAAATCAAGCGAACAGCATCAGCAAGCCCGAAGGTGCCCAAATTGGTCTTTGAAGAGAGTCATTCCTTACATTTTGTCAAATTTTTCAAATTTGATCGTCATGTAAAAGCCAGAGCGGTGGTCGAATTTGTATTTCAACAGCTTAATAGCCCAAAGACCCTTCCATTTTCATGAATTTCATTGCATTTATATCAGCTTGATGGACAAAGCAACATGCGGTTAATCCCGAAAAAATGAATTAAAATTTATGGCAGGCCAACTAGATTCATACACGAAATGTTTATAGGATATATTAAAAGACTACGTGATCTAACATAGACCTTACATTTAAAGTCAATCAAATGTACAATATTAACGTTAAGGCACCACTAGATTTCAATAATTTCAGCTAAATTCAAAAGAGGGTTCGCTCCCGTTTAGCTCAGTCTTAGAGATATAATTAAAAACGCGATTTTAAAACAAGAAAGAAAGTCGGTCAAGCCCGACTATAACATACTCTGTACCAAGAAAATTTGTCTTTTGATCATAACTCGAAAACCGTTCATCCGATCTTCTTCATTCCTTTGGCGGATCGATAAGTTATCCTAAAATATGTCCAAAAGGAACAAGCCATCTATCTTCAAAACTGTGGGAGATATGACGTTTTTTCTAAATTGCGGGGGCGGGAGGGGGCGCGTACCTTCGGTATAAGAGAATCATTCAGAAACCAACACTACGTACTAAAAAATTACCTTTTGTAAGATTTTCTTGATTGACTTGGTTTAAAAGGGCTGTTTTTAATGCTCCAACAATAGTCCGCCATCATGTGAATATCCCAGTGACCCTGGTAACGTTCTTCCATGGTTCGAATATCTTGATGAAACCGTTCGCCTTGTTCTTCACTCAGATCACCAAGTTTTTCAGGGAAGCGGTCCAAAGGGCTTTGGAGGAAGTGTACCTTGATGCACATATTACAACCAAGCTCCCGGAAGTGTGACAACATCTGTTCAATATGATCCGCATAGCTTTCATTCTTTTTGTTTCCCAGAAAATGTTGTGTAATCCAAACGAATTCAATCCAGGCATTTTTATACCCTGTTCCCATTGAAAATGGGAAAAGGGGGATTATGAAGTTGTGCGAATGTATGTAACAAGGAGAAGAAAAATTTTCCGACCCCATAAAGTATATATATTCTTGATCAGCATGAACAGCCGAGTCGATATAGCCATGTCCGTCTGTCCGTCCGTCTGTCTGTCTGTATGAACGCGTCGATCTCAGAGACTATAAGAGATAGATCCACACATTTTTGCACGAAGGTAGATTTATGCTGTACGCAGATCAAGTTTGTTTCAGATTTGAAAAATTCCACCCCGTCCCCCTTTTATCTCCAAAAAACCTAGACCTCCTCTAGAAATCCTAGACCTAAATAGCCGTCAGATCCACAGTTTTCAAGTTAGAGCCTCGTGGTTTAGTATACATCAATCTAGGCCCAATATCTATCTATTCTGAAAAGTACAATCAGATCGGACAAAAAACACCGGAGTTAAAAGCGAAACAGTTGAGCTGATAAGAGCACCCCCCAGTTGTTGGTCAGGACTAGTAAAAAGTGTTGCCTACATTTGGGATATTAATTTTGTTACATTCATCTGCAAAAATTCAAAAACAAATAAGTGAAAACAAATGAACAGGGTATTTTGTGGTCGGGAAACTCGACTGCAGCGCCCTTACTTGTTTTCAATATCAGTCATATAACTATACAAGTTTTCATCCTTTATCAGCCTTCTTATATGTGGATAATTATTATATGCCTTCTCTCTGTGCTCAAATTATAAAACTTTTTCGAGATGTATTTAAAACAATTACCTACCATCCTTGTTCAGAGCTTTGACAAATTGTTTCATAAGCCCTAGCTTGATATGCAAAGGTGGCAGTATTATGCGATCTCTGGGCACAAGTTGTTCATTTATCACATTCAGTTTTCCCGGAAGTAAAGCATGCCTGATAGGCCAACTTTTTTTGACCCAGTGCTCAGACTTAGCTCTGTTGCCCCACAGACAAATAAAACACGGATATTTTGTAAAGCCCCCTTGTTGTCCAAGTAGAAAATTTACCATTTTTAGATCTACACGTAAGATTTATTAAGTTTATAAATCATTAAATTTGGCACGAACAGTTAAATAAGATAATCACAGGATAGTTTAAATATAAATCGATAGTTCAACTTAACAACGGTTAGTTAATTTAGACGACGCGTCGCGACGTTACGGAAAACAACTTTCAACTTTTCGACCGACGACTTCTTTTTCTACTGACAACTTGACAACTGCTGCTGTTCGCTGACGACACACGACGACCTCTTGTACCAGCAAAAAAAAGGTATGACCCTGCGATGAGATGTGAGGGGGCCACATCGTGCAGCATGTATAAGGTTGCCACCTTACACTCGGTCATCCTGCTCTTCATCTGTCCCACATGATATTCCAGCTTCGTCTTCGTCCTCGCCTTCATCGTAGCCCAAAAACCGCAACAGCTTTATATAATCAGCACTAGTTGATGTCTGATTTGGACCCTGGAACTCAGCTGCTTTTCTTACGACGTATCTACCATTTCTCTTTACTTTAGTTACTTCGTAGGGACCAATGTATGTAAAGTGTTTAGTTTAATAATGATTAGGGTCAGTGAACAATGGTAAAAGAATAGGGATAAATGCAAAACAACGCTTTAAATCTCAATTTCACGACTACTTTATACGGCTGCTGGTGACGACTGTGTATCTGCTTCCTTCTGCCTCTACCGCCTGCTGCGTAGCGTTGGGCAACGTTCACTGCTACTGCCAAAAACCAGGGGTGGATGATTAATTGCAGCTGGTTCACCTTACATTCGGCCCTCCTGATCCGAATCATCTGTCCCAGATGATAATAGGTCATCGTTCTCTGCGACATATCGCCACAACTTCATGTTGTCGCAGCTGGTTGCTGTTAAGTTGGGCCCTTCGACATTTGCGGCTTTTTTAACGTCATAGCGCCCATTTCGTTTAATTTTGGTAATTTCATAGGGCCCCAGATATTCACTTGCAAGCTTGCGACCTCCCACAAACTGAGTCCTCTTTATGGCCACAAGATCGCCCAAGTTGTATATGTGCTCGCTTCGACGCTTCTTATCAAAATTTCGTTTGTAGGCTACCTGCGCCTGCTGAATATGTACTCGTGAATCCTTGCGTAACTCTTGGCGCTCCAACTGAAACTGTGTGGTTAACTCGTCCTCTAGCAGCTCAAGCAAGTTACGATTCGCTGTACCGTGCATTTTGGTTCCGAAAATAACTTCAAACGGCGACAACTAAGTTGAAGAATGCACATGAAAGTTAATGGCTTTTTTGACCTCAGGGACATATTTAAACCATTTCGATGGATCATCAGAAGACAGCTTCGCAATGACTGATAGAATCGAACGGTTGATTCTTTCAACCTGACCATTCCCTCTTGGTACTCCAGTGGTTGACCAGACGTGCCTTACCCCGTTTCTGCTTAGAAACTCACCATACGTGTTTGCAGTAAATGCAGCACCTCTATCACTTATTATACGTCTGGGGAATCCAAATATAGCCGACCACTCTGTCATCTTTTTGATTACCTCGTCTTGTCCAGTCGTCTTTGTTGGATATATCCAGGTAAATTTTAAAAAGCCGTCGACAACCACCAGAAGGTACTTGTATTGTTTTGATGTGATATCCATTGGACCGAGATGGTCAATGTGCAACGTGTGCAGCGGAACATCTCCCTTGGGAATGCAACTTAGGAGACTTTCTGCTTTACCCAGCCTTTTGTTGCGAATTATGTATTTAATGCAATTGGCGATAACCTTGGATACTTTGCTCTCCAGATGAGGAATCCAATATTGTTGGTGAATTGTGTGCAACGTTTTACGGATTGTGAAGTGACCCACGCCATGTGCCTCCTGAATTACATCTTTCTCCATTAACTTCGGAACAACATAAAGCTCATTGCCTTCTACCACTTTGAAGACAATACCACCCTTTAATTTGAAATCTTCGTACGGCTGTGACTTGAGTATTTCGGCTATGGCCTTAATATGCTCATCTTTCGCTAGCCCTGTGCTCAATTGTGTAATCAAAGTATTGCAGATACAATATCCATTGAGCAACTTCTCTGGGGATATCTTGCTTGCTCGTTGTTTGTTTAAATGCGATGCAATCCGTTACTAACTTAAATTGAACTCCCTATAAGTAGTGTCGGAACTTCTTCAGAGCTAAATATGCAGCTTTAACCTCAAGGATATAACTGTGTCTCTTTGAATCCGCTTCTGATGCTTTTTTACTCCAGAAATATACTGGGTGTAGCTCACCGTCAAACAACTGAAACAACACGGCGCCATATCCTTCCTTTGATGCATCTGTGTGGAGTTCTATTGCTGCTTCTCTTGAGTATAAATGCAACACAGGTTCGCTTGTTAAAAACTGCTTCAACCGTTGGACTGCTTCCGTTTCCATGGTGAACCCATGCTGAACTCGACATCCTTCTTTAGCAGTTTGGTTAATGGACGTGCTATTTGTGCGTAGTTCGGTATACATTTTCGAAAGAAACCTGTGAGGCCCAAAAATGCTTGCACTGCTTTAATGTTTTTCAGCACTGGAAAACGGCTTACAGCTACTGTCTTTTCTGTTCCTGGCCATATTTTTCCATCTTCTATGATATGACCAAGAAAATGTATGCGGGTCTGCAAAAATGCGCTTTTCTTCCAGTTAATTTTTAATTCATACTGCGCCTCCATTTTAAGAACCAGTTCAGTTTTTCCAATACACTCATCAACTGTGCTAGCAAAAATGATATCATCCAAGTACAGCTGCATGATATCGTCATTAATGAGATCTTGGAAAATGTGATTTACAAAACGGATGAAAGCTGCTGGAGAGTTTCGGAATCCAAATGGTGCTTTGTTGAATTTGAACTGCCCTTCTTTGGTTACGAAAGCTGTATAAGCACGACTTCCTTCTTCCACGGGAACATGGAAAAATCCGTTTTTGAGATCCATTACAGTGTAAAACTTGGCACATTGCAGCTTCCTTAAAATGTCTTCCATAACTGGTACAGGAAAACAATCTGCCAGAACCATTAAGTTAAGCTGCCGGTAGTCTACACATACCCTTAGGGTGCCATCTTTCTTCTTTACTACCACAACTCTGCTTGCTATATTGGATGAGGACTTGCGTATAATGCCTTGCTTAAGCCATTCGTCGATTTGCTGCTTTACAGCCTCTGCTTCTGCCACAGAGAGACGGCTAGGGGAA
Organism: Lordiphosa andalusiaca; assembly: GCA_035044965.1. Lineage (NCBI taxonomy): Eukaryota > Metazoa > Arthropoda > Insecta > Diptera > Drosophilidae > Lordiphosa > Lordiphosa andalusiaca. The sequence goes on along the minus strand of JAWNNM010001899.1, from coordinate 116,246 downwards.
TGACGAAATGGTTTGACTACCCCATCGGGTACAATCTTCAACTCAATTGGGCAGTGCATCTTTTCAGCAACAGTCGTCTGGCAGCTTTCCTTTATCAGGCCCTCAGCAATTTGCTCATACTTGTGGGGAACAGTTATTTCATTTTTAATTTGGAAAACGTTGTACATACCACACTACATGTCTTCTTCAATGTCTTTTTGTTGAGAATCGAGGCTTGAAAATGTAAATCCCTTAGGGTCAGCGAAAAGTCCAATCTTTTGAGTAAAATCATACCCCAATAAGGCATCGCAATCGATTTTATTATCATCTACAACCAAAAATTTATGGGTAGTAGACAACTGATCAACAATTACTTCAGCGTTAAAGAATCCTATCGGCTTTGTTTTTTTATTACCCAGACAACACAAAGTTGACGCACTTTCATGAATTTCAATATTATCAATATTTTTGGCCACGCTCTCTTTTACGATTGTAACATCGGATCCGGTGTCTACTAGACAGTCAATATCCAATCCGTACACAGAAATTGTTTTCATTCGAGCTTGATCCGCAATAACGCGCACGTTTTCGACTTTGTTTTGGCACTCACGCGATATGTGTCCGTTTTAATTACATTTAAAACATTTTGAGGCTTCTTTGTATTCTTTTCTCTTATGATCAGCTGAGCCACAATTGAAGCAATACTCTTTTTTTAATTTTGCCTTTTCTGTTGACTGATGCTTCGTACTGCCACTTATTTTGCTTTGACCACAGCTTTTCTGTTCTTCCGCGAAGACTTGCTCGTATACGTCATACTCTTGTTTCAATTCTTTCAATGTCTTGCACTTATACAAAGAAAACTTGTACTCGCTTTTTATTTGAAGTCCGTTCACAATATACCGCAAAACAGCTGCTTCTTCGACATTAACAACGACCGCAATTTTTCGCATATTCAACATATAATATATTCGTGGAAAGACTCAGATTTATTTTTGTGCCTTTCACTCAACTGCTTGTGAATATCTGCACTATTCACTTCACGCTCGAATTCATAGTACAACACAAATTTCAATTCCGAATAGTCACTTACACTTGCAGATTCTAGACAAAATCGGGCTGCTCCAATCATTTTTCCGCGAGCTTGTACATATTTTTGTTCGTCTGATAGTCTATATGCATCGGCGTTTTTCTCAAAAACTTCGAACCACTTCTGCACTGGCACTGAACTTCCATCAAAGTCATTCAGAATCTTTTCAAAATTGTCTGTGGAAATTTTTGACTCCGTTGCTCGCTTTTCATCCAGCTCCGCTTTAAGCACAAACAACTTTATTAGTTGATCCAACTTTCCGCTTAAGCCAGCCCCTCCGTCGTGCTCTTGATCACTCAAATCAAAATGATCTAAAGGCATATTTATTTCACTTTCACGATTCTGTTTTACCGACTTTATTTCACCTTGCTGCTCTTCAATTTCAAAATTTTTCTCACTTTCCTGCTTTTCTTCTCCAGAATTTTCTTTACTTTGCTGCTTTTGTTCGTTTTGCTTCTTTTTCGCACTGTTTTTACGTTGTTGCCTTGTAACTCGATTCGGTGTTTCGTATTTTTCCTCTTCTTATTATTCGGCGTACGTGTCAATTTCATCACGGATTCTGCTTTGCATCGAACAAAATTCTACAAGAACAACAAGGTCCAACTTGCAGCTGCAACTACAACCACCAAAGCGTTCGATCGAATACAGAAAATTTGTGTATGCACACACACGCGACGACTGCTGCTTTTGCGCTCAATACACACACACAGGCCTTTTAATGTATGCACTCAGTTTTTTGTTCTTTTATGATCACGACCGGCTGAGCCCTCAAATGTAAAGTGTTTAGTTTATTGATGATTGGGGTCAGTGAACAATGGTAAATGGTAAGAATAGGGATCTGCTTTCTTCTGCCTCTACCGCCTGCTGCGTAGTGTTGGGCAACGTTCACTGCTACTGCCAAAAACCAGGGGTGGATGATTAGTTGCAGCTCACCTTACATGTATTTGCTGGACAACTTCTTTCCATTTACAGAAGTTAATGGGTTAACTTTAATGGCTACTAGGTCTGCTAATTGGTAACCATGATGACTTTTGCTTTTTGTCGTAGTTACGCTTATAGTATTTTTGTGCTTTCTCGATCTAAACTCTAGCTTCTGCTCTTATTTGGTTACGCTCGTCCTGCAAACCTGTCAACAGCTCTTCTTGAAGAATCTTGACCAATTCAACATCGAATTCGTTTCGCATTTTGACTCCGAACATTATTTCGAATGGAGTAAACTTCGTTGATGAGTGAACGTGTGCATTGATTGCCTGTTGCACCTGAGTAACATACTTGTACCATTTTAATGGTTCTGCTGCAGACATCTTTGCCAATACTGACAGAATTACTCGATTCGCCCTTTCAATCTGCCCATTGCCTCTCGAAATTCCCGTAGTTGTCTCGACGTGTTCTATCTTATTTTCAGCGCAAAACTCTTTAAACTGCTTTGACGTGAAGGCTGCTCCTTTGTCGCTGATAATGCGTTGAGGACTTCCAAAGATTGCTACCCACGAACTGATATGTTTGATGACTTCTTGAGCGTCCGTCGACTTAGTAGGATAAAGCCAGGTGTTTTTGGAAAACCCGTCAATAACAGCAAAAATATACTTTCGTAGTTATATCCAAAGATCCTAGATAATCAACATGAAGTGTGGTCAGCGGCTTGTCTCCTTTATCGATGAGGTGTAAAAAATCCTCCTGTTTACCCAGCTTTCTGTTGTGTGTTATACACTCGATACAATTAGCGATGAATTCACTAACCTTCCTCTCTAAGCTCTGAATAAAATATTCCTGCCGAATCGCATGCATGGTTTTTTGTACTCCCATGTGACCAAAGTTGTGAGCACTTCTAATAATTTCCTTCTCCATACACTTGGGTACTGCTAGCAAGTCAATTCCATCAACCTGCTTATAAACCAACTGATTTTTGGCCTTATAGTCTGCATAGGGTTTCTGCTTTAAAATTTCTGCAACAGCTGGGAGATGTTCGTCTTTGCGTTGAGCCTTTACCATTTGTGTCTGCACTTCTGATGTAATGCTTCATCCTGGTGCCAGCACGATGCTCTATGGTGTACGAAAAATCTTGCAGGTACAATAGCCACTGTACTACTTCTCGAGGTACCTCTTTCTTTGTGGTTGTGTCATCTTAAAAGGTGAACAGTCAGTAACAAGGACAAAATCGATGCCCATAAGATAGTGCCTTTACTTTTTTGTTGCTAAGTACGCTGCCTTTACTTCCAAATATCCTCTTATAAGCTATTTACGGTATGCGTTATGCGTTAATACAGGATGGTCCATTTAAAAATTGAAATTTAATTTTGATATAAAAAAAGAAACGGCTCGATATTTTTCAAAGGTTGAACATTTATTGGACAGGTTGGTTCATGTCGTTTATTTATGAAAAAACAATTTCGGTCAAATGACCACCACTGCTGACTTGGCAGGCACCATGGCTCTACAAAGCTATGGACACAGCATGGTTGGTAGAGAGAACAATAGTAGCACGGACTACATTAAACAAAAAATCAACTCAAAATGCACATCAGCACTATTGAGACCATAAGACTGTCATACAGGACTGGCCTAAGAAGCAACGCACTTCTTTACAGACGTCTTAAAGATGTACCCAGGAGTTGCTATACTGTGCAGAGCCAGAAATAACGCTCTCATACAAACTGTCAAACCAATGCACCATATTCCAGGCGAAAGTCTTCGCAATAAGGAAAGCAGCGGAGTTGGCAGAAATTCACGCTCCAAACAACCAAATAAATATCTACGTGGACAGCCAAGCGGCAATCAAGGCAATGCAGGGACACTCCAACAACTCCAGAAATGTCCTGGCCAGCAGGGTAGCACTAGAGTCCCTCAGCATCTCCAGAAAGGTGCAAATCTACTGGATTCCATCGATGGGCATCGACGAGATGACAGACAGTCTTGCAAAAGCCGAAGTCGTACTAGGCCAAGAAGAAACACTAAACATACCTATCTCCATACAGACGCTAAACAGCAAGATGGAGGGAAAGCAGAGAAAGAAGCAGAGGTAAGGTAGGAGACACTGCCTAGCAGCCGCTCATGCGATAAAGCTACGGCATTAGCTACAGAGGACACCTGCAGGAAATGCATGGAACCTGGAGTCGCAGAAACCCTAGAACATCTCATTTGCAGCTGCCCAGAAATTGCCACGACAAGATTAAAACTTCTGCACACCATACCGTTCGCTTCTTTGGAAGAAGCGGCCAAGAGGCGCCCAAAACAATTATTGGCTTTCGCCAAAACGTCAAAGATCCTCCTGGATTTCTAAGTCAAACGGACCCAAATAATCATCCGGTCCCATCTTGGATCAGCCGGAACTACCCAACCTAACCTAAGCAAACAATGAATTTAGCTGAAATTATTGGAATCTAGTAGTGCCTTAATGTTATTATTGTACATTTGATTGACTTTAAATGTAAGGTCTATGTTAGATCACGTAGTCTTTTAATATATCCTATTAACATTTCGTGTATGAATCTAGTTGGCCTGCCATAAATTTTAATTCATTTTTTCGGGATTAACCGCATGTTGCTTTGTCCATCAAGCTGATATAAATGCAATGAAATTCATGAAAATGGAAGGGTCTTTGGGCTATTATCCTGTTGAAATACAAATTCGACCACCGCTCTGGCTTTTACATGACGATCAAATTTGAAAAATTTGACATAATCTAAGGAATGACTCTCTTCAAAGACCAATTTGGGCACCTTCGGGCTTGCTGATGCTGCTCGCTTGATTTTTTTGGGCTGCATTGATATGTGCTCTGTCAAATAAGACTAATAAACCCAGAAATTGTTGCTCCATGTGACCTCCATAATTTGTTTAAAGCAATAAAACGTGCAAAACACATTTTCCTCTATATCTTTAAAACAAAAGCTGATGGAGCCAAACCGAGACCAGTTTTGTAATCAGTGGACAAAACTGAATCAAAATTTTTCATCAAAGTTCATGCCACAAAATTGCTGTTCCCCTGTGTAATCTTTGATTTTTATACTCTGTACCCAAGTTACATAGAGTATAATAAGTTTGTGCAAAAGTATGTAACATCCAGAAGAAAGCATCTCCGACTCCATAAATTATATATATTCATGATCAGCATCAACAGCCGAGTCGATATAGCCATGTCCGTCTGCCCGTCTGTCCGTCCGTCCGTCTGTCTGTCCGTATGAACGCACAGATCTCAGTGATGGTCAGAGATAGAGGTTTGACATGTATGGGACATATGCTTCTTATGTCTGCAGGCAGATCAAGTTTATTTTCAATTTTGGCCAGGCCCCCTGCCGCCCCCGCAATTTAGAAAAAACGTAATATCTCCTACAGTTTTAAAGATAGGTGGGCTTCTAGATATATTTAGTAATAAGGATAACTTATCGATCATCCAAAGGAATGGTGAAGATTGGATGAACGGTTTTCGAGTTATGATCAAAAGACTATTCGCTGCAGCAACGCAGAAGCAGCGCTGCTTTCAGCTACTACTGCAGCATCAAAATTTATGCTGAGCGTATAATTTCGTTGGTACAGAGTATGCTATAGTCGGGCTTGACCGACTTTCTTTCTTGTTTTTAGATGGAAAATAAACCCAAGACAAATTTAGAACTGTTGAAATTATAGTTTAGTTTTCTGCCGCTAAGCCTGGAGCGGGACGCCACAAAGTTCTGGATAGAAGAAACAGACGCACTGCCAGTGATTTCTGACTTGTCTTTGGTATATCTTATTACACCAGGAATCTCAATGCCTAACGATTATTGGTAAAAACGGAAGTTATTACATTTCGCGGGTTTAGCGGCTTGTTTGAAATATATATATTAGCTCCAAAGCTCTATGTTAAAAGTTATGAATTCAAAAACTCATTACTTAAGTACAAAAAATATAAGTTTCCTGAATGCTTCAAAAACTGCCACCGCTCTAATTAGCGCCAAATTACCAAACTTACAATATATATTTAGCTTAACCAAATCGGCTCAGCCGATCTTGGGAAAACCCTCATAACTCCACTCCAATAGCGATTGTCAGACTAAAAATTTAGGAGAGTGAGTTTCTTATTGATGGTTATCACAAATTTCAATTTGGTGCTGATAAGAGAGGGGGCTGTGAGAGAGAGAGAGGGAGGAGAGAGAGAGAGAGAGGAGAGTGTGGCTCTTCTTCACTTTGATTTAATAGGGTTAATGCTAAGTCTATTTTTCATGGTCCATTCACTCACATTTGACAGATCATTGTTACATACATTAATATACTGATCAATTTGACTCACAGGACTACTAAAATATAATTGGACATCATCCGCATAAATATGCGCTTCACATTTCGACAATACATTGGGAAGTTCATTAACATACACTGCGCAGTGCACTGCAAATAGAAGAGGCCATAATTGATCCCTGTGATACTCCACGGGTAACAGGCAAGAATTCGGACATACTAGCATTTTCTACTACTGCTTGATTTCTGTTTATATTTCGCGATCTACAGAATTGAATGCCTTACTGTAGTCAAGAAGAGTTACATCGCTTTTATCCAAGTTTCTGCGGATGTCTTCAACTATTTTAATTATCGCTGTAGTACAGCCTCTTTTTTTCCGAAATCCAGACTTGTTCAGAAGTTTGTTCAAGGTTAGGAAGCTTATCAATTGTGTAGCAATGAGCTGTTCAAAGGTCTAAGAAAGGTAAGGAAGTATGGAGATAGGCCTTAATTCATCTTTACTCTTAGGAACTGATATTATTTTCGCAAATTTCCACTCGTAAGTAATCGATGTTTTGAAGATGTGCGTTATATTTCTTATTAGGTTTGGCACCAAGATTTTTATAAATTGGGCCCAAGGCCCTTAGCATGACTTTATTTTTCGAATTGAATCGAGAATCTCACTTGGACTTGCACACTCAAATTCAAAACTCTTAGTACAGCTATTGAGCGAACACGCGGACAAATACGGGTAACAAGTAATCTCAGGTACGTTAAGTAGTTTTTAACATGTTTCCAGCGTTGAGATTTACTTATAGCCCTCTGAAACTTGGAATAGATTAACCTTTTCGATTTAATAACCAACTTATTCACTTCTCTTCGGTTCGTTTTAAATATTAGGTATATACTGGGTATCTTGTAGCGATTCCATTTGGGATAGGTTTTATCACGCTGTTCAATAGCTCGTCTAATTTCGGCGTTAAACCAAAGTTTTTCAGCTACTTTTAAAGTTTTAAATTTGATTCAGTTTGAGTGGTTTATAAATTGTCCAGGTATTTACAAAGAAACTAACTGCGAGTTAACATTAGGAAGCGAATAAATTGCGTCCCAATCACATATTGAGATAACATTGCTTAGTCCGATGAAGTCAATGATTCGAAAGTCTCTATATTGAATAACTTGATCAGGTTCCATTGCCATCGAAAGATGTGATTCCTGGAGAAAGTTGATATTAAAGTCGCCAGCAATGATAATATCTGCGTAACGCAGGGATTAGTTACCTAGTGTGTCTATTACTGTAGAGAATTCTATATTTTTATGTGGCCAGTAAACACACCCTACTAGCATTTGTAAGTCAATGTCCAGATTGCATACTTCGATGAACAAATATTCTATTGAGCAATCAATGGGGTGTTTGTCAATAAACTTACACTTAAGACTTTTATTAACATAGAATGCAACTCCCCCGCATGGCCTACACAATCAGAACGGAAAACATTGTAGCTATTACATCCAACCAACAAGTCACTTAATTTTGACATAAGCCACATTTCGGTCCCACAGATTACATCCACATTTGACTTAACAAACAAATACTTAAACTCTTCAAGTTTCTTGACTAGAATTTGCGCACTTATACTCTGTACTCTGTTTAGTGAGAACCCTAACCACGGCATGGCTGTTCGCATTAGTCGTACCTAAATTCAAGGTAATTTTGCTAAAGCTTGCACGAAAACTACCAGATGCACCTATACACTAGCGGTTATGAATACCGCAGCACTCCAAAAAATCATCATCGGGATCTTATCGGGTCTTATCGATCCGCCAACGGAATGGTGAAGATCGGGTGAACGGTTGTCGAGTTATGATCAAAAGACAGTTCGCTGCAGCAGCGCTGCTTTCAGCTGCTACTACAGCATCAACATTTATGCTGAGCGTATAATTTCATTGGTACAGAGTATGATATAGTCTGACTTGACCGACTTTCTCTCTTGTTTTAATTACGAAATAAGTGGCTTTCAGCATCAGACAAGGTTTCAGCGTTTGGCGCGGATTCTCTGGGCAAAGGGGAGTGGGCTAACAGTTGCCAGTTGTCCGCACAAATGACACTTCCCCTCCTTATCTGCCTAACGTGGACCAACCGCTGTCGAGAGAATACTGCAGTTAGAAGCTTTGGTTTTTTTTATGAGCATTGCTTTCGTAAATATAGTTTGTTCTCCTTTGTCGGTTGTTTTTTGAGGCACATAGGACTACCCAACTCATAGCCCAGCATGTGAAGGCCAAGTGGATTGTGTCTGCCTGTATTTAGAAGCTGCTCGAAAAAGTGTAAGTTTATCGCGCATGTGTTCAAATTTTATAATAATTATTAGATCAACCACTGTGTTTGTTGTGCAATATTGGACCCTAAATATGTCTTTAAGATTTGGGGCCAGTGTTACTCCCAAAGAAAATGACAGCGAGTTGAAGAGATTCTTCAGTGATTTGCCGTTAGTGCAGGGCACATCGTTCATTCTAAGGTCAAGTGCTATCCCAATATTAGCCTGTGCAGAGAGCTTGGACTGAAGTACGCCCACCTAGAGTGGCACTATCCATGCTGGCTTGAGCAGTCAGCTTAGTTTCAAGCATGCCCACTTGGATCTTAGCCATGACGTCCGAAATCTCCTTCTCAAACAACTCGACTCGTAGTACCTCCTGCTCACAATTATACGACATTTAAAAAGTTTTTGAGTCAACCCTCGTAGGAGAAGGGGAAAGCGAATTAAAACGAAATAAAGTATGCAGAATAATAGCAGAGAGAATTCTGCCCAAAACCTGCTGTTCTTATCTTTGATTGCATCTCCCATTTTCAAGTAACAGTAAAAAAAGCACAAAAGTTGAATTTTGGGCTTGACTGCAAATGTGTCAAAACTATACGACACATTACATTTGTTTTGCATATACTCGAGAGCTGCACGAGTGATTCCGGCATCATGTTATCGTTTGAATGATTACGACTATTTCCGATTACTACTCGTAATTATTTTTCGAGTAATACTCGTGGCATCGTCTTAAAATTTATCATAGTAAGCAGCTTTTTGCTGCTGATTTCAACTCTGCTTCTACGAGCTTCCTTTTACTGATATTTAGCTACTCGTTTGATAAAATAGTTGTTGGCTGAGTTTTCAAGCAGAAAAACAAAACACCGATAGCAAGGCTGTATGATTGAATAAAACATTGGAAAATAATAAGAGTAAATGTTACTTCTTACTTACATTTCACAAAAGTAAACATTCATTTCTTATCGTACTCGGCGAGTGGTAACATGTTACGATTTTACTTACTCGTGCAGGTCTCTAGCATATACTTATTGTTTTATTTTAAAAGCGCTACCTTGAGCTTTTGCTATCACGAAAAGTCTCTTAGGCATTGAATTAATTAAATTCGTATACTCTGTACCGTAGGTACACAGAGTATTATAAGTTTGTGCAAAAGTATGTAACATCAAGAAGGAAGCATCTCCGACCCTATAAAGTATATATATTCTTGATCAGTAGACCTCGGATTTTGCATATTTTGAAATCGATTTTGATCCTAGTAAGCCAGAGTAAATGTGCATAACACTATATTTTATGCTGACCCCTTATGATAATAAAATACCAAAAAATCTGCTTTCAACATAAAGATGACTTAAGGTATTATTTAATTAGTTGAATTGTCAGCAAGAGACAAATGCAATGAAAAGAATTGTTTAACACACAAAATCGATTTAAAAATATGCAAATTCGAGTTCTATTGATCAGCATCAACAGCCGAGTCGTGTCCGTTATGTCCGTCTGTCTGTCCGTATGAACGCACTGATCTTAAAGATGGTAAGAGATAGAGGTTTGACATGTATGGGACATATGCTTCTTATGTCTGCAGGCAGATCAAGTTTATTTTCAATTTTGACCATGCCCCCTCCCGCCCCCGCAATTTAAAAACGTCATATCTCCCACAGTTTTAAAAATAGATGGCTTTCTTCTTGACATATTTAGTTATCAGGATAACTTCTCGATCCGCCGAAGGAATGGAGAAGATCGGATGAACGGTTTTCGAGTTATGATCAAAAGACTGTTCGCTGCTGCAGCGCAGTAGCAGCGCTGCTACTGAAGCATCAAAATGTATGCTGAGCGTATACTTTGTTGTACGAGAGTATGTTATAGTCGGGCTTGACCGACTCTCTTTCTTGTTAGAATATTTTTGATCTAAAAGAGACCATTGCTTCAAAATTGTGCTTTTGAGACGTTCTCAAAATATTTATGGCTGCTTAAATTCGCCAGGCTAAGATGCCCCAAAGGTTTTCGATTGGGTTTAAGTCAGGAAAGCAAACTGGCCAATCCAACACATTGACTGAGTGCTCATTTAAATAGCGCATTGTCTTTCTGCTCTTGTGAATGTATGCATTGTCTTGCATAAAAATAAACTCGCTTCCTCCATTTTTTTTTAAAAGGGCAGAAGACGATCTTTTAATACCTTTGTGTATTCACCACTGTTCATCCCTAAGCTTGTGGAGCTCAGGTCAAGCGCTCCAGACTCGTGAAATCATTGCAGATCCGCCTCCGAAATTGCGTTTGGAAAACTCAACATGGTTCCTTTTGCAGATCTCGCCAATAGTGACGAAATTCATCTGGGCCGTCAAGTTTAAATTTTTTCTCATCAGAAAAATGATCCAAATGAAAATGATTGTACTAAAGCTGTGTAAACAAAATAAAGTTAAAATTTCATACCGAAGCCCAGTTTCTCTCCAAGCTATTTTCCACAAACTGGAGTCGAGCAATTTTGTGGTGGCTTTTTCAGAACGGAGAATTTTTATACCCTTGCAAAGGATATTATAATTTTGCCCGTAAGTTTGCAACGAATAGAAATATTAATTTCCGACCCCATAAACTATATATATATAACTATATATATTCTTGATCGAGCTGAGTCGATGGAGCTTTGTCCGTCCATCCGACTGTCCGGCTGTCTGTCTGTTTCTACGCGAACTAGTCTCCCAGTTTTAAAGCTATCGAGCTGAAATTTTGCACAGAGTCTTCTTTTTGCTGCACACTACTAATACGTCGGAACAGACCGGAACGGATGACTATATCTCATAGCTCCCATAGAAACAATCTGTCGGAAAACTAGTTTTAGAGAGAAAAGCTTTTTTCTTTTCAAATCGTATTGTAATCGTAATCGAATTTGTAATCGTAGGTTTTCTATGATTTTTTATAATTCTTCCAAGTTTTATTCAAGTCGGACAACTATGTGGTATAGCTGCAATACAAAAGATAGGTCTGAAAAACAGTCTTAGTTAGAAAAACTTTTGCAATTTTGTATTTGTTTTATTCACATGCTTTCACATAATTTTAAATTTTTTTGGCCAAATCGGATGACTATATCATATAGCTCCCATACGAACGATCGATCGGAAAATGGGAAAAAGAGTATTTTTTGAAAAAATTTAAGCGAGTACTTGCAAGGGTATAATAACTTCGGCACAGACGAAGTTAGCTTAGTTTTCTCGTTTAATACTCCTCTGACAATATTTTCAGATGATTGTAGCGTCCGCCAAACAGTCATCCATGATACAGGCTGTCTGCAACATGCAGCAAGTGTGGAGCACGACTCAAAAGAATTGCTCGTTTTCAATAATATGCGATGTTTATCACGGTCAGACAACTTGGGTTTCTTCCAGAGCTATGCTTAAGACCATATTCATTTGGATTGTTTTAAAATTTGGTGATAACGCATCGTGATCGACTCATTTTTCGCGACATTTCGCTTACATTAAAACTAGCATCATTGTAGGCTCTTATTCTTTCCATTTCCTCGTCTTTTAACAAACGTCCGTGCGGCATTTTATCAGAAATGCTTTAAATGTTTATAAGAAATAAAAAAAAAAATATTTTCCACCAGAGATTAATACCGGAACAGTAACTGTTAACAGAAATAAACCGATTCAAATCACGGTCCAGAACCGGAATGATTTGAACGAAAATCTCGCAGATTCTAAAAGGCGCCTTATCTTTGTTTGCAAGTGTGCAAAAAATCGTTTATATTTTACTTTAAATGTCAAACGACTGAAACTTTAATGTTTAATAATGTTTCTTTAAATTACAAATGAATAAAATGATTTGGACTTATCTCAGCATTTACGTTTTACAATATTCTAAAAATCTTTACTTACACCGGTACGTATTGGTATACCGAAATAAAAAACTGGGTACCGTATCGAAACCGAAAACCGAAATAATTTAAAAACCGAAATAGATCCTTGCACCGAAACATTTATTTCGGTTCGTACCGGTACCTGTACCGGAACCGAAAATCGTTTCGGTATTAATCCCTGTTTTCCACCAAACCTGTCTCTCTAACGCGATAATTGACATGTGTCGTATAGTTTTGATACATTTGCAGTCAAGCTCAAATTTCAGCTTTTGTGCTTTTTTTTCACTGTTACTTGAAAATGGTAGATGCAATCAAAGATAAGAACAGCAGGTTTTGGGCAGAACTCTCTCTGCTATTATTCTGCATACTTTATTTTGTTTCAATACGCTTTTCCCTTGTCCTACGAGTGTCGACAAAGTTTTTGAGTTGTCGTATAATTGTGGGCAGGAGATGCTGCATGTCTACGACAATGCTGTTAAGCCGCTCATGCATCCCGGTGGGTAAGCGCTCCTCGCTCTCGCTCATCTTAGCCGTGATGCTTATAGTCGGTCTTGATCGTGTTTCCAACTTGTTCATCTTAATTTTAGCCCATTCCTTAAAAACGGGAATCTCGATTTTCATTTTAGACCCATGGTTTCTTGGCCAAACCTTCTTCTTCGTAGATTAAGATTTTGTTAACCGCTTGGTACATTTGTTTTAGTCCATACAAATTGACCCAGTCTAATATGAATAGCTGCAATACGGGCCTGAGAACCGTTTCGAATTTTGGGTCCACCAAACCAGACCAATCACCCCAGATCTTCCAAATTGTCAACATCGCGAAACATTCTTTCTCTGCTTGGAGCCAGGTTCGGTTCGAAGAATCACCTTAATCAGTTTTGCTCAGAACTTATAAAACTTTCTCAATTTACCCGGACAAAAAAATTGTATTGTGCTGAATCGGACCATTACCATTTGAAACCCATATCCAAGCTCGGCATTTCACGATTTCGAAAATATTTAAATCATAAGTTCTGGAACACCAGCGGATTTTTTGAGCGATTTGCAAACTAACTGAGACTTACAGTTAGTTTACTTACGTGATACTCACGTAAAACTAGAATTTCGAAAAACAATTCGACAACTGGGCCACACCCTAATATCACCCCTTTACCACTGCCTGAAATGGAATAGATAAAATGACAATTTATTATAAAAATCGCTCATATATCGATTCGAAACATTTGTCTCTTGCCAATTTATCCTTCCCAACCGCAACTTCCCATCTACAATACATTAAACACGAATTATTTTCTTTAAATTTATTTTGATCAATTTGTGATGAAATTTCTTTTGGATAAATATTATATTTCCTCTTCATTTAAAATAATCGCAATTGTCTGTCGACATCAAAGTTAGCTGCCGTCTCCGAATCATGATTAAAAATAATTGATTCAAGTGACGAAGAACTCATTTCATACGTCACTAAAAATGCAATTTATACGATAAATTACAAAAAAGATTAATAACACTATATAGCAGGAGCATTAACAAACCACTTTCCATTTTTAGTTGCATGCGCCTACATGCGCCACAAAACTATTACTCCACAGAATACAACTACATTTTTTATTTTTCTGCTAAGAACACAATAACCAAAACAGTAGACAACAAAACACAAATTTCGTTTCAAGCAATTTTATATACCGTGAGCATAGTTTTCAATATTTAACTTGGTTTTTTTATTAAAGCTTTGCTTACTTATTTATTTTGGAAATACAATGAACTGGTGGAGTCAATTTTGACAAGCACGTGTTCTGATAAATCTGCCGACTCCAGAGAGCTGTCACAAGAGAAAAGTTGCCACTCAGCCGAAAAAAAAAAGTTTTTTATTTTCAATTTTGGCCACGCCCCCTTCCGCCCCCGAAATTTAGAAAAAACGTCATATCTCCCACAGTTTTTAAGATAGATGGGTCGTTCCTTCTGGACATATTTAGTAATCAAAATAACTTATCGATCCTCCAATGGTAAATGGTGAAGATCGAATGAACCGTTGTCGAGATATGATCAAAAGACTGTTCGCTGCTGCAGCGCAGTAGCAGCGCTGCTTTCAGCTGCTTCAAAATTTATGCTGAGCGTATAATTTCGTAGGTACAGAGTATGTAATAGTCGGGCTTGACCGACTTTCTTTATTGTTTACCATTGATTTTGTGACTATGCCAGAAAAATGGTCGTCAATCGACAGAAATATACACCTTTAGTCAGCTCGGTTTTAATTCTTGACTTGTACTAAATAGCTCTTGCCAACGATCCTTCTCTTGTTCCATAATTTGTGTGTTTAAATCTAAAAAAATGTATTCTTGGCACTTGGCATTAAGCTGTCTAGTAACCATTGATATGCTTCCATATAACCGTGTTAAGTTTCAGCTCTATATGCAAACGATTACACACAAACCGGCTTGGAACTCGGCACAGGCCCGAATATACATTTTTGAAATTTTCTGTTGATAAAAAACCATTTCTCGCGTATACATTTACTTAGTCGAACCTTTAAATTTGAAGTGAATTGTTAGAGCCGATCTGAAGATTCATATCTTCATCGAGGAATATTTGAAAAACATAGTTCTTGAGAAAAACTCTATAACTTTGGTTTTAATGAATTTGTTTTGCTGAAAATGTATACTCTTGAAACACTTAAATATAAATGATGCAAACACCGCTTTTATCCGCTTTCGAACCGGTTCTTGCTGTGAACTAAATCGTTAGTTAAAGTCGGCTCTGCCCTACTTTGATAAACCTGTTACTCAGGTAACTAATTTTGAATAGGGTTTCCCTATGTTTAACAGAGCATTAACTAAGGCTACGTACGGAGAACGCAAAAAAAAGCGCTCGCAAACGAAAATCTCCATATAAAACAGTCACTGTAAAATCGTTCGAAAAAGGTTTGACAGTAGCCGTCTTACATTGTGTACGGAGACACACAAACAAAGGGGTAGTAAATCCACACGAACGACGTGGCGCTGCCACTCTTTCTCAATGTGTGGATTTTATTGAACAGCTGGTCAAGTTTTGTGTGGGCACCCAAACAAATTAAATTTATTTATTTTGACGGTCGGTAGAGAAAGAAAATGTCTGACAAGAAGTGTGTGTAAGAAACGGTCGAAGCGCTATCATGAGGAAGAGAAAATCGCTCATATACAAGTATTGCGTACTTAATGACCAAACCAACAGAATCTTATTCATTATTTTTGGCAGCAAAAAGGAGGACAACACGGCAGAGTGGAGTAGCCAAAAGAGTCGCAGAAACTAGCAGGTGCGGTCGGACAGTTTTTGGAGCAATTGGATGTGGTGCCACTGAGCCGCCCTTGGCAAACCTGCCCGCCCTTCAGTTTTGGAACAGTTTGTTCCAGAAGCAGCCTGCAGTGCAGAAAGACCTGCAACGGAGTTGTTGCTTGCCCGTGCTAACGAGGATAAAAATGTCTTGCAATAATTTTGGGTATTATAATATAGATAAATATCCATTTATAGTGTTAGTGAATCAAATAAAATTAGAATCAGCAGATTTTTTTGTTTCAAGCTTACATAAAGTGTATTTGTACACAAATTACAGCTGGGGAAAGGTGTGACCGTACCTTCAAATAATACCAAATGTTGAATTTTTTGTGGTTTTGGCATTTTTCGGCTATCTCAGCACACTATTTCGTTTTTACGATCCACTCGTGCAATAAACGACTTTTTCGTGCGCCCAAACTGATTGGCGTTCTCCGTACCTAGCTTTAACGTAAATATATCAACATTATGATAGCTGATAGCGCATGCAACTTAAAAAAAATTTCACATTTTTATAACTTTTCCAACAGCCAGACAATTTCAATAATGAAATTAAACATATTGGAAACTTACACTAAATTAAATAGCTCGCTCAAAGGACTCTAAGATGACTACCCAGTCGTCAAGGTAAATGACCATCTCATTTCGAAAGTTAGAATAGGGGGCATTGGATACGTTTTTATGTTGGACGTTTGACGTTGACGTACAATGCGCAGTACGTTCAAGTGGCCCATGCGACACCAAGCCGAAGCTTTTTACGCGCGAACCCCAAGCACAATAGCAGCCCACCTCCCGCCCAACCGACCGAGAGCCGCAGCCGCCAACGAGCGATACAAAAACCGGAAGGAAAATGAAAAAAAAAATTAAAAACTTTTATCTACGGGCTAAATAAGTTAAAATAAAGGTTTTTAACGCGGGAAGAGAATATTTCGAATTGATTATGCGGTAGAGTTTATTGTAATCAGCACAGAGGACACGAAACGGATCATGCAATGCATAGTTAGTAGTACAACGTTTGAGAGATAAGCGGACAAAGTTTCGGGACAATCTACAAGGAACATTGGGACTAATTTGGCTAAGCAATTCCAAAGAGTCAATTACGCCATTAATTAGTCTATGTATGAACATTACACCAAGCATAACTCTACGGTTAAATAAGGAAGGAAGATTCATTTAATTTAATTTAATTTTTAATTTGCTTTTAATTGCTTTTGCACAATTCAATTCTATTTTGATAGATCGAATATTGCGGAGACCACAGACATGATCCAAGAGTAGAACGAACAAGAGAAGTGTAAAGAATTTTGGTAGTGTAGGGATCGTCGAATTCTTTCGACCACCGCTTTATAATCCCTAAAATACGTCTGGCCTTATTAACGGTAGCTGTTACATGAGAGTTATAATTTAGTTGATGGTCAAAAATTACCCCAAGATCATTTACTTCATTTAGTCGCTGCAATGCCACATTATCAAGCATATAAGTGACAAATTGTGGTAAGCTTCTGTAAAATGTCAAAACCTTACACTGTAAGCTGTCAAGGTTTAGAAGATTATCTTGACACCATGAATGAAATGCATCATCAGCATACATAAGCACCCGAGAGTAAACCAAGACTGAAGGAAGATCGTTGATGAAGAGAGTAAAAAGCAATGGGCCCAAGTGGCTACCTTGTGGAACTCCAGAAGTAACCTGGATACACTTAGAATAAGAATTACGAAATATAATCTTTTGGGTTCTAGTACTTAGGTAATCAGAAATCCAACTGAGGTTAGTTGGAAAGCCGACTAAAACCAGTTTGTGGAGCAGCAAGGAGTGATTAACAGAATAAAGTCCGTATAAATGATGTCAGTCTGCATCTTACGTATGAACCCTTTGATCACTGAAGATGTGAATTCTAAAAGGTTAGTGGTAGTAGATCTGCGCTTCACAAATCCATATTGAAAGGGTGAGGTAATGGCACTACATAAATGTTGTAGTTGAGATGTTATAATTCTCTCAAAAGCCTTAGGAATTGCAGACAACTTGGAAATTCCCCTGTAATTTTCAACATCGGACTTATTACCTTTTTTATGGAGTGGAATAATAAAATATTCCTTCCATAGCAATGGGAAAGAGGATGACTTCAAAGACAATTCAAATAATTTATGAAAAGGCTTACAAAGTGCATCCGCACAGAACCTAAGTACACATCCAGAACTCCATCAGGGCCTGGTGCGTACACGGGTTTGACAGAGCTAAGATCACAAAGGAGCGAGCGTTCAGTGATCACGGGGCTAAAAATGCAATTAGACATATTCAAGCGATAAGGGTATGGTTGATTCACACAGTACCTAGAAGACGAGTAGGTTGACTTAAAAAACTCCGCAAACAGATCGGCTCTTGTTTGCTCAGTATTTGCTTTAGCATTACCATACATGACCGAGGAGGGCAGAGTGGAAGACTTACGTTTAGAGTTAACAAACGAATAAAATTGCTTAGGATTTTGCGTAAACTGAAGCCTGTAACGGTCAAGATAATCTTTATAGCATTGAGCATTTAGCACATTAAAGCTAGAACGGGCAAGCACATAACGGGAGAAGTCCGATGATTTACCGGATTTCTTATACTTTTTAAAATATCTCGACTTCCTGTTCTTCAGGTTTGTTAGCTCCCTTGAGAACCAAGGCTGACTATCAGTACAACGAGGACGCTCAAGTGGAACACAAACGTCAAAAAGAGAATTCAAGGTATCGTAGAAAAGTTGTATGGCTACGTCAATATCTGTACAAGTGTACAGCTGAGACCAATCAGTATGAAATATTAGGTCGTTAAGCTTTGAAAAGTCCGTTTTTTTGGAAGCAGTGGGTTTTAACCGTTAAATCTAAGAGCAGAACATACTATACACGAGAAGGCAAATCAATTGAAAGGTCCATTGTAGGATAAAAAGGGTCCTCCGGAAGAACCAATGGGTCAATCCTAAATGCAACATTGCTGGGGGGATCCAGCAGGAAAATCAAGTCAAGTGATCTGTTTATGTGCCACTGACAAATCAAGAAGTCCATCAATAAAGTCATGAGACTTCGAAGGTAAAAGGGCATTTGATTCATCATTCCGGGACCAATTAATCTCCGGCAAGTTAAAGTCTCCAAGTACAATCAAAATGTCACTGTTTGATAGCAGCGACGAGACCGACTGTATGGCAGAAAGGTGCGAGGAGTAAATAGTGCTATCGGATTGTGGAGGAATATACGATCAGGTAATAAAAATGGAAAAGATAGAAAAAATTATTTTAACACTTATAAATTCGATGTCATGGGGTGTTGTAAAATGTGTTAGTTCAGACGAAAGGCCAGAATCCACAGCTATCAAAACCCCACCGCAGGCACTGGAAATGCGATCGCATCTATAAGTTCTGTATTTCGTTGGAAAAACTGACAAATCAGATATATCAGGTTTTAACCACGTCTCAGTAAAAGCAAGAACATGAAAATCAAAAGATATACTATCTACAAAAAGTTTTGCGAGTTTAGACTTGAGACCTCAAACATTTTGGTAAGCTAGCAAAAGGGAGGATATTAGTTTTTTGACGCGACATAAGAAGTGGTAGCGCCAAATAGATTAGAAGATAAGGGAGGCAAATATATATATTTTCTTTTTCTCTATATACTCCTTTATTATTAGACGAGCCGGCCAGAAATCTTTTGAACAAATTGTTGAAAACATTTCACCGGGAATACTAATTTTGAAGGAGGAAATTTCCCTTTCATAAGAAAAAGTGAACTTTTCTACTAAAATGTCTGTGGCTTGGGTTTTAGCCTGAATAAAGGCTTTAACACATCAGATGTGAGATCAGGGGCAAGTCGTGAAGCAAATGCATGTTTCTTTGGTAGAGTTACCCCAGCTACATTGGTAGTGCTTACTGAAATAGAAGGGGCAGGAGGTGCAGGTGGCGCAATATTTTCGAGGACAATAGGTATAGGAACCGAAATAGGAGCGGCAGGTTTCGCAGGTGACGCAATATTTTCACGGACATTAGGTAATGGAACCTCCTGCACGGACAAGTCGGACACTATGGGCGCATAAGAAATTGCCTGACTAGGAGCTGAGTTGCTACTATGTGAAGCAGCAAACTCATCACTAACCGATAAATTCCTAACTGGAGCCGGAGAACCAAATAATATCAATCTCTGGATGTTTGGAGATGATGGACTTTGGCCATGATCCGGGACATAAATCGCAGGCTGCATTTGAGGCACAACCAAGCTATTAGTTAGTTTTGCCTCAGTTTTGCTATCTTTTTGATAGCTATCTCGTTTATTTCTCGGCTATCAAGGCCAAGGCGTACTTTGTGTTTAGACTAAACCAACAGATGCGGACCACGGGCTATCAGACTTTTCGATAACTCCTAACGCGTACATTCTGTCGAGTTCTGTGTAAACTAGCATGCTCCTGCAGGCGACCTGGGCCTGTTGCGATGCCATATATTCCCAGTCAAGCCCTTGGGTGGTCTTCATTAGTGAACCATTGTGAGGACAGAATATAAATAAAAAGAGCTGGGAACTCTATGTGGGATACCTCCTATAGGTTAATTAGGAGTGGTTGACCAAAAAACCTAAGTCTCCTTAAAGCGGGGCAGTGACACAGAAAGTTTTGTATCGCTTCCTTCCTTCCTCAAATCTGCAATTTCTGCAGAAAGCAGTGCCTGTCTGCTTATAAGACAATGATCCATCAGGGCGCCTACCCTTAAGTTATATGTGGTCCCTTCCGTAACGTAAAATTATTTTAATACGCTTCCGGTTAAATGCTGTCCACGTAAGTCTCGCTAACGCATAGGAGGAAAGGTTTTTCCAACGGTCCGCAGCGAGGCGTAGTGTTTCAACTTTTTTGTGGAGCGTTTAGGTTGCCATAGGCATCCCTTCTTCTCTGAAAGGAGCTCGGTGGTTGCGCCTAGTCTGGTCATTGTGTCCGCAGACTAATTTCCATATATGTTCCGGTGACTAGGCCCTCAAATTAGGTGAATACAAAAAAAAAAAGTGAGCGTTTTATCATTATTACTGCTTGACTACCCGAGTATATATATTTGTTTCTTGCCTTTACCGGAATTAGTGGCATATCCACTCCCATATTTACTAAGTCAGAGGTGATGGCATCTACTAGAGAGAAGAAATTCAAGAGATTGTTCAATCTTTGGACCGTCCCAAGTCAAGGGACCGTCCCTTGCTGTACTCATGTTGCGATTGTTCTAATTAAGAGGGGTCA
Source organism: Lordiphosa andalusiaca (assembly GCA_035044965.1). Lineage (NCBI taxonomy): Eukaryota > Metazoa > Arthropoda > Insecta > Diptera > Drosophilidae > Lordiphosa > Lordiphosa andalusiaca. Next base: position 95,274 of record JAWNNM010001899.1, on the reverse strand, counting down.
TAGTTTGCCTTAGGTAGGCGTCAATAAGTCTCTCTATGTTTTTAAGAAGAAACGAGGATAAACTGAGTGGCATATAGCCGTTTGTTTTAACCTGTCGTTGTTATACCAGCCTTCGGTATGAAGACCATTTTACTTGTGAAGCCATTTCATTGTATGCCCAATGGTATGTTGTAATTGGGCAGGAAACTAGCTTGTTTCCGTGTAGGAACTGGTGACTTAAATGGTTCAAACGAGTCGTCAATTGCCGACTTAATTCTGGTCGCTGTAACAATATTATTATTGTATTGCAAAGTCAAGTCGGTTGACCAAGAATTTACTGCTGAATTTAAAGAGCAATCAGGAAAATGAGTGCTCGAAAAAAGGTATAGTCTCCTTACTGAAATTGGTTTATGATCCTTTTTTTTTTTTTATATACCCTTGCAGGGTTTGGGAGCTAGCCCGATTCTTTTTAAGATGAGAACCGTCAGAGGTCGATTCTATATTACTACAGAAATGGGTCCAACATGGTGGTTTAAAATAGGATTTCACTTTTCTAGGTGGGCAAGCCGTATCGAACGACTCGTTGTACGCCTTGGTAAGCGTTTCTACAAGCTCATCTATATGCTTCCCCGAACTTGGAGTCAATGGTGGGGATGCTTTAAGTTTTTGAACAAACAGCTTATTATTTACTTCCCACTTGGTTTTCTTCGGGTTCTGAAACCTTTTGAATGAAAGACAAATGCTTGCTAGTACGAACTCAATGTATCAGAGAATGAGTCCCTTGCCAACCTTTCATGATACCATTTGGTCTTCAGAGATGAGGGTGATGTCTGAAATTCCTTCCTATTTTTAAAGTTGAATATTAAGTCATCACCCTAATTGACAATAGATATTATTGCAATAGAAATTTGAAGTGACTCATCTCGCTCATTCATTTCTGCACTGCCTCATAGTGCGGGGTGTGCCTGGCAAGGTCTCAAAATAAATTTGGAGGTGGAAGGCTCTCACTGTCATGAGCCAGATAGTAAAATGCCAGCCTGATGGTTGAACTTCTCCGTTCCAGGCTGACCGTTGTGATGTCTCCATCACTGTACTGAGGATGCAAGAGTGTATTAAAGCATACTTAGGTTAAAATACATGTGCATATTTTTCCCTTACCCTTGGTGTGGAAAAGGTTTGTAACCATAGAACGAACATTAGGACAGACAGAGCTGGCAGCAGTGTCGGAAGGCAAGTGGTTTAATACAAGTTAACACGCGCAAGCTTGAGTTTGCTGACAACGCTGTTGCGCCGGATGCCGTCGCGACAAAGTTGCAGCCGAAATCCGAAACTAGCACGCGCAAGCAGCCTGATCGCCCGCTGAAAACGCGGACTTAGCGTTCAGCCGGCAGTCCAGCCGGCAGCGGTGGCTTCATGGTTCGCAGCTTGCCCTGAGTTTCAGTTTGGAATTTGTTCTCCTAAGGTTCTAACGAACTTGAATTAAAAACGAATTATAAAATAAAGATACCTTAACTGAATATCATAAAGTCTTCTTTAATAAAGATGCTTCAAATGAATATGAAAGAGTCTTCTTTTAATTGGCGACCAAACGGAAATATCCCAATTGTTTTATAAGCGATTTTTCAATCGCCCACCGAAATAACTCTTTGAGCTAAGCGCTAAGAGCCGCGGTGCAACAAAGTGAACAACAACAAGAAAGAAAAGTATAAAAAAAACAGTGAATAAAATTTTGTGACTGAAACACACAACAATAAAAAGAGTGCTACAACAAAACAGTGGAAAAAGAAAATACACTCACGCACCAAAAAAAAAAAAAAAAAAACCCCAGCCAAGAGAGCTGAGGGAGTTACAACAACAACAAATCAACAAATACGAGCGACCGGCAGTGTTCAAACGTAGCGCAGCGGCCACCACACCACTTGATTTAAGCGCATATTTTAAAATGTAAGTGAGATGTGCATTTGCTTACAATTCAAATAAATTTAATAAAATTCGAAGAGCTGTTTATGAGATATTTATTTACTGTTGCAGCAAAGTGCAAAAGGAACCTTTAATAAGTCAGAATTAAAATTTATTTCGAAACGGTCTGTTTTTTATGTTGCGCCCATTCCAATACCAAACCAAAGCGGACTACAGTAGTGGCGACGAACTGATAACTTCTTACTTGGAACAGCGGTCTTTAGAAGAAGCAAAAAAATTAATGCAGAACAAGTTGCCCATTTGGAGGCAAAGGTTCAGGCAGCCCTTCACCAACAATCCCTCTTATTCGAACAAAAGATAGCCTCTCTGACAGACCAGCTTAATAAAACTAGAGTTTCTGCACCGCAGATAGAAATTTTCCACGAAATAGCAATCGAGCCAGGGCCCCATGGCGACGAGCCCCTAGATATTATAAAGTCCGTCCCCGAGTTTGACGGGAAAATAGAAAGCTATGTTTCATGGAGGCAAGCCGCTTCCGCAGCCTACAAAGTGTTCGAGCCATACAACGGCAGCTCAAGACACTATCAGGCAGTGGCTATAATCAGAAATAAAGTAAGGGGATCAGCAGATGCTGTGATGGCCTCATTCAACACAGTGTTGAATTTTAAAGCCATTATTGCTAGGCTGGATTTTACATACGCCGACAAAACACCGGTACATATAATCCAGCAGCAACTAAACACGCTTCAGCAGGGCAACCTGTCACTACTACAATATTTTGACAAGGTCGAGAAAAAACTCACCTTGTTAACAAATAAAACACTAATGACGCACGATTCCGCTGCAGCGGCTGTATTAAATGAAAAGTTTAAAAGGGACGCGCTTCATGTTTTCGTCTCAGGACTGAAAAAGTCACTGAAGTGGGCAGTCTACCCGGCACAACCCATAGACCTCCCCTCAGCCTTAGCTTTAGCCCAAGAGGCCGAATCAAGCAATGAAAGAGGCATCTTTGCAGCAAATTTTGCAAAACACCTTGAGGAGAAACCCCAAAAACAAAATCCGCAAAAGTCTCAAAACTGGCGTCAGAACGCCCAACAGGAAAAGGAGGACAATTCTCAAAGCAAGAATCCCTACTTCCAGAAGAATCAAAGAGACAAAAACGACCAGCAAAAACCAAATAGCACGAAACAGCGCTATAACAACCAAGAGTCCCAAGGGCGGGGGCCTGAGCCGATGGAGGCAGATCCATCCTCACGCACTAGGCAAACTGCACAAGGCTACAGAAACAACCAAGGTTACGGGGACCAATCAATGAGGACCCAACAAAACCTAAATCATCTACCACAGGAAGAGAGTAACGTTGACTTCGAGTCACGGTCACAGCAGGAAATGACACAAGTTGAAGACGATTTGTTCGAAAGTTGTAATTTTTTAGCGGAAGCTCCCTGCTTCCGCTTATAAGACGAATGGTTGCAGGGCGGGTTATCAGACTTTTGAGAGACACAGGGGCCTCGAAAAATTATATAAAACCCCTTCCCGAACTGGCACATTGGGTGTCAGTTGACAGCCCTTTTCAAGTCAAATCAATTCACGGCCACACTAAGATTGAGCAGAAATGCCTCATCCACCTTTTCATCGTAAAGTCCTACTTTTTCATGCTGGAGTCACTTAATGACTTTGACGGCATAATTGGCATTGATCTGTTAAAACAGGTTAATGCCCAAATAGATTTAACAAACAACGTCATTAAACATGACCATGGGATTGAAAAAATCGAGTTCACTAAATGTCAACAGGTGAACCATATTCGTATTAATGACACGGATGTCCCTCCTGCTATCAGAGCCACCTTTGATAGTATGATCAACAAAATGGTAAAAGCATTTGCGGACGTTAACGAATCCCTACCGTACAACATAAATACGGTTGCTACTATACCAACGGATGACGAACCGGTTTACTCAAAACTTTATCCGTATCCACAGGGCGTGTCTGACTTTGTCAATGCAGAGGTTAAACAACTTCTAGCGAATGGCATAATACGACCGTCAAAGTCCCCTTATAATAACCCGATATGGGTTGTCGACAAAAAAGAGTATCGACGAAACGGGGCACAAACTTAAGCATCTGGTTATGGATTTTAGGAAACTAAATCTGAAGACAATCGACGACAAATACCGTATCCCATCCATTTCGACTATATTGTCAAACTTGGGCGAGGCTCAGTATTTCACTACGCTAGACTTCAAGTCAGGGTTTCACCAAATTGAATTGGCTGAAAGAGACAGGAAAAAGACAGCTGTCAACAACGGGAAGTATGAGTTTTGTAGACTCCCCTTCGGGCTGAAAAATGCCCCAAGTATTTTTCAACGAGCCATTGATGATGTGCTCCGCGAACAAATTGGTGTGATATGTTATGTTTTCGTTGATGACGTAATAATCTTCTCCAAGTCCAAAAAAGAAAGGTGGTAATCGACTTGTCACCAGAGCAAAATGAAGCCTTCGATAGACTAAAAAAATATATTGGCCTCCGAAGATGTAATGTTGTTCTGCCCAAATTACAAAAAGCCTTTTGACCTCACAACAGACGCGTCTGGCTACGGACTGGGAGCAGTACTGTCTCAAGTCGGCCGCCCGATAACAATGATCTCGCGAACATTGCGAGGCAACGAGATAAATTTTGCCAGAAATGAGCGTGAGCTTCTCGCCATTTTATGGGCACTCAAAAACCTCAGAAATTACTTGTATGGTGTTAAGAATCTTAACATTCATACAGAACACCAGCCATTAACTTTTCCGGTATCGGACAAAAACCCGAATGCCAAAATAAAGCGTTGGAAAGCCTTCATGATGAGCACAACGCTTACATTATTTATAAACCCGGAAAAGAGAATTTGGTAGCAGACGCTCTGTCTCGCCAAAATGTCAATGCGTTAGAGGAATCAGCAGACTCAGATGCTGCCACTATCCACAGTGAGGAATCCCTCACATATACCATTGAAGCCACAGACAAACCGGTAAATTGCTTTCGGAACCAGCTTATTCTGGAAAAAGGGACTATCCCCCAACAAAAGACGTATATTTTGTTTAAGACGAAAACTCGTCACATTATTAATTTTTCCGATCGCAGCACATTATTACAAAGCATTAAAGATGCAGTAAACACTGACGTAACCAACGCAATTCATTGCGAGCTACCTATACTGGCTTTCATCCAACACGGACTAGTTGAGGCGTTCCCTTCTACCATCTTTAGATATTGCAAGAATTTGGTTACAGATATTGTGAACCCAGCAGATCAGAGGGAAATTGCGACAGCTGAACATAATCGCGCACACAGAGCAGCGCAAGAAAATGCGAAACAGATACTTAGGGAGTATTTTTTCCAAAAATAGGTCACTTAACGTCGGAAATAGCTACAAACTGTAGAATTTGTGTTTTGAGTAAACATGACCGGCACCCAAAAAAACAGGAAATAGGGAGAACCCCGATACCATCGTATGCCGGAGAAATGTTACATTTAGATGTTAACTCCACGGCCAGTAGATACTTTCTAACTTGCATCGACAAGTTTTCCAAGTTTGCAGTAGTACAGTCTCGCGCAATCGTGGATATAAAAGCTCCACTTTTGCAACTTCTGAACATGTTTCCCAAAACAAAAGCGATTTACTGCGACAACGAGAAATCCTTCAAGTCGGAAACCATTAAGTCAATGCTCAACAATAACTTTGACATTGAGATTTCAAACGCTCTACCCTTGCATAGCTCCTCTAATGGACAAGTCGATCGGTTCCATGGCACTCTTGCGGATATAGCACGCTTCTACAAGTTGGAGTCACAGGTAGAGGACACTGTCGAGAACATTCTCCTTGCAACCATTAAGTACAACAGGTCAATCCATTCAGTGACAAACGAGAGACCCATAGACGTAATTCACGCTGCCTCAAAAAACAGTACATGCAGATTAAGGAAAAAATCGCGTCAGCACAGGAAAAAACACTAGACCAAATGAATAAAAACAGGGTCTATAAGTCGTATTCGGTAGGCGATAGGGTTTGGATAAAGAACAACAGGAGATTGGGAAATAAACTATCACCCCTATGCACAGAAGCTATAGTGGAAGCATACCTAGGTACGACGGTTCTTATTAAAGGGAGGGTGGTCCATAAGGACAATCTTAAGTAGGTTTTGGACATTTGAAAAAATCACAATTAAATTTTCAACAAATTTCCTCTTTAGGCTCAGATATTTTTTCAGTTTAACAATAGCAACCATGACTTTGACCGAAGCGACATTGAGACTCAACGACTACTCCCACGCGGACTACATACCTATAGTCGACGGAGACGTAACAATCTGGGACTCGTACACTTACATGGGACACACGACGAACTTGACATCTTTTGAAACTTACATCGACGAGACATGAAAATTGATAAACAATCTACTCAAGGACCACATGAAACAGGTACTGAGAACTGACATACAACACATAGCCACCTTAATAGCTTCTTTGACCGTTCACCACCGACAAGTACGTAGCATTAACATGATAGGTAGTGCCCTTAAGGCAATTGCAGGAACCCCAGATTTTGATGACTGGGAACAAATAAAATTCAAGCAAAGTCAGTTAATAGAATCCGAGAGCAAACAGATAGAGATCAACGGTAAATTCCACGCAAAACTTAATGACGTTTCAAGGGCCCTCAATGAAATTTTGAAACCAGACGCAGAGGTCGAACATTTTTATGCAACAATTTTGGCAAAAAAAATAGAATGATAAATACAAACCTTGAGGACTTAATCCTCACTGTTACACTTGCTAAAATAAATTTAATCAGCCCCCTTATTCTAGACAGCATCGACATAAAAGAATTATTAAATGAACATCTCACCAATACTAGTATAACCGACCTTTTAGAAGTCTCCCATATAAAAGCTTTCCAAAATTCTGAATTATTGTACTTTCTGATCAAATATCCCAATCCTTTGTTAAATTGTAAAAAAAATAGATATTCTTCCTGTTCAGCATAATAACATAATATTAGATCTAGAAGAAGGAAATACGGTGGCCGACTGCGGAACAAAATCCTTCGCTGTACGTGACTGCTCTACCACTGTGAGCACCACTTTCTGCAGAAGACTACAAAATACTTCATGCGCCCAACAACTAGTATCTGGAACCGGGAACCGCCACACGCCCCGGACACCTAGCGCCCGTGGTAGTAATCGGCGAAGGCATTGCAGCAATAAACAGCGCGACCATGAATGTAGTGGACAGCACCGGTAACAACCAGACAGTCGCTGGAACTTTCCTCGCAACTTACGACGATCACGTCTCACTGAATGGCACCCGTTACGTGAACCACCGAGGCATCCTGAAGAGGAAACCTGCGGTATCCACGTCAGCCGTGGTCAACGTCACCCTCTTCAGAGAACATCTGAGCCTCCCATTCTTACATGACCTAACCATGAAGAATCTCCGACTTATTAGGGATCTTAGATCGGGATTATCTTTACGATCATATGGCTGCTTGACACTCATCGCCCTATTCCTGCTCCTTATGGTCACCTGGAAACTATACCAGCGCAGAATAAGAAAGAAGAAACCCGAGGACGTGTTTCAGCCTAGTAGGGGAGGAGTTAACACGCGCAAGCTTGAGATTGCTGACAACGCTGTTGCGCCGGATGCCGTCGCGACAAAGTTGCAGCCGAATTCCGAAACTCGCACGCGCAAGCAGCCTGATCGCCCGATGGAAACGCGGACTCAGCGTTCAGCCGGCACTTCAGCCGGCAGCGGTGGCTTCATGGTTCGATGCAGCTTGCCCTGAGTTTCAGTTTGGAATTTGTTCTCCTATGGTTCTAAGGAACTTGAATTAAAAACGAATTATAAAATAAAGATACCTTAACTGAATATCATAGAGTCTTCTTTAATAAAGATGCTTTAAATGAATATGAAAGAGTCTTCTTTTGAATTACATGGTTTTATACATAGCTACACCATGATTTCCTTCGGGGTGAGAGAACAAATAGCGGGCGGGATCCTCTAGTTCCCTAGCTCTTTCAGGGTTGGGGTGAATTGTTGCTTTCGTTCTTGATCTCACGCAGGTACATAATCTTATGATAGGATCTCTACTAAAACTATTGAGAGCTAAACTATCAAAATTTAAAATACCTGTAGCGAGAAAGCTAAGCTAACTTCGTCTGTGCCGAAGTTATTATACCTTTGCAAATGCTCGCTTAAATATTTTCAAAAATAACATAACATTAAAAAAAAAAAAGTTTTTCCAACTAAGACTGTTTTTGAGACCTATCTTTTGTATGGCAGCCATACCATATAGTTTTCCGATTTTAAAAAAACTTGGTAGAATAATAAAAAAACATAGAAAACTTACGATTATAAGTTTGGAGACGTTTCCATTAAAAAGAAAAAGTTTTTCTCACTAAAACTAGTTTTCCGACCGATTGTTCCTATGAGATATAGTCATCCGGGTGCTCTTATCAGCTCAACTGTTTCGCTTATAACTCCGGTGTTTTTTGTCCGATCTGACTTTTCAGAATAGATAGATATTGGGCCTAGCTTGATGTATACTAAACCACGAGGCTCTAACTTGAAAATTGTGGATCTGACGGCTATTTAGGTTTAGGATTTCTAGAGGAAGTCTAGGTTTTTTGGTGATAAAAGGGGGGGGGGGGGGGGGGGGGACGGGGTGAAATTTTTCAAATCTGAAACAAACTTGATCTGCGTACAGCATAAATCTACCTTCGTGCAAAATGTGTGGCTCTATCTCTTATAGTCTCTGAGATCGACGCGTTCATACAGACAGACCGACGGACAGACGGACGGACGGACAGACGGACATGGCTATATCAACTCGGCTGTTGATGCTGATCAAGAATATACATACTTTATGGGGTCGGAAAATTTTCCTTCTCCCTGTTACATACATTCGCACAACTTCATGATCCCCCTTTTCCCATTTTCAATGGGAACAGGGTATAATTAACTGGCTACACTTAAGGTTATCATGTCTACAGGAATAAAAACTCTAACACATCGTATTCATATTTCGACCCAGTTTTAATATAATATAAGGTTCATATTAGAATATTAAAAAACAAAAAAAAAAACAGACTGGTAACCTATTGTGGCGCTAATTTTGCATATATTATTAATGGAAAAAAACTAAAAGCAGGACCAACCTTGACGCTTTCTGAATAATGTAAAGATGTACATACATACATCTGTACACAATCGAGCAAATCCGCTCTCGCACACGTGAAAAAAGCTCGGGGAGAAAAACAAAAGAAAGAAAACAAAACAGCTGAACTTACGTACATTCAATCCTCGATGAAAGGCCTTCCAGCGATGTAGATGTGATGTTGTTGAATCGGCTTTAAATGTTTGTAGATGATCTTGTTGGTTTCACTTTAATTTCTTCCATTTCTTTCATAGTTAGATTACTTTCGAGTTGTTTACATTTTTATACCCGTTACTCGTAGAGTAAAAAGGGTATACTAAAGTCGTGCTTATGTATGTAACAGACAGACGGAAGCATCTCCGATATCATAAAGTACAGGGTTGTCCATATTTGACGGACCCATCTGGCAACGCCATAACTTTTGACAGAGATGTCAGATCGCTTAATGACATACCGCGTTTGAAGCGTCAGTCCAAGCAGATTTTTACCATGGAACAATACACGCCACGCGAGCGCTCTGAAATAGTTGAAATTTACATTCAACAGAACAAGTCAATTGTGAAAACTCAACGTGCTTCCGATGAAGCCCATTTCACAATGAATGGGACCGTAAATAAGCAAAATTGCCGTATTTACGCCACTGAAAATCCTCAGGAGATTCAAGAGGTGCCTCTTCATGACAAAAAAGTCACAGTTTGGTGCGGCGTTAGTGCGAAAACGGTCATTGGGCCGTTTTTCTTCCAAAATGAAAATGGCCATGCTGTTACCATCAACCAGGAGCGTTATCGCGACATGATGACCAATTTTGTGATGCCAATTATTCGCCGAAAGCGTATGAGGCAGTTCTGGTTTCAACAAGACGGCGCTCCACCGCACACAAGTCGCATAACAATCGATTTTCTGAAGAAATTGTTTCCGGGCCGTTTGATGTCGAAAAGTGGTGATTTGGACTGGCCACCGCGTTCGCCCGATTTGACGCCGCCTGACTTCTTCTTGTGGGGATATTTGAAGTCAAAGGTTTACGTTAACAAGCCAAGGACCGTAGAAGAGCTCAAGTACAACATTCGTGAAGAAATAGCCGCTATTCCGGCCAAAATGTTGGCGAAAACGATGGAAAATGCTGCAAAAAGGGCACAATACGCCATCAACGCCAGAGGCGGCCATTTGAGAGATATCATAGTCAAAAATTGATATAAACAAATCTACTTGGAACAAATTAAGATTGCCAACCGCCAAATTTTTATTTATTTCTTTGATTTTTTAAAAAAAAAAACATGGGTCCGTCGAATATGGGCAACCCTGTATATATATTCTTCATCAGCATCAATAGCCGAGTCGATATAGCCATGTCCGTCTGTCCGTCCGTCCGTCTGTATGAACACCTAGATCTCAGAGACTAGAAGAGCTAGAGCACCCAAATTTTAGATGTAAGCTAGTATTGTCTGCAGGCAGATCAAGTTAGTTTGAAATTTTGGCCACGCCCCCTCCCGGCCCCGCAATAAAAAATGTTAAATATCTCCTGCAATTTGTAAGCTATCGAGCTCAGATTTTGCAGTATAGTGCATGTGGCCAATATGTACAATCTCACATAATTTTCATAAAGATCGAATAATAAATGGCAGAGTTAAAAAAACGTTGCATACTTATCTGAGCCGCATAAGGTTATTAAACACTAATTACCTTGAGTAACGGGTATTTCGAAGTCGGGCAGGGCCGATTTTCACTTACGCTCTCGTTTTTGAGTGATGAATGGCCATCGGCGGAACCTCCTTCTGTAGTTATATCCACATGCGCCAACATACAGATTGATCTACCATAGGTACAGATGACCGCCAAAGACCACACACACACACTTTATTTTTTTGCTCTCTTTTTCTAGAGCGACATAATCAAAAAAATTTGACGCACATGCGGATTTTGGACAAGGGGGTAAGGTAACTCACATAGGCCTAATGCCGGCTTTTGATTTGGCTTTTTACTTTAATAAAAGCCTAGATTGCACTTAGAACTTTCACACACACTTTTTTTAGGATGATTTCTTTGAATTATTTCTAGTTACAGGAGGAGTTTTTCGGCACCAAAAAATTATGGGCTCTGTGAAATAAGGCCGCGGTGTATTTTTTATGGCGTTCTAATTTTATTTTGAAAAAAAGAAGGGCCGCGACATCAAAGTGAAATAAGACCGCGCGGCCTTGATTCATTTTTCAAATGAAATTAGACCGCCCGGTTAAAATTCATTTTGCAGAATGAATTTAAACCGCGCAGTATAAATTCATTCTGCAAAATTAAGTTTACCTGATTTTTGTTGTTGTTGAATGTATTATTGATGACGGATCACAAAATTAAAAATTTATTTGACGAATATTTTAGGCTGCCATCACAATGACCGGGGGCGGTCATAATTCATTTCACGAGTGAAATAAGACCGGCGCGGTCTTATTGCATTTGGATATCGCGGCTTTAATTCATTTAATTCAAACGCCAAAATGATGGTGGAGGATGGTAACAGTTTATCTCTCTCAATCTCCAATAGGGGAATTCCAGAAGGACAAAATGCGTTCGACGTGAACGGGAAGAAGGGAAATCCAATTTAATTCTAGTGAGTGGCAAATTATGAGGCCAAAGTAATTATTCGAAGGCAAGAAATCGTTAACCTTGATGTGGACTGACAGGATGCAAGTTCCTCCAGCAACAAGATAGGTGAAAAAAAACAAAAACTAAATTTTCTTAGCAACAATCTAAGAATTTTTTTGTGGTTTTCACATACCTTAGAGTTTAGAGCTTAGAGTTTTATTATTATTTCATCCTAGTGCTACAAGTTTTATAAACCTATCTTACTGCACTAGTCACACAAGTTGATTGTCATTTGTCTGAACTTTAAATTACAATTACTGTTTTAAATTGGAATGTTTGAATTTGACGAAATGTTTGACTAGGTAAGAAAAAGATGCTCCAGTATTTTATTGAAAAGTATGGAGTTCAATTGAATGGTGACTTGACCAATAATGCAACATTTATGTCCGTTAGATTTTTCAGCAAAGAGAATGCTAGCAGCAGCCAAGGCCGTTTTTATACCTTTTGGGGAGGTCGGAAATTCACTTTTTGCTCTACGAAGCTGGCAGCGCTGACGTAGGCGTTAGCGTATAACTGGCGCAGAGCAAGGTCGCAGCAGACTAAGCGATCTTATTGATATAAAACTCCTAATCAATCGCGCACTTTCGTATCGCAATTAATATTATGAGTTAGCGATACAAAAAATAGTTTAAGAAAATAAAATAAAAACCAATGGGGACCATTACAGGTTGTACACGGGTGTCCTCAAGTCGTTAATTTTGTCATCAGAAACCCACGGCCCTTGGACAAGTACTATATATTCTTTGCCTGAAGATAAGCGAAGTAGAAGTACAGCGGATGCTGCTTTACAATGGTGCATCTTGATTTGCAGGACCTTTACCATTTGTATACTCTGTACCATAGGTACATAGAGTATAATAAGTTTGTGAAAAAGTATTTAACAGCCAGAAGGAAGCATCTCCGACTCTATAAACCACAAATATACTTGATCAGCATCAACAGCCGAGGCGATAAAGCCATGTCCGTCTGTCTGTCTGTTCGTATGAACGCACAAATCACAGAGATGGTAAGTGTTATGTATTGTACGCTTACATCTTTATTAGTATATATGTGTATTAGTGTTGGGTTGTTCATGAGTGAGTGAACAATATTGAGTTGTTCACTAAACTGAGCAAGTGAACATGTTCTTCATTAGTTGTTCATTTTTGTTCGGTCAGAGTTGTTTAGTTGCTCTTGTTCTGTGAGTTGTTCACCCAGAGTTGTTCAGACGCTCAGTCAGTCTTGTTCTGTCAGAGTTGTTCAGTTGCTCTTGTTCTGTGAGTTGTTCACCCAGAGTTGTTCAGTCGCTCAGTGAGTCTTGTTCTTTTTTTTTATTTTTTTTATTAATAGTCGACAAACAATTTCTGTCAACAAATTTGTAAGCACGTTATAAATGGGCTTATGTACTAAGGAGGCATAAAAAAAAGAAAGCCTAACAAAAATTACAAAATAAACTAATAACGACTTCGACTCGGTGGGGGATTTTTATTTGCCGATCCGGCCAGCTATGCCCCGATTCACAGCCTGTTGTGGTCAGAGTCAATATTAGAGCTATCAAAACCATTTAACAAATATACAGGCCTGATCAGTTTTTCACATACATTAAATTTTCTCTATTTCGACTTAGCTACCTGTTTTGGTTTTCATGATTTGATAGAATTACTCGATTTGAAATCACATCGCTTGGAGCATGTGAAATCAAAGGTAAATTCGCAATTTTTTTATAAAATGCTATTAAAATAAAGCGAGATATTTAACAGCTATTAAGCTATTAAAGCATTGTTGATCTTTGGGGGGTTGCATTTTGATTGTTTCATCCAACTGATTAAGTTCATCAAGTTGTAAAATGCAAAACAATTTGGAACTGAAACATTCAAATTGCAAGTCGAATACCAGAACAGCGAACGCAAAATCGTTTAATTTTAATTTCATTAACTGTTTAATAAATTATGTAAAGCCCGGAACAGGCCTGAAGAGATGTGAAGAGAAATGCAGGCTTATAAATAAAGAGAGAGATAAAGGCATAAAACTATAATTAAAGATAAAATGGAAGAGTGACCAAAAATAAAAAATTACAAATTAAAAATATGTTAAAATAAAACTAAAAGGATAACCGAAAAATCTCTGACCCGGTGGAGGAAGATTTATTAGCCAGTCCGGCAAGCTATGCCCCTATTCATAGCTGGGAGTGGTCAGAGATTTTCACGGAGATAAGTGTAAAGGGACGTTTTTAAGGAGAAGAGAGATCTGTTGAGAGGAGGTGATAAAGATCGTTGTAGTCTTGACATAAAACCCGAAATGGATTATGCTGGGCATAATCAGTTCTGCATCTAGACAAGATTAAAGGAAAGAAGTTTGGTTGGCCGAGAAGGAACTGGGAAGTTAAGGCGACGTAAGAGTTTAGAAGAATCTACATCACCGATGATTAACTTGTGAAGAAAAGAAACACCTAAGACTGTTCTACTGTTAGCTAGCGAAGGAAGGTCTATTAGCAAGCAAACGGAGGTTAGGGTCCCAGTTTAGGTCACGAAGCAAAAATTGTTTCTGAACTGATTCAATACGATCAACATGCTTTTTATACTGCGGACACCATACGGATGAACAGTATTCGAGCACGGGACGTACTAAAGCAGTATAAAGGAGTTTAGTGGTGTAGGGATCATTAAATTCCTTCAACCAACGTTTAATGAATCCAAGTACACCATTCGCTTTGTTTGCGAATGTTAATAGTGGAGATGTGGTGATTAAAACTCAATTTGGGTGCAAAAAGAATTCCAAGATCAACGACAGACGAAATACGTTGCAACGGTTCATTACCAATTGCATAGGAAACCAGAAATGGTTTGCATCGATGGAAAGTCATAAACATGCACTTGGAGCAGTTAAGGTACAAATGATTTACCAAGCACCAAGACTGCAAGGAGTTAAGATCATCTTGCAATCCAATAGAATAAATCGGGTTGTTGAAAAATAAAATAAGTTTAACGTCATCAGCAAACATGAGTATCCGAGAAAATGATAATATTGTAGGGAGATCATTAATAAAAAGAGTGAAGAACAGAGGACCGAGGTGGCTACCTTGAGGTACACCAGAGGTTACAGTCACAGATTTTGAAGTATTAGAACGAAGCAGAACTTTTTGAGTTCTATCTTTTAGATACGACGAGGCCCAAAGCAGAAAAGAGGATGGAAATCCTAATCGATCGAGCTTAAAGAGGAGAAGATCATGATTGACAGAGTCAAAGGCTTTGCTAAAGTCAGTGTAAATGACATCAGTTTGCTTTTTCATCAGGAATCCATCATTAACTAGCGAAGTAAATTCAAGCAAGTTGGTCGTTGTTGACCGACGCTTTATGAATCTACACTGGAAAGGGGACAAAATAGATTTACAATAAAGCTGCAATGTGGAGGTTATAATCTCTTCAAACAATTTTGGAATGGCGGATAGCTTAGCAATGCCTCTGTAATTGGAAATATGCGACTTCCCGCCCTTTTTATGGAGAGGAATAATGTAAGATTCTTTCCATAAAGATGGGAAGACAGACGAATTGAGTGATAGATTGAAAAGCTTTAGCAAAGGTTTGCATAAGGAACTAGAACACTCTTTGAGCACACAGCTAGGAATGTTGTCAGGCCCAGGAGAAAATGAGGATTTTAGTGATTTTAAAAATGAGAGAAGAAAAGTTTCGGAAATTTCAGGATCACATATAGAGTTGGAAGAAGTAATGTTATAAGGATAAGAAGTGTTGGCATATTGGACATTGGAATAAGTTGATTGGAAGAAATCAGCGAATAAGTCAACAGCTGTGGAATCATTGCTAGCCTTTTGGTTACCCAGAAAAAAAGAGGAAGGTAAAGAAGATCTACGCTTACAGTTCACAAAGCTATAGAATTGCTTTGGATCCTGTGCGAATTGAATTTTGCACCGAGCAAGATAATTGCTATAGCACTCGGAGTTAAAAAGTGTAAAGTAAGATTTTGCTATTGAATATTTAGAAAAATCAGTCGCAGAACCAGTTCGTTTATACTTTTTTAAGCATCTAGATTTAATATTTTTCAAATTAGATAATCTAGGACAGTACCAAGGATAATTTAGGGACGCGGTGGAAGCGACGCTATTAGGAATGCAGATATCTAATAGAGAATTTATAGACTCATAGAAAAAGGTAACAGCAAAATCTAAATCAACCGAATTGTACAATTGAGACCAGTCTGTTGCACAAATCAGTTGACTTAGCAAAGTAAAGTTTCCTTTACGGAAGCAACGACGAGGTATATTGGTGATTTTGGAATTTGAAGGGGCAGGTTCCAGTGTAGGATGGTAAGAATATTTGGGTAGTGATAGAGGGGGAGACCTAGAGACACTGGCATTAGTGCTATCAGTTACAAAAATAAGATCTAACAATTTATTTAAATTGTTATGTATAGGATTAATTTGGAAAAGGGACATGTCAAGCAGACAATCTTAAAAATCATGCTGTACTGAAGGTACAAGGTAAGTCGACCCATTAGAACAACCAGAGTGTCAATGTCCCGTAAGTGGGCTAAAACGTCTTTAGTGCAGGCTACATGTTGAATATAAATTTGAATATCGGACGAAGGTGGAATATAAGAACAAGTAATAAATAAAGAAAATAACGGAAAAGTTACCTTTACGGCAACAAATTCAACATCGACAGGATTATCAACAATGATCAGCTCGGAACTGTGGCTGGTCTTAACAGCGATCAGTACACCACCACCTTTGCGATCTGATCGATCATGTCGATAGATGAAAAAATCATTTGACAGGATTTCACAATCAGAAATTGAGGATTTTAACCAAGTTTCTGAAAATGCAACTATGTCAAATTCAAAGGATGCACTATTTAAAAATAACGTATCGAGCTTAGATAAAAAGCCCCTAACGTGTTGATAGGCAATAACATGATAGACGGACGGAACTAGTTTTTTGAAACCCTATTAGACGCTACATGTGAGGACGAACTAAATGAGGGCAAGTTGACTGGCATCGGCCTCATTGGATTTTTTTTGCCTGAACTCATGCACAATCAAATCTGGTAACCAGAATGCTGGGTCGCATATGATTGGAAATGATTCAGACGGAACACTTAACTTAAACGAAGCTTGTGAAGGTTGTGCAAAGGTTGTGCAGAACCAAACTTTAAAATGGAAACACTTGCTGAGGATTTGCTCGCAATATATGCTGCAATTGACTCGCAAGTAGTTTCCGGAGACAACCTAGACAAAAAGACTTGCTTACGCGGTGCTATAACGGAAAGTAGAGGAGGTTGAGGAGGAATGGACAGAGACCGAAACACTGCCAACAGGTTCAGGCGACGCTATTGGTGACTGCTCGCATCTACGGACAGAAGAAGGACTATCTAAAAGATTACCTACAGCTTGATTCGGGGAGGGGAAGGGAGACAAATCAAGTATATTGCCTGGTGAGACAGACAATGAAATAGTTGGCTACCTTTCAATACTATTTGGGGAAAATTGGTTCGAGTTGCCACCAAGTGGTGGCACATCTAAAAATGAAGCCTTCAACCGACGCGGGGGTGGTGACTCGAACTAAAATCCACTAAGCATCTCGAAACTGGTGAGAAACTCGCTTGCGAGATGCTTTGTTCGGTTTATTTTTCACGTCGATGAAAATCCGTGCACAAAGGGCATGACCAGCTCAAAGCACCACAATCCTTTTTAGGCGAGCAAACTTTGTCCAGATCACGTCCAGTTAGCCCAGCACATTTAATATGCATAGAGTTGTCGCACAACCAGCAGGTAACAAACCGAAGTTGTTCCGACTCACTTGCATTCTTTAATGTGCTGGTTTTTTTGCAGCACAACATAATGCACCAAATTCACCAGAGGGCCTTTAAACAAAAAAAGTAAGCGGACCAAAGCGCGAATCGAAAAATCACAAAGACAAAAACAAAAACACACACAGAGCGCAGTTAGATGGCAAGCGTTCTTAGCTTTGAGAGCAGAACAACAACAAAGCTGAGTGGGAGTTAAGCACAAAAAGAAAAAGAACTATGCACAAGCGAACGCACACACAAACCTGTGTAAAGGGAGGAGCTGCTAAGCGAGCAAAACAGAAACACCAACAAAATACACAGCACAGACGCCTCAAAATTAAAATATTGTTAAATCAATGATGTGAAGATGCACAACTGAAAAGTAAAGCACAAACCGATGGTGGGCAATACTAATAAAATTGTTTATGCTAAATTTGCACAATAATAGGCGCGTTAAATGACACAATTAATTAATTGTTGCGGAGCACAAAAAAAAACGTCAAACACTCACAAGACTCTCTCTCTCTTTGTCGGAGTTGTTCAGTTGCTCTTTTGCTGTGAGTTGTTCACCCAGAGTTGTTCAGTCGCTCAGTGAGTCTTGTTCTTTCAGAGTTGTTCAGTTGCACTTGTTCTGTGAGTTGTTCACCCAGAGTTGTTCAGTCGCTCAGTGAGTCTTGTTCTGTCAGAGTTGTTCAGTTGCTCTTGTTCTGTGAGTTGTTCAGCAGCTATTGTTCTGTCTCTATTGCTCCGTGAGTTATTCAGTATCTAATTCAGAGATTTGTTCAGAGAGTTGTTCAGTAACTAGTTCAGTGAGGTGATCAGTGACTTAACTTAGTTCGGTGACTGCATGGCAACCCTGTGTTAAGCAGTCTTCTGGTGAGGCAGTCTCGTCTGTTGTATTTATTCAGATTGTCTTTGACCAGAAAGCACAGCGATGTTTGGAACCATTTCACCGAAATGGATAATAAAAAGGCAAAGTGTAAATACTGCAGCGTCACTTCAAGTTGTAACTCACAAAGCAATCTAAGCCGCCACCTTAAAAGCAAACGCCCGGCTGCGGTGGAGCCAGTTGCCCGACAGAATAACAACAACAACGAGAACTCTGCAGTTCCGGGAAACGTCGAGCAAGTCGAACTTATAAGCCAGTAGTTAAGTATGTCTTTCATTTCAATACACTTTGGCTCGTGAGCTACTCAACAATTAAGCAACTCAACAACTGAACAACTGAGCAATTTGACTGAGTTGACTCACTTTTAAAAAAAAGAACAAGTGCACATGTTCACTGAAATGAACAACCTTTACCCAACACTAATGTGTATATGAGTAGATCGATTAAAAGTGGTTCTTATGATCTAGTTCACATTGTTAACCTATCGATATTGGAGTTGCCACATGTTATTATTTAAAATACTAAATATCCATCACGCCTCCACTTAAGCTTTGTATTACAATAGTATATTAATGAAGCAAGATGGATGACAATGTAACAACTAATATGACTAATATTTTCAATTTCAAATTCATTTTCTTATGACTTTACCATCCTTTCGAGGTCTTAGATTCATTTGTTTTTCTTCATCATTCACCTTCTCTCCATCACCAAGTTTTTCAGAGCCCGTCTCAGTTAAAATTTCTGTTCTTACTCATTTGATTACAGTGTCGTTTGCTCTCCTTATTATTGCGAGTATGAATGCATATGTAACACCTTGGACCTAGCTGTTGCTTAACTTTAGCTTCTGACCATTTAGCTGTATTAGGGTCTCGGTAATCACGAATAAATACCGGTTCATTTTTGTTAAAATCTACAGCTCTGTTACTTTTGTGATTGGATATGCTTTTCTCTTTGTTTCTGATAATTGTTTCTCTAACTGGAGGTGGTTTAAGTAAACTGAATCGAGATTTCAGAACTCTACCAAAGAATAGTTTTGAAGGACTTTCTCCTGTCGTACAATGTTTAGAGTTTCTATAATTAAATAAAAATTTATTTAAAATCGTATTAAGGTCTCGATTTCCATTACCATTTAAGGATGCTATGAGTGATTTCTTTAATGTTCTGACAAAATTTTCAGCTTGTCCGTTAAATGCTGGATGTCCCGGTGCTGTAAATATGTGCTTTATGACATTTTTACTTGTAAAGTCTTTGAATTCGGTTGACGTAAATTGTCTTCCATTGTCGCTAACAAGGGTATCAACTAGTCCGTATCGCCAAAAGATTTCTCTTAACGAGTTAATAGTGAAAAATGATTTTCTTTCCTTTGTCTTAACAACTTCAACCCATTTAGTAAAAGAGTTTACTATTACTAGTAAATAGAAGTTATTGATGGGACCTGCAAAATCGACATGAATTCTACTCCAGGCTGAGTGTGTAGGTTCCCATGGAATCAAAGAACATTTTTCTGGACTTGAGCTTAATTATTGACAATGTTTACAATATTTTATCATACTTTCTATGTCTGAATCAATTTTGGGCCACCAAATATATGATCTGGCTAAACCTTTAGTTTTAACAATGCCCATGTGTGAACGATGTAGTTCATCAAGTACTGATTGCTGGAGTTTTTGTGGAATTACGGTTCTGTAACCCCAAAGAATGCAATCATATTCGATAGAAAGTTCAATTCCCTTGTTTTTAAAATATTCATATTCAGTCCCTTTCAAATTTTACAATCTATCTTCTTTGATAGCTGCATGACCTTTGCAAGAATAGGGTCACGTCTGGTTGCTTTTGCAATTTCTTTATATGTTAAGTGTAAGTGATTGTTAGACTCAGTGTAATTTACAAAGTTGCTTTCTTCAAAATCAATCACTGTTTCAAATTGTGGTATTCTTGATAGCTCATCAGCTTCATTAGCTTTACCTTTTACATATTAAATAGAATAATTGAATCCTGACAATATAAATGCCTATCTCTGAACTCTTGCTGATGCCATTTGTGGCAATCCTTTTCCTTCCCCAAATAAGAATTTTAATTGCTTGTGGTCGGTTTTCAATATAAAATGTTGTCCCAGTAAATACTGCTTTAGTTTGATCACACAAAATTTTGGCTATTGGTTTCACTGTACCATCTGGTAATCTGTCTGCAACTGCTGAGTTACTTGCATCCGTACATAAAATGATTGGTAGTGAACTGTCAAAGTGTACTAATTCTTGATCTGAATCAATTTCTGCTTTGATAGCTTCAAAAGATCGTTGACATTCTACTGACCAATTAAATTTAACATTTTTTTTGTGAAGTTCTTAAAATGGATTTATCTTTTGTGTAAATTTCGAAATAAATTTCGAATAATGATTAGCCATTCCTATGAATGCTCTGACTTGGGTCACATTTGTTACAATCGGACAATTAATAACACTTTTGCATCTATCCATGTTCTTTTGTAATCCATTTTTTTCAATCGTGAATCCCAAGTACGACACTTTCTCTTGCAAAAATTGGCATTTGCTTATGTTAAGCTTGAGTCCTGCAGTTTGTAGCTTATTAAGTACAATTTTATGAGTTTTAATATGCTCTTGGACATTTTTTCCTGTAACTGTAATATCATCTTGATATACAACGATATGTCTATGTGGGTACTCCAAGTACATAGATGTTGAGATTTTTCATCTAATAATGAAAATAGTTCACCTCCGCTTAAGGCTGCGAAAATTTCATCGATACGTGGTAGTGGATACTTGTAATCAACCATTTATTGATTGTGACTTTGTAGTCTCCACAAATTCGTAAATTACCATCTAATTTCAAGATTGGAACCAAAGGTGTTCCCCAATCTGAATGATCAACTGGTTCTAGTATACCTCTCCGGATAAGATCTGTAAGTTCATCTTCTACTTTACATTTCCAAGCTAATGGAATAGCACTAGGTTTAAAAAATATTTGCTTTGCTTTTTCATCAATTGGCAATGATACCTCACATAATTTAAAAGTACCTAGCTCATCACTAAACAGTTCTTTAAACTCACTTTTAATTTCTTCAATAATATTCCGAGTATTTACTTCTATATTATTCACTTGTGTCATTTCAAATTTAAATGCTATGGGAAAATCTCCTAGCAATTTTTGACTATTAAAATTTAAAAAGGCTTCATGGTTCCATTGTATGTTACTTGCATAGAACTCATCGCCTATTTTGATTTTGTCACCTGTGTAACTCACGAATTCCTTTTTGAATGTTTTAACTTTCCTTAGTTGCTGAGTGTTTAGACAATTTTGAGAAATCAAAATGCATGGAGATCCTGTATCACAAATAACCTCCAAGACGGCGCCATCAATATTTACTGATAATTTATACGCCTAAGTATTACTATTCGTTGCAAAATAAATATAATTATTTAAATTTTTTAATGAACTTTCATCAGAACTTAAAACATAATTGATATTCTTTTTATTGTTACGGCATATATTCGATAGATGTCCAGTCTTCCCACAGATATGGCATTTAACAGTCTTGTATTTACATGGCTGCGAATTGTGGTTACGCCACCCACAGTGAGAGCATGCGCTTTTCTTATTTCTCCACATCTTGTTGTTCTTCTTGATGTCTGCATTCGCTCTTTGTCTCAATTTTTCTCTCGTCGCCAAATATGCTATGTCTTGCACGCTTACATCTTTATTAGTATATATGTGTATATGAGTAGATCGATCACAAGTGGTTCTTATGATCTAGTCCACATTGCTAACCTATCGATATTGGAGTTGCCACATGTTATTATTTAAAATACTAAATATCCATCAGTAAGTGATAGAGGTTTGACGTGTATGGGACAAAAACTTATTATACTTGTAGTCAGATGGATATTATTTTTAGTTTGGGCCACGCCCCTTCCCGCCCCCGCAATATATAGATCGTACCTTCAAGACACATTTAGGATTAGTAACGATCGGATGAACGGTTGTCGAGTGATAATTTCGTTGGTCCATAGTATGTTATAGTCGGCCTTGTCCGACTTTCTTATTTGTTTATGATGATTTTCCCTATCAGAGTCAGGATCCTCTGGTGGGAGAAGCTCCGAATGATGGTCCTTAGTCGGTGCTCCTCTTGTGGAGGAGTACGCTCTACATCCATCTCCTCTTCACTCTGATCTTCAACAACGCTAGCTGCTAGGTCAGCAAGCGCCTTACCGTATGTCTTACATACCTCCATGGATACTCTGCTCGCTCCATAATATAAGATTCCGTTGAACTTAGTTAAGTAATCGACAAAATCCTTATCAATTTGGAATGTGACTATAATGGTTGGCTCTGTTAAGCACTCCACTCTAATCACCTTCCAATTGCTGGTATGGGCACTTGGGTTTAGCATCCTCATCAATTGTAGAATTTTTTTCCGGCTCCGCTGGGTGTACAGGTATCCAAGTTCGGGCCCTTCTACAAAAATTACCCCTATAAAACTTTTTGAAGCAGAAGTGTCTATTAGGCCACTTATAGTTTTTCAAAGAAGCGCGACTTGGGCATACAGTCGGAGATCTCCTACGCTATTAATTTTCGAGAAGAGTATCGTCCTTTTCGACTCTCCACGGTTCCCAAAAAAGATAAGCTGGCAGCGGAAAATCCTTAATGTGCTTCTTCTCCTCATGCAATGATAAAGTTGTCCAGGACTCTTGTGCACTTGATTATGGCATTTGCACTTCTCGGAGAATTCTCAAGCTCGTTCTCAAAACGTCTAAACAATGCTTTGAGGTGTCCAAACGCGTTTGCCATAACTCGTCTGCTCATGGAAAGCTAGTGTTGCATTACTTCTCACGTTGCGTTTGCATTTCCTCCTTGCTCCATTTTGGTTTTTTAAATAATATTTTTTCTTCCTACTACTTATGTTTTGTATTTTTTATTCACACAGAGTTGTCAGATTTTTTTGAAGCTGCGATTTTGGTGTGAACGCATGCTGCGGGTTTTCGCAGCTTCGGCTATGCTGCCCCCAGTGTAAAAGGCTTTTACTATCCAAATTGTTAGGGCATTTTTTAGCATATTTATGCTTACGTTGCTTTCTAAGCTCGTTTTTTTTTGTGGATCACATTTTACAGGAATATCTATGACCGTGCTTACCACAATTCCAACAGGAAAGCGCCATCGCTGCGATATAAGGGTTTTCTAAGGCATCTGCATCAGCTTATCTGACAAAGTCAAGATTGACTCATTATATACGAACTTCCTGGGAAGCGAAAGGTTTTGTATTCGCTAAACTACTGATGTCTTCGCTCTGGTCTTAGTACCTTTTGCGCGCATGTTTGCAATTTGAATAGTGTGCTGTTTATAGCTCCTCTGCTAAACTAATAGTAAATCTACTAAGGGTGGAGAAACAGATCGTACAACTTTCTTTGTTTCAAGTTCGAGTGTTAAAACAAGCGTGATGAAAGAAGTGATTACACCGAGTTTTTAACAGTAGAACTGCGTGATCGACTTCTTGGGTGCTAACGCAACAAATTGGTTAGCTATTCGGACACTGAAGTGATCGATCAGGAATTCTCAGCATAAACATTTTTTCTGACTTAGGTTCAAAAATTATTTCAGCGATATAACAACAATAAAAAAACAAGAAAGAAAGTCTGTCAAGCCCGACTATAACATACTCCGTACCAGCGAAATTATACGCTCAGCATAAATTTTGATGCTGGAGTAGGAGCTGAAAGCAGCCCTGTTATTGCGCTGCAGCAGCGAACAGTCTTTTGATTATAACTCGAGAAACGATAATCCAATCTTCACCATTACTTTGGCGGATCGATATGTTATCCTAATTACCAAATATGTCTAGAAGGAACAAACCATCTTTCTTTAAAACTGTGGGAGATTTGACGTTTCTTAATTGGTTCTTAATTGGGGCGGAAAGGGGCATGGCCAAAATTGAAAATAAACTTGATCTGCCTGCAGACATAAGAAGCATAAATTTTGATGCTGCAGTAGCAGCTGAAAGCAACGCTGCTACTGCGCTGCAGCAGCGTACAGTCTTTGATCATAACTCGACATCCGTTAATCCGAACTTCACCATTCCTTTGGCTGATCAATAAGTAACCCTGATTACTAAATATATCTACAAGGTACGAGCCGTCTATCTTTAAAACTGTAGGATATATGATATATTTTTTGTTCAAAATGCGATGGCGGGAGGGGGCGTGACCAAAATTGAAAATAAACTTGATCTGTCTGCAAGTATATGTTTTTGTCCCGTACACATTAAACCCTTAATTCATGCCATCTCTGAGATCTGTGCGTTCATACGGACAGACGGACATGGCTATTTCGACTGGGCTGTTGATGCTGATCAAGAATATACATACTTTAAGGGGTCGGAGATGCCTGCTTCTGGATATTGCATACTTTCGGTGCACTACAGCCGAATATAATAGCCATATAACATATTATAAAGCTTAACAATGCGTTTTTAAGCAGTTACTCGAAAACCGCTCTACCTGTGGTATATGGTATTCGGAATCAATTTTACATGGGAATCACCTATCCATTAGGGTGGGCCAGTAATTTTGTGTAACATTAAGCTAATTATGGCAATTTTTAAAGACGTTATCTTGACTTAATTTATTTGCAGAACCTTAGTCCAAATGGAGGCGACAACGAGAGATTTACAGAAATGTGATCCAAACATTTCGCAATTTATGCTCGATGGTAAGTTTTATTAAAAATGTTTTTGCATCGATCAGCAGCTGTCCATTGTTCCACCAAGATGTAAATATACAACAGACAATAAATTACGTTTATTGGGGACTCCCAATAAAAATGGGTGTTCGGAACTTAACAAAAATGCCTCTACGAGCCCCGACTACGATCCCACGAACATAAGTAACCTAGCTGATAAACGCATGTCAATGATCAAACATGACGAGCCTGACGTAAACCATAAAATGCACCAAGTAGTTGTCTACGATAAATTCTAAGGAGGTTTGCCCAAGAAAAAACGTCATATCTCCCACAGTTTTGAAGATAGATGGTTCGTACCTTCTGGACATCTTTAGTAACCGATCCGCCAAAAGGTTGGGAAAAATCGGATGAACGGTAGTCGAGTAATGAGGAAAACAAAATTATGCTTGGTGGCATCGACCGCAGCTGCTATGGGCGGCACTTCACACACCTTAACACAATCATTGGGAGGTATAAAGTGGAGTATAGTTGGTCTTGATCGACTTTTTAACTTGTTTATCTTAATTTTAGCATATTACGATACGAAAAGTTTCTTCTTAATAACGGGAAGCTCGATTTTGATTTTAGACCCATGGTTTCTTGGGCAAACTTTTTTAGCATTCATCGTAGATTACGATTTTGACAACCACTTGGTGCATTTTTTTAGTCCATACGAATTGACCTACTCTAGTGTGAATGCTTTGTCGAGAAAAAAATTGACCCACTCTAATTCACATGCTTCGTCTTACAAACGAAGCAATAGATAAGTTAGATTTAAGGTATGAATTCAATGGAATAAAAGCAGGATCGCTCAGAAAAGCAATCCAGTACAAATATAAAATTCCAAGCGTGATCAACTTAAGTGTATAATCCTATACATTTTTTGGTCCTTCGAACCGACAAGATTTCCTTGAAAGACTAGTAACTCAGTGCAGAGTTAGGCGTTTTCCGGGGCTTAAGACAACGAAAACAGTGGCTTTAATTAAAACTGTAAATTGAGACAACAGGGTCTACTTGGAGACCAATCAAAACAAAAAAACAAAAATCAAACGCATAACCAACAAAAAAAAAACCCAAAAAAATCCAGCAATATGTAAATGACTTGAGTGATTTTACATGAATTTTGAATTGACCGATTAATCCTTTGGGCCGTCGCCCAAACACCCTTACTTACTAACATGCACCGTAAGCTGGTTTGAACCTTGAACCAAAATGAGTATATTTACAATCGGTGTTCGGAATTGAACAAAGATGGCTCTACGAGACCCGACCACGATCCCACGAACATAAGTAACGTAGCTGATAAACATGTCAATGATCAAACATGACGACCCTGACGGAAACCATAAACAAGTCAATGTTTATGGTTGAACAATAAATATTAATAGGCATTTGACAAGGGTATCTAACCCCACGCATAGGGACCCCTTAAGATGCACAGGCGATGCACCCCTCCCACTAGACCGACACATATGTGTGCATATGATAATTACCAACGCACAAGCACATAAACATACACATGCCTCGTCTTACAAACGAAGCAATAGATAAGTTAGATTTAAGGGATGATTTTAACAGATTAAAAGAAGGATCGTTCGCAAGAGCGACTCAGTACAAATATTGCATTACAAGCGTGCTCAATTAAAGTGTATGATTCTATACATTTTTTGGTCCTTCGAACCGACAAGATTTACTTGAAAGACTAGTAAGTCAGTGCAGAGTTAAGCGTTTTCCGTGTTTTCGATGAAAAGGTAGCAAAGTTCAAAGCTAACCACTCATCATTGATCAAATTTGGAAATGGACAGCTACGCTATTGTGGAGCCCATGTCAAGAATTGGAATTTTGATGACGGTGAAAGACGAAAAGCACAAATCGGTATTGGCCGTATACAAACACAATGAGGTTGACACCGATAACATTATCGAGATGAGGATTAAGGCCACAGCGATGTTGGAAAGACTAGAAAGAAAGCAGATCTAAAGGATTCAAGGCCAACTTCGACCTTGGCAGCTGTGCAATCTATACCAATTATGCAGATACCGCAATTCTCAGGAAACCCAGACGAGTGGCTTCCATTCCGCCAATTATACGAGCAACTTATACACAATAATGCGGATATCAACGAGGTTCAGAAGTTCAATTATCTGAAATCGTATCTCAAGGGAGAAGCTACAAAGGTAGTAGGCCATTTACTCCAGAGCGATGCTGCAAATTATGAATTGGCCTGGGATTTAATTTACAAGCGGTATGAAAATAACAGAAAAATCTTCTCTGCCCATTTGGACGAAATTTTGGATCTGCAACTCTTGCGAATGACATCTCAAGAGGACATACGCGTTTTTATGGATGCCGCAAAAAATTATATTTATGCTGCAAAGATGCATTAAATGATGTGATGGAATTTATTGAGCACCTATTTAACTTAGTAAGCCCATTGCCAAAAGGAAGTGGTTATGAAACAATCACAACAAAGAAGTAGCCGATTCTGCTCTATTAATGGGCACGACATATTGAAGTGCCAAAAGTTTAGAGGAATAGCGACTGTAAAACGAAATGAGTTTGTCAGATAACATCGCTTGTGCTATCGATGTTTTGGTGCACATAGTATGATAGACTGCAAGAAATCTTGGAAATGCGTCAAATGCAACAGAAACCACAACACATTGCTTCATGAGGAAGCAAAGAACGAGAGTGTAAACTGCCTCAAACAAAAGAACGGGCAGGAAACTCTACTAGCTACAGCTCTGATAAATGTCAAAGATTCGACTGGCAATTATCAAATATTAAGAGCACTTATGGATGGAGGATCGCAAAGGACAATTATATCAGAGGAAGCTGATCAACTTTTAAAGCTGCCAAGGACAAAAGAGGTGGTGGAAATCCAGGGAATATTCTCCAATGGCATAGAGATTTCCAAGAACAGCGTTCAACTGAAAATGAAACAAATTTGAAACAAGCACTGAGGCATTAGTGTTGTCAAAATCACAGAGAGTCTTGCCAATCAACAATATTGACATTAACATCAATAAGGACTGGAAAAATTGTAGTCTTGCCGATCCCAACTTCACCAAGGCCAGATGGATAGACCTCATTGTTGGCGCAGATTTGTTTCCTGCCATTATGATGGGCCAGGTAAAAACTGTTGAAGGGACACTGGGCCAAAAAACGAAAGAGCATAGCCGAATAAGCCTGGGAAAAGTGCCCCAGGAGATTTTTGAATATTTTGAATTTTTGAATATTTGATGATGTGATGACTGAAGACAACACTGTTGAGGGATGTATCAAAACTCAACAAAAACTTCGGAATGTGATGCAGAAAGCTGGCATGAGCCTAAGGAAATGGATCGCCAATGACGAAAACATTATTGCTACAATCGAAAATAAAAGCAAAGCCGACAAAATCACGATAACAAATAGAGGAAAGTTAACTTCGGCTCAGCCGAAGTTTGTATACCCTTGCAGCACGTCTATTAACTTATTCGAAGGACATATCCACTGAAAACAAACAAGTTTTTCTCAATAAGACTACAGGGTTGCCCAAATTCGACGGACCCATGTTTTTTTTTAAAAAAATCAAAGAAAAAAATTAAAATTTGGCGGTTGGCAATCTTAATCATTTAATTTGTTCCAAGTAGATTTGTTTACATCAATTTTTGAATATGATATCTCTCAAATGGCCGCCTCTGGCGTTGATGGCGTATTGTGCCCTTTTTGCAGCATTTTCCATCGTTTTCGCCAACATTTCGGCCGGAATAGCGGCTATTTCTTCACGAATGTTGTCCTTGAGCTCTTCTACGGTCCTTGGCTTGTTAACGTAAACCTTTGACTTCAAATATCCCCACAAGAAGAAGTCAGGCGGCGTCAAATCGGGCGAACGCGGTGGCCAGTCCAAATCACCACTTTTCGACATCAAACGGCCAATTGTTTCAAAACAATTTCTTCAGAAAATCGATTGTTATGCGACTTGTGTGCGGTGGAGCGCCGTCTTGTTGAAACCAGAACTGCCTCATACGCTTTCGACGAATAATTGGCATCACAAAATTGGTCATCATGTCGCGATAACGCTCCTGGTTGATGGTAACAGCATGGCCATTTTCATTTTGGAAGAAAAACGGCCCAATGACCGTTTTCGCACTAACGCCGCACCAAACTGTGACTTTTTCGTCATGAGAGGCACTTCTTGAATCTCCTGAGGATTTTCAGTGGCGTAAATACGGCAATTTTGCTTATTTACGGTCCCATTCAATGTGAAATGGGCTTCATCGGACATGATAATTTTGTTTTCACAGTTGACTTGTTCTGTTGAATGTAAATTTCAACTATTTCGGAGCGCTCGCGTGGCGTGTATTGTTCCATGGTAAAAATCTGCTTGGACTGACGCTTCAAACGCGGTATGTCATTAAGCGATCTGACATCTCTGTCAAAAGTTATGGCGTTGCCAGATGGGTCCGTCGAATATGGACAACCCTGTACTTTTCTGACTCTACTTTTGTATGACAGCCATACTATATAGACAGGCTTATTATGGAAACGACAAGCCCGAGTCCCAAAAAGGGACTGCAGCACGATCTATTTATGTCCAGGTGTATGGTTTGACTTATCGGAGAAAGTGTTTTCAATATATAACGTGAAATCATTGGAAAAAATACCAGCACCGCTTAAAAGATTATATTGACAAGCAAACCACAGTAACCAAAGCATCAGAAATTTGGTGAAGATAACGTCAGAAAAAGCTAACAGCAGTTTTAAGGTAATGACCGACAAAATGGACAACATTATGGAGACGATAAATGAAGAGTTCCTAGTCTACAGGGAATCTATAGAATAGTTTTTGCTGATGACCCAAATCCAAAAGTGGGTTGATGAGACAGAAAAAAAATGCAGGCAAGGGTCATGGATCTGTTAATGGACATTAACAATGGGAAAATCAACCCCATACTCATCAAACCTGCTCAAATGATAAAAGAGATGAGCATCATTCAACAGTCGCTACCACGAAATCATGTTTTGCCATCCCTTGACATCGGTATACAAGTAATTAACTGCGCAAGGAATTTTTAAGACCGGTGTCATAGTGATAGAGGCCGAAATTCCGCTAAATCAGCACTCGGACATTTTTAAAATCATTCCACTACCATTGGAAAGAAATAAGCAGAGGATCGTTGCACAAGTATCTGCAAACTATCTGATCTTCAGCTCAACATTTGACTCCTACCATCTGATGACAGACGCAAAACTAAATAAATGCCTGTATGAAAGAAAAAATTTTAGACTTCGCGAGTTATTATTAGAGAATTCCAGAGAAGGTCCATTTAGACGAACTTCACTTCTACACCGCAAGTCGACACTCATCGCTTGTCCTAGTGACAATCTTAATTATTGTGGTTATTTTGTACGCAAGTATGAGGTATCTGAAAAAGAGGCAATTGCAGGCGGTGACATTTTCTGGGCCCCCGAATAAGTATTAATAGGCACTTGACAAGGGTCATGATGTATCTATCCCCACGCGTAGGGACCCTTTGAGATGCACAGGCGAAGTACTCCTCCCACTAGACCGACACATATGTGTGCATATGGTAATTACCAACGCACAGACACATAAACATAGACAGCAATAGATAAGTTAGATTAAAGGTATGAACTTTAATGAATAAAAGAAGGATCGCTCGCAAGAGCAATCCAGTACAAATATAAATTACAAGCGTGCTCAACTAAAGTGTTTAATCCGATACAATGGGAAAAGGGGGATTGTGAAATTCTGCAAACAAATTTAGCAGAAAGAAGAAAACTTTTCCGACCCAAAAAAAAAAAAAAATTAACTTGACGAGTCGATATAGTCATGTCCGTCTGCCGTTCGCCTGTCAGTATGGACGCGTCGATCTCAGTGATTATGAGAGATATGCATGAAGTTAGTGTATACCATACGCAGATCAAGATTTTTTTAGATTTGGCAAGCTCCCCGTGCGTTTGTGTGTATGTGTGAGTGTGAATGTTAAACATTCAATACTATATATTTTAGTATATAAATATATATAAATCAAAAATAAATGAGCACAAATGAACAGAATATTTTGCCCCCTTACTTGTTATGTTTTTATGCTAGGTGATGCCGAAAGCAAGCCATCACCGGATAGGCACAGTAACCCTTGACACTCATACGAACATAGTTAACCATCCGGCAGTCAGCTAGGGGTAACCATCAGCCTGGCCCATTAGCGCAGATTTAAGTGTCTGCCATTCGCCAGGCAGCCATCGGTCTGGCCATTCTCCATTAATCATATGGCAGCCAGTTAAGGGTAACTATCGAAACGGCAGATCGGCTCAGCACTACCAAATACTTTAATTGTGGCAGCCGTCGGCCAGCACATTTACCAGATAACAATTCGGCAGTCGGCTAAGAGTATCATCAGCAGGCCAATCATCCATAGAAATGACTTTCGGTACATTGATATTTTATACCCTGTTCCCATTGAAAATGGGAAAAGGGGGATCATGAAGTTGTGCGAATGTATGTAACAGGGAGAAGGAAACATTTCCGAACCCATAAAGTATATATTCTCTTGATCAGCGTGAACAGCCGAGCCATCCTAAATCTGATCTGATTGTACTTTTTAGAATAGATAGATAGATAGACCACGAGGCTGTAACTTGAAAATTGTGGATCTGAGGAGGTCTTGGCTTTTTAGTGATAAAAGGGGGACGGGGTTTAATTTTCCAAATCTGAAACAAACTTGATCTGCGTACACCATAAGTCTACCTTCATGCAAAAATTGGTGGCTCTATCTCTTATAGTCTCTGAGATCGACGCGTTCATACAGACAGACAGACGGACGACTCGGCTTGGCTGTTCACGCTGATCAAGAGTATATATACTTTATGGGTTCGGAAATGTTTCCTTCTCCCTGTTACAAACATTCGCACAACTTCATGATCCCCCTTTTCCCAATTTCAATGGGAACAGGGTATAAAAAGGAACTAGAAACATAGCCCTCACATAGAACTCATCTGGAACCTTCAATACTGTACACTTTCGAACTCAGGGGTTAATTGGTCACTGTTAAAGCCACGTAATGCTACTGGAGTACAACCTCGATTTTTCGAAATTCTGCCGCTCAGCTATCTATTCTGTCCCAGTGTTTCTTGTCGACAAGTCTGAAAATTTGGGATTCGCCATTAACAAGACGAGACAGATGAGTGTGGAAAACATTGCCTCTTACGGCCACCAGCGATAACATAGCTTTATTTATCAAATGAAACAATTAATAAATTAATAATTCCTCCGTGACACCGGTTTTGTTTTATAGAACAGTAGCATTTGGTACATTGCACACTGGTCCAAATGCCAAAAATTTTGGCAGTATTTAATTTTTTTTATGTGTAATGCTAGGCGGACGTTGACGTACAATGCGCAGTACGTTCAAGCGGCCCATGCGACACCAAGCCTAAGCTTGTTACGCGCGAACCCCAGGAAAAAAAATGAGCCCACCGCCAGCCCAACCAACCGAGGGGCGCAGCCGCCAACGTGCGACACGAAAACCAGAAGGAAAATTATACAAAATTGTTAACTACGGGCTAGATGTGTTAAAATATCGGTTTTTAAAGCAGGAAGAGAAAGCGCCGAGTTGATTAAACGGAAGAGTTTATTGTAATCAGCATAGAGGACTCTAACCAGATCATGTCAATCATAGTTAGTAGTACAACGATTTAGAGAGCAATTTATGTGAACACATTCGTTTGTTTTGATCTTCGCTTATGAACTGTCTTTATTTCCGTTGTTTCTTGCTTAGCTTAGGTATTAGTGTGACCCTTAGTCAAATACATGTATGGCATTTCTTAACGCTTATTAATATAACATATGGAGTACTCCTGCTACAATTAGTTATAGGGTACTCCTGCTACAATTAGTATAGGGTACTCCTTGCCTGCTACAATTCGGCCATCCTGACCGGAGTGCTCCTGAACTCCATAAGGGAATTCTGTTTGTATTTACATTAAGGCTTAAATGCTATATTATTTACATTGGATTTAATTTTACATTATTTACATGATAAGACTTAAATCTTAGTCTTCCTCCTTTTCCTTCCTTTTATTTACATCTAAAAACGGACGTATATTTGCAATAGCCCAAACTCCTTTATGTAGACATATAACATAAACCTATCATATACCTATCATTGCGCAACACCTTCATTACTCTATACGGCCCCTTAAATTTGGGTATTAACTTTTTCGAAACACCAACATGAGTGTCAAAGTTTTTTACCATAACAAAATCATCTTCTTTATACTTATTGGGCTCTTGACGTTTTTTGTCAACTGATTCTTTGTTATATGCCTGCACTTTCTGTTGATGAGTGTTTGCTTCTTCACGGATTTTAATCAAGTCTCTTTCTTCTTGTTTATCATTCAATTCCTTAAGTCTTTCTTTTAACTCATCTGATACTGATCCCTTTTGTGACACTCCAAAAAGAACTTTGCTAGGGTGATCATTTATGGTTCTTTGAATGGTATTGTTCAGTGCAAACTCATCCTTTTGTAACACAACATCCCAATGTAAGCCTCTATCAGGATCTACCAACTTCGCAATCATTGGCCCTAAACTTCTATTTACCCTTTCCACTTGTCCATTTGCCTGAGGAGATCCTGTTGCTATCTTTATATGCTTCACTTCATTTTGTTACAAAAAACTTTCAAAATCCTTCGACGTAAAACTACTTCCTCAATCAGACACAATGCAACTTGGCTTGCTATAGGCTTTAAAGTAATCTTTCAACGCATTAATTTGTGGTTTTTGTGGCATACAACCTAACAAATTTAGTGAAGGCATCTATAACTACTAGAATATGTTTATTTGCCCTACCTTTATTAACTGGACCAAAGTGGTCTATATGCACTACCTCAAACGGTACTGATTGTTTTGGTATGTTATGCAGAAATCCTTCTTCTTTGTCATTTTTTGCCGAATATGCTATACACTTTAAGTAGTTCTGTATATGCTGATTGGCCTTGGCCCTAATATTAGGAAACCAATAACTCTTGCATATTGAATCTTTCATTTTGTCTATTCTTACATGACCCAACTCATCATGATATTTATACATTACATGCCCTTCCATTTCTTCCGGTACGCAGAATAATAATGTTTGACTGTCTTTCTTCTTATATATAACTCCATTTCTCATTTCATAATATTTATGCTCCGTTTCCTGCAAAATATCCCTCAACTTCTTTAACTTTTCATCTCTGCTCTGACAAATAACTAAGTTGTCTTCAAATGTATTAGCATCAACAGTTAATATCTGTGTATTTCTACTGAGTGCGTCAACATGTTGCATTTTTTTACCCGCTCTATGTTCCAAAGAATATTCGTAATTTTGAAGCTCCAGTGCCCATCGGGCTATTCTCGGATTCAGCTCCTTTTTATTCAACGTCATTGTGAGTGCACTACAATCAGTTACAATCTTAAAATGTATGCCTTGTAGATAAATTCTGAATCGTTGAAGAGCACTTACTATGGCTAACGTCTCCAATTCGAAACTATGATACTTAGCTTCTGCTTCTGTCGTCCGTTTTGAAAAGTAAAACACTGGGTGCCATCTACCGTCACTCTTTTTCTGCATAAGTATTGCTCCAAACCCCAACGCGCTCGCATCACAATGCAGTTCTGTCGGATCACCTGGGCTGTATAAAGCTAGTATCGGTGCATTTAATAAGTTATTCTTAAGCATTTCAAGACATTCCAGTTCTTCCTTACCGAACTTAAACTGCTTGTCTTTTCTGACTAAGTCGTATAATAACTTTGCCTTGGACGAAAAATCTTTCACAAACCGCCTAAAATAAGAACACAAGCTCAAGAAACTCTGAACTTCGTGCACCTTCTTCGGCACTGGAAAATCTTTTACCGCTTGCAATTCTTTACTCCTGACACTGTGTACCCCAAGTACTTGGCCTCAGTTTGAAGAAATTCGCACTTATCTAATCTGAATTCCAACTTAATTGTGACCAATCTCCTAAATACCTCTTCTAATATTTCCATTTGACTTTCACTATCGTCCGTTGCTATCATTATGTCATCCATGTACACAATTACTTTGTCTGCTTTTATAAAATCAGCAAAGATTTTGTTTACAAATCTTTGAAATACCGCAGGCGCATTTCGCAACCCAAATGGAATTCTAAGCCCCTCAAATTGTCCCATAGGAGTCGTAAAAGACGGATACTTAATAGAATCAGAATAAACATGAAAATATCCGTTCTTAATATCCAATTTTGTACAAAACATTTTTCCCGACAATTTATCCAGATCATCAATAAGTGGCTTTGGGTAATTGTCTTTTAACATCCATTTGTTAATTGGTCGAAAATCACAACACATTCTTAGTTCACCCGTTTTCTTATTTACTAACACAACAGGTGATGCATACTCTGATTTACTTGGTCTTATCCAACCCTTTTCCAAATATTCATCTAATAACTTCTGTACTTGCTTCTTCTTAGCATACGACAATCTTCTAGGAGAATAATTGAACGGCTTAACATTTTCAAAATGAAGCTTCATCTCGCACTTTACCTCTGGTACTAATGGTCTTTTAGCTGTTCTATATGATTTCTCAAACATATTCTCAAGTCTTTCCTTTAGTTTCTGATTACAGTTTTCTCCCACTATTAAGTTTTCTTCCGTTTGTACACATGGGTGTTCTATTGGTAACACACTAAAATGTGTTCGATTCATCTTTTCCTCAGCGTCTCTCCCTGTTATACCTTCCTTATCCAATCCTTGCTTCGTAAGTCGCACACCTCCACAGCCTTCCTCTTTCGCACTCTCACTTTCTGAACATTTATTTTTAAGCGACTTATCTGGTGAACATCTATCTAACACACACCTTTGTGTTAAACTCTCAACTTTTACACCTTCATCCAACAAATTTTCCCCTGACAAATACTTCTCTTCTGTCGAATACTTTTCAGCCAAAAACTCTTCCACTAAACACTCTTCTGCCAAACATTCTTCTGCTAAACACTCTTCTGATAAACATTCTTCTGCTAAACACTCTTCTGCCAAACATTCTTCTGCTAAACACTCTTCTGATAAACATTCTTCTGCTAAACACAGAGTTAAATTTTTCATTATTTCGCAAGTGTTGTCGTAAGCAAGAAATTTTAATAAAACTTATTGGGCTCCCGGAATCGATGAGGCATTCTAGAAGTAAGCACTGGTTATCGTAATTGTTAATTATAATATTAAAATACCTTACATATTCGTTGCGTAAAGTTTTTTCCTGACTGCAGTGAGATATTTGATGCTCCAAACTCCCGCAACTGTAGCACACCCCACGTTCACGCTTCGGCTTCTGACACTCCGCTGCAAAATGACCAATCGAGTTGCAGTTAAAACAGCGTGAAGACGCAGCGATCGGTTTGGCATCCAGATTTCTCTCCAAACGGTGTTTCCTTTCCGCACATTTCGGCCATGGAATCTTCTCAAAAGCTTGCAACAACTGAGCTGAACGCTCAAAGCATTGCATGAACGCCTACGAAGTTGTTCGTCTGGTATTCCTTCGATTATGTCTGTACCAAAGGTACATAGAGTATAATAAGTTTGTGCAAAAGTATGTAACATCCAGAAGAAAGCATCTCCGACCCCATAAAGTATATATATTCTTGATCAGCATCAACAGCCGAGTCGATATAGCCATGTCCGTCTGTCCGTCCTTCTGTCTGTCCGTATGAACGCACAGATCTCAGAGATAGAGGTTTGACATGTATGGGACAAATGCTTCTTATGTCTGCAGGCAGATCAAGTTTATTTTCAATTTTGGCCACGCCCCCTGCCGCCCCCTCAAT
The DNA here is from genome assembly GCA_035044965.1 of Lordiphosa andalusiaca. Taxonomy (NCBI): domain Eukaryota; kingdom Metazoa; phylum Arthropoda; class Insecta; order Diptera; family Drosophilidae; genus Lordiphosa; species Lordiphosa andalusiaca. The sequence goes on along the minus strand of JAWNNM010001899.1, from coordinate 58,291 downwards.
TTAGAAAAAACGTCATATCTCCTACAGTTTTAAAATAGGTGGGTTGTTCCTTCTAGATATATTTAGTAATAAGGATAACTTATCGATCAGCCAAAGGAATGGTGAAGATTGGATGAACGGTTTTCGAGTTATGATAAAAAGTCTGTACGCTGCGCAATGCAGAAGCAGCGCTGCTTTCAGCTACTACTGCAGCATCAAAATTTATGCTGAGCGTATAATTTCGTTGGTACAGAGTATGCTATAGTCGGGCTTGACCGACTTTCTTTTTTGTTTTCCTTGTAGTAAGCTGCAAATTCTTCGCCTGCCACCCACTTTCGAGATTGAAATTTTCGACGTAGCTGCATTTTGATTTCCTTCGATTAGAAATTTTCTACCATAACATCCAAAAGCTGCTTCACCGGCATGGTCAGACGGTTTTCATCTCCATACAGCCAAGATTGGGCACCACCGCTCAATTTGGACATAAGTAACATCCGCATCATGTTGTCATTTAAGTTGTAAACATTTTCTATTGCCTTGAGTTGTGCAACCCAAATGTGTACAAGGTCGTTCCCATCAAATGTTGGCAACATGTCCTTAATAGCACGCAGCATGTTGCTAACTATGTTGTCCGCGTTATTGCCAGCCACGGCGTTGCCAGCAGCTGCTGCGTTCTCTGCTCTCTCTTTCTCTGCCTTCTTCAGTACAGCGTTCTCTTATTTCATCAGCTCTAACTGTGATTTTAGCATTTTTATAGCGATTTCAGCTTCTCCTTGTTCGTTCATGTTGTCTTCTTCCCGATCATTTTCGTCCGCTTCGCTATCATTGCTGCCGTTTGTAGCATTTGCGCCAACTCCACCGCCGCCATCGTCGTGTTTTTTTACAGGCTCTATTCCATCATGATGATCTTCCCCAATTGGGCACTAACCACGAAACTCAACAGGAATTTCACCTAAGCGTGCCACCAATCTAGCCTTACTGCCGTTTGTTGGGTATCCCAATTCGTGCAACCAATTTCGCAATTGCGTTGTAAAATATTCGTCTGCGCCGACCGCTTGCATGTTGTTGTTGTTGCTGTATACAAGCCCACAGAGGATGAGGAAACAAATTTGTGTTTTATTTTCCTTTCTTTTTTGAATTGTCTTTTGCACACACACGAATTGTTCTTTAGTTGTATCACTTGGGCTTTATGCAAATTTTGTAAGCGTTTTCAGGATTAATCCCATTTCTGAAAATTTGTGGTAGAGGTGATGCCAGCAATTAATGTGAACACATCCGTTTGTTTCGATCTTCGCTTATGAACTGTCTTTATTTCCGTTGTTTCTCGCTTAGCTAAGGTATTAGTGTGACCCTTAGTCAAATACATGTATGGCATTTCTTAACGCTTATTAATATAACATATGGGGTACTCCAGCTACAATTAGTTATAGGGTACTCCTGCTACAATTAGTATAGGGTACTCCTTGCCTGCTACAAGGGGGCTAAGTAACGGGACGATGTAAACATTGAGAATAATTTGTGCACACCAACACTGATGAGTCGATTTTTCCCCATTACTAAGCCTATGTATGAAGATTTCACAAAGCATAACTCTACGGTTAAGTAAAGAGGGAAAAAATAATTAAAAGTAGTCTACTAGAGTAAGATGGTAAACGGACCGCCGGATTACAGTTCAAACCACGAAGAGCAAACAATAAGAATTGCTTTTGCACAGCTTCAATTCTTAATGGATCGAATATTGCGAATACCACACTCATGATCCATACTCAAGAATAGGACGGACAATAGAAGTGTAAAGAATTTCGGTAGTGTAGGGATCATCCAATTCCTCAGACCACCGTTTAATATGACACTGAGAGGTAAATTTAAGTTGATGGTCAAGAACTACCCCAAGATCATTAACTTCATTAAGGCGCTGTAATGCAACATTATCAAGCATGTAAGTGCCTAATTGTGGTAAACTTCTATAAAATGACATAACCTTACACTTCAAACCGTTAAGGTTCAAAAGATTATCTTGACACCAAGAGTGAAATGCATCCAAGTCAGCTTGTAAATTATAGCGGGAATATTATTATACGTTAAACATATTATCACATCATCGGCATACATTAGCACCTTAGAATGAGCCAAAACTGAAAGAAGATCATTGATGAAGATAGTAAAAAGCAGTGGACCAAGTCACTACCCTGGGGAACTCCAGAAGAAACCTGGATGCATTTAGAATAAGAATTACGAAATTGAATTTTTGGGTTCAAGTTTTAAGTGGTTCGGGCTTAGGTAATCAGAAATTCCACTAAGCAGTTATTTGGAAAGCCCATTGAGCTGAGCTTATGAATCAGTAAGGAGTGAATAACGGAATCAAAAGTCTTACTAAAATCAGGATAAATGACATCAGTCTGCATCTTACCAAAAAAAACCATTGATCACTGAAAATGTGAGTTCTAAGAGGTTTGAGGTATGTTGAAAGCAAGATAATGAAACTATGAGATGTCATAATTCTCTCAAAAGCCTTAGGAATTGCAGACAGCTTAGAAATACCCCTATAGAGGAATGATAACGGATTTCTTCCATGACAAAGGGTAAACAGATGACTCCAAAGACATTTGAAATAGTTTGTGAATAAACTTACATAGTGCATCCGCACCGAACCTAAGTACACAACCAGGCACTCCATCGGGGCCCGGTGCGTACACTGGTTTAACGGAGTAAAGATCGCAAAGGAGCAAGCTTTCAGACATCACGGGGCTAAAAATGCAATTAGACCAATTCAAATGATAAGGGTATGGTTGATTCTCACAGTACTTAGAGGACGAGTACGTTGATTTGAAAAACTTACCAAACAGATCGGCTATTGCTTGCTCAGTGTTTGCTTTCACATTACCATACCTCACCAAAGAAGGAAAAGTGAATGACCTACGTTTGGAGTTAACAAACGAATAATATTGCTAAGGATTTTGAGAGAATTGAAGCCTGCAACGGCTTAGATAATCTTTATATCATTGATCATTAAGCACATTAAAGCTCGAACGGGCAATTACAAAACGGGTGAACTCCGATGATTTACCGGATTTTTTATACTTTTTAAAATATCTTGACTTCTTATTCTTCAAGTTTGTTAGTTCCCTTGAGAACCAAGGCTGTAGTAACGTTGGAATGTTTAGATGTGTGTCCAACTTGGTTGCTCTCAAAGTCGCACGCATATTTTTGACCGCAAATGCAAACTCGATCGGTGGTTCTAGCCTGCCCCTTGGTGACGGTGAATTGCGAACATTGTCAATCAGCATTCTTATTATATGTTCCGGGCGGCCGAAGTCGGATGCAGGGTGTCCGTGATGGCGTCGTTGTCCGATCCACAACATGTGCAATGGAATTGGCTTGAGCACTTTGAGCATATGAACATATCGTCATTGTCCGGGGCGATACATATTTTACATCTATTGGCCTATGTCATATCTGATAGCTGCTGTGTGATCGTTCCGCCTTGAGTGACTCGATCAAGACCTTTCTCCGTTTTACTAGCTGCCACAGCAGACTGGAATTTGTTGATAATTATTTACTCCCCTCCCGTAGGAATAAGAGTAATTATGTTGTAGGTTTTTTAAAGAATGGTTGCCAGTCCGACTAGTTCCAAGAGCACCGCCAATTAGAAAGTAGAAACACATTTAACATCTAACACATTTAATGGCACGTTGTCCTATATATTTGTGATGACCAAATCAGATTTTATTAATGAAGTGGTGTGGTGGTGCTTTAAAAAACTGTAACTTAACTTAGGTTAGGTTTGGTCACAATTTTCCATTAACATAGATCTTACCCTAGACTTCGTCTCTCAACAGAGAACAAGCAACTAAATTAGAGGTTGGCTACGAGGCTTGGCTTCACCTATTGTTTATCAAAGCAGCTGAATTGCATTTACCAACACATAGACAAAAAACCGCTAAGAATGGAAAAGGAAAGAGTGTTAAATTGTAACATCGCTGTGGGCTGCCTAACAAAGTTTGTTGTTAGCAGATGTTTTGGTTATACATATTTAATTTATACATTTGCTGCTGGGCTTAAATAATTGGCAGACCTAAATTTTGGCAACGTGTTTGTTAAAATTGATTGATTGATGATTTGGTGGATTAATTAAAGGTAAAAGTTTAAATTTCTTGAAAATATCAGTGTCTTAAAATATTTTTGGATTTTGGTTTAGCATTTCAGTATTCGTCTACTCAAAATGTGTAAATATTTTACTTTGACGTAGAAGATAGTTTTATTCAGAAATATTGTTTTGCAACAATCATTAAGATTCAATAAATATGGCGATGTTATGCAAGGTTTTGTAAACATACCCATTTTGGCTATTTTTTTTTTTTAATAAAAGGAAAATCTTAGTGAACCATTTTTACATATTGTAATCAATTTAGCATTGTATTGACGTTTAACTTAGGTCGAACTTAGCCGAACTTAGGTCGGAAAGAACTTTTATATTTTTTGGTCAACAAAATTTTGCAGCTTTTATTCAAAAAAAAAAGTAGGATAAAATTATTCATTTAATTCGCAAAATTTTGGTACATTTGTGGAGGCTACATTTTGGCTCAGAAGATAAATTTTTCTAAATCTTTGAGGGACTTTAATTTCAAACCTTTTACAATTCAGGCGCAAATATTATATTTCACTGAAAATTCACCAATTGCACCCACATCTAGATTTCTTTCCGAAAAATCTTGGCGATGAAACCGATGAGCATGTTGAACGTTTTCACTAGCAAATCCAACATTTAGAACGTCGATACTAAGGGTATTGGAACGAGGTGAAGATGGGTGGCTTTTGTTGGTTCCTGATACATACATATGTGAAACAGCACGTTCGCATAAAAGGCGCTGTCGGAACACAGAATTGGGTAATTTGTAGTATTAACAAGACAGTGGAACCGAGAATTTTTTATATCCTATGAAATGAAAAAAAGTGTGTTTGCACAGTCCTGCATAACGACGCATATAGATATAGAGCGTCAAAGTTAACATTTCGTAAAATAAGTTCCTTTTGAAGCTCCTGCAAGCCATAATATTAAAGCTAAAGTGCTGATTTTTGGTCAAAGTATACATATTATGCTACTCAGCTGGTTTTTCAAAACTAGAACTTAACCGGTCCTGTTTGTGTTAACTTTTATTGCACCTGAAATCCACCAAAATTAATTCTGCCACATTTCTGTCAAACTTAATTGTTTAGTTGGTTTCATAATTTTGCCAAGTTTCAAGCTTATCGGATATCATTTAGGTATAGCTCCCATGCAAATTCAATAAATTTTCATACATTTTATAGAAAAATAATTAATAAGCTTCCAAAATATCTGAAAGATACAAGTCAGGCATTTCCTTAACCAATAGATTATCTGCTTCCTTATCCATGTCAATTGAATCTGATTTCCACACATACCGTTTACTTGAAACAAATGGATCAGATGAAGATAAAAGCAAATGAAAAAGATCTTCAGTCGTGGCACTTCTCTAAATTTTTCTGGTGTTATGTTCCCTATAATATCTGTAATCTTTGATTCTTTTTTTCTCAATAGCCTTAGAGCAAGAAAGAACTTGTAATAAAATTTTAAATCTTTTAATGAGCTCTAAATCAATTCCACTAATCTCGCTGTCCAACTGGATTATAAAAAAAAAAACGAAGCGCGGTGTTACCATCATTGGTATTGCCCTCACCTATTTTGGCTGATCTATTATTAGCCCGATTTCTTTATAAGAGTCTTTGACATGCTTTTTCTTCAAGATTATTTTTTGTTTGTTCTCTTCATTGCGGATTGTGCCACAATCTCCAAAGCCTGGGTCATAACCGATTTTGAGTATGTGTTCCATAAATCTTATACTAGTATGAAGAGGAGATATTCCGAATTCGTAAGCTTTGCAGTTGTCAGTTTTGCCAACAGTTTTTGGCTTAGTTTGCTTAATGTCTGATGGCAAATTATACAGGAAGACGTTGCCTTTGTGTCAGTCAGTAGTTGTGCGACTTTTTGGTCTATCATTGTCAATTGAAGATTATAAGAAATTTCAATGCTCTGTCCATTAATTTGTATTAGGTGTGGGCGAAGTTTTTCAATTTACAATTAAATAGCATTGACCTCTCTCTTAACCACCTCTGCAGACTCTTTTAGAACAAGAATTTAACTGGTCTACAGTATTTTATGGACGAAGAAGTAATATTTTTCCAAACATCTATTACAGAATTAGTACTTGTTGATGGCTCGTCATCATTCAAGTTTCCATACAACTTGGCAATATTATGTGGAAGGATATAAAAAGCTAGCTGAAAAGTCGGCACGAAAAAATAGTGTGCAAAAAAATCTTTGTACAAACATGCGTACGCCTTAGACACGCGTGCTCAGTAAAACCTTGACTTTTTTCACAAAAATCACTTTTTCTCGAGTTGGGTGTCATTCGGTGTCTGCTAATGATATGTTCCTAAAAGGGGACACTTTAGACTGTAAAATGAAGCAATCAAATCTGTAAAGACTTTTGCAGACAACTTTTGGTAGCCCCCGAAAGTCTTAAAATATGTGTAAAATTGATACCTGCGCCAAAATCAATTGTTCAAAAACCACATATTGGATTTTCAAGTGTTCTATATTTCTGAAAAGAGAAATAATATATAAATATAATATCACTGCATCTGAAGATATTATAAGTCAAAGTAATAATAATAATCCAAAACATTTGCATTTTTCGGTTTGTGAAAAATTGAACAAGTTTACGCGGCTGTAACATTTTTGTCCGTCAATATATCTAAGCCATTTTTTGGCTACCTTAATTTGTGTGCTTAAACTATCGAGTAAAAAAGTTGAACTTTTCAACAAAATGTAAATTTGGGTTTTGTCCAAGGCGGGGCAAATCTGGACCACTGTGCGACGTCAATTTTGCCTAGTTTGATCGATTGAGAGGAAAATATTTACGAAATTGAGCAGTACATCGTGTCAAAATAAAATTTCTAGACATTTAATTAAGTTTAACACTGAAACAGTAATAGCCTATTTCCACTAAAAAATTGAAACATAATTTCTTGAAATGACAAGAAATGAAGAAAATTATATCATTTCTGCAATACGTTTCTCCATTTTCATTTCCTTTCATTTCGTGTCATTTGTTAAAAATTATGAAATTCTCTCAGTGTCATTAGTGTCATCAGAATAACCAAAATATCAGAGAGGTAAGTAATTTGTGTAGCCATCTGGGTCGCGCCCTTAACTATCCAGCTTGGAATGAGCGAACAACTTTCGTTGGATAAAGAACCGACATCGAGAAGAATTTACCAAGAATTTAGCGCAGAAAAAGTACCCAACAGCTTTTACCTTTCCAGGAAGCTTCAGTGGCAGCTTTAAAAAAGAGAACGAAGGTCCTTAAGCGCATTGGTACCGAGCAGCATGAAGTATTGGACGCACCGAGGATTTTTTTTGTGAATTATATGTGGGGTTATTAAAAATTAAGTAAAATGAAACATATTTTAGCCTTATTTTATTTGTGTTGTTGAGTCTTAAGGTACGATGTATGGTGCGACTTATTAATTCTGGACGGTTATTAAAATCATTGGCGACATTGGTGCCCTCGGGTTGTGGATCTCATTTTTCTGCTCTACGATTGTCCAATCCGTTGCTTGTTCTGCGAAGGCGGGTCTTTAATTATCAAAAAGCTGTTTCCCCTACCCTCCTTGTCTTGGACAGGGCGTGGTTAAGTGTTTTTAAAATCTTTATTGAGTTGAAGGTTTGTCTAACAAGCTTGCATCGGCTGTTTTTGTCCACGTATCGTTGTAAATGTCAACAAAATGATGTTTTGTCAATGAAAATGACAAAATTTCAAGGATCAGTTAATTTACACAAATGACCCCAATACAGAAAGGTTGCAAAATTTCATTCCTTTTTTTTTTAATTTCAATAAAAATCCATGGGCTGTAACCAAAGATATTGAGACTTTAGTATGCTAACAATTTTTTTAAGACTAGCAATATCTACAAAACTGTGCCACTTTCTAACAATCAGACACCTGATTCTGATTCAGCAAGGATTTTTACTTAGGGATTGACTCCAAAATGCTGTGACGAAGTGTTAAAAATCTTTAAAGTCCTGCAATTAAATATATCTTAAACTCTTCAATGCTGTACTGCGTTTAGGCTTCTTCCCAAGACAGTGGAAGAAGTCCACAATTATAATCATTCAGAAACCAGGAAAGGATAAAACGCAAAGTCTAAGCTTATCTGACACATATCGGCTCTTTGGCCCGATTTCTCAAAGGTTCCGGTTAGCCCACCACCGCACAGTGGCCGGATTCGCGAATTTGGCGTTGCAAAAATCATAACTTCTTAACGGAAAGAAATATTTGAAAAATTTCAAAGGGACGAGGATAGAAAATTACTGTAGCTTTAAAATGAGCGTACGTTCATCTTTGTAGGTTAACAGGGGGACACAGGATCGGCTGCCAAAGTTCATAATTTAATACTCCGAAAAAATTGTATGAAAAAGTCTACGTATTTTAATTTTTTTAAATTGATTTATTAAAAATTAAGTTTTAATAATATTAAAAATTAAAAAAAAATTTATAACAAGTTAATTTGTACTTGCTAAAAAAAATTATTTTCATACAAAATTAGTTCTAACTTTTGAATGGTTAATTTTCTTGTAAAATGTTGTCAGTATATGTATTCATATCATTAGTGCTTAATAGTCTTAATATTTCTGGGGAATATTCGTTGGTTAATTCCGCGAGTGTCCTGATGTGTCTGAGAGATGAGATACGAGGATCAGAGGAGGCCGACAACATGTTGAAAAGGTCTGTATTTTCTTGATGTCGAGATATTTTGCACGTGTTCGCATATCTATACCTTTTGTAGTCCTTGTTTTTGGATTCTTGGGCTTCCTCTGACAACTCTCCCATCGATAAAAGTTGTTGTTTTATAAGCTGCTCACCATGATCCAATATTTTATGAACAGTAGGAGTAAGTTTTTTCTCTGGGTACTTTGCACGTAAAATATCTCTTGTCTCCTTGGCATATTTTCCATATTTTCTAGCATCAACATTATTGCCGCAGCTTAAGACATTGAGAATGTTCTTAAACCGTTTGATGACATCCAGATGAATTCCTGTTATCTGAGCAGTTGCATAATCGTCGTTGAAGAATCTCCGGGATGTATTTCCATCATTCGTGTTTCCATAGCCCTGCTTCGGGCAGTCGACTTTTAGCGCGAGCTCCGCCAAGAACTTCTGTTGTTCCACAGGGACTGGAACTGCCTCCTTTTTTGCAGCAGTTATGTCTTCGTAGCTGGGAAGAATGTCCACGTTGTGCTTCCTTAATGAGTCCCTCATCATCTTATACTTCTGCTTGGAATCCCACATCCAAAAACAGGGCCAAAGCTTCTTCCCGAGTGTACTTGGTGGGCTGTGCATTTGGCGGTGTATTGATGTTGTCCTTAATGCGCTTAAGACGAACAGGACTAGCAATTGCAACAGCTTTTGTTATAGTAGATCTGTTTCTCTCCAGGTCTTTTGAGTATTTGACGGATAATGCCTCCGATAGATGCTCCGTGCTAATTTCCATTGTGGCACCTTGAAGCTTCCTTTTCCTTGTAAACGTAGAACACTCATCGAAAGATTTAGTTGGTCTGCCTCGTGGTTGCCCTGAAGAAGTGCTGGGTATTTCGTCATTACCATCGAAACAAGAAAATCCATCAAGCCAAATCGAGTTTCTTTGTATAAATCTTTTCTCAGTCCGACTTGCTGATTTCCATTTAGATTGTAGTCTGTAGAATATGTTTCGTATTTTCGTCGTAATGATTTCCCCATCCTTCAAATCATCATTTGTATAATTAAGTTCGGTTTTTACTAACGACTCGAAAGCTTTTTGTGATTCCGCGGTTTTGAAGAACTCAAATAATTTGCTGTTGTCCATTTTCGATAAAACAAATATCACTATGTGTGCGTACTTTTTCGCTCGACTGTTCAAGTCTGAATAATCTGCCTTTACTGGAGTAAGCCCTTTATAAGTATGTACACAAGGAACACAGGTAGCAACAGGTAAAAAAATGACTCCATGGCCTGAAAAAAACTAAATCCTTTTGAAAGGGTTACGCAATATTAGGTAACAGTTCACAACACCATTAAAAGACAATGAGCAACTTCAAACATAGCTAGTACCTGTTGAAAGGGTCACTCGAGAGTAGGTAAAAAATCCACCCACTTGCTAGTTGTAAAGCGCGAAAATCAGAAAAGGCCAATTGTAACTACCAATATTATGTGTTACCTATCTCAGTAAATCATAAAATACGCTTTAAAATTTTGCCTGCAACGTTCTTCTTCTTCTTCGTTTGTACTTGTTCTTCCCAAATATTATTTACCTGTAGATTAAATCGCAAATATCAATGTAACGTCTAAGGTGGCAGGTGGTGGCAGCTGCATTTTCTACAATACATTAATAAATAGACTAATATATAATACCTATGCTCCGAAACAACTGAAATCGGGTGAAATTGATATTTTCGAGTCTATCAAAGTTACAAAACTCAACCAAAAATAGTGTCCACCTAAAACTTGAATGTGGAACATTCAACTTTGAAATAATAAAGTTTGCTAATGTATTCACGTTAAGAATTAATGCATCTTTTCAAAAAAATCAAGCAAATTCAAATCGGTATTACCGTTTGGTTTTTATACGCTCACAAAATTGACATTTGTAACCAAAAAAATTAAAAATTCAGCAGTTTGAAAAATTCTTCAACTTTGAACCACTGTAACAACCAAACTAATTGACCAAATTCAAAAAAACCAAAGTTTTTTGGGCTATCTGGGGTTCCCTTTATTGAATTAAAAAAATCTGCTCAAAAAAATCAAACATCAAAAATTGATTTTTGCAACGCCAAATTCGCGAATCCGGCCACTGTGCACCGGTCAGATTTGTTTGTCCAGATGATGAGCGGCTATGTCATTTGCTTTTCTCAACAGCAGTTTCGCCTGAAATCGACAAATACCCATCGCTGCTTCAGGATGACCATACTGTTTGACTAAACGAACGAGTGAACAGCTGACTCGGTTTGGTTTGTTTGGTTTTCAATGCAATTAGTTGTTGCTGGTCATGGTTTTGCGTAAAAGTTGATTAAAATTTCTTGCGATGAAGAGTGAGAGTGATAGTACAAAAAGACCTAGAGGGAAAAACAACAAATACAAACAGTTGAAAAATTCGTTTATTCATTAACAAGCAAAGCAAGTGTTCGCCCAGCCGTTTGTATATTGATAAGAAATATCGATAGTTTCATCGCTTGTGTGCGTAGCAGAGAAACACAAAGTAAATTTAAAACCACGCGCTTGGCATTTCAACATGTGCAACAAGCAAACGAACAAATGCGTGAGAGAACAAAAAAACCGAAAGCACGAGACGTGAAAGATCAAGCAGGCGAGCATGCTATTTATAAAACACACGTATTATCTCTATCAGTGCGTGTGTCAGCTGCGACGCCGGCAGAATTATGAGTTCCTATTCCATGGGATAGGCTTTTGTCATTTTGGGTAATGATGGCATTTTTGTTATCAACGGCTTCGGCCATTCTTGTCCATTCATTTGAATGAATTTTTTATTATTCCACTCCATAAAAAATGTAATAAGTCCGATGTTGAAAATTACAGGGGAATTTCCAAGTTGTCTGCAATTCCCAAGGCTTTTGAGAGAATTATAACATCTCAACTGCAACATTTATGTAGTGCCATTATCTCACCCTTTCAACATGGATTTGTGAAGCGTAGATCTACTACCACTAACCTTTCAGAACTCACATTTTCAGTGACCGAAGGGATCATAGGTAAGATGCAGACTGACGTCATTCATACGGATTTTAGTAAGGCTTTTGATTCTGTTAATCACTCCTTGCTGCTCCACAAACTGGTTTTAATCGGCTTTCCAACTAACCTTTTCAGTTGGATTTCTTATTACCTAAGTACGAGAACCCAAAAAGTTATATTTCGCAATTCTTATTTTACGTGTATCCAGGTTACTTCTGGAGTTCGCCAAGGTAGCCACTTGGGTCCATTGCTTTTTACTCTCTTCATCAACGATCTTCCTTCAGTATTGGCTTACTCTCGGGTGCTTATGTATGCTGATGATGTAAAAATATATATAATATTCTGGTTTCCCGCTATAATTTGCAAGCAGACTTGAATGCATTTTAATCATGGTGTCAAGGTAATCTTGTAAACCTTAACAGCTTAAAGTGTAAGGTTATGACATTATTCAGAAGCTTACCACAATTGGTCACTTATATCAAAGATTAATAGATATGATAGATGACGCATGTGAAACAAAGAACGATTATTCCTGGTGGCTAAAATTGGCTTCTAATTTCTAATTTGATCCGTAAGCGTCATCTCTAAATATCTATATATTTTATATAACGCAGTAAGTGCTTTGTCAAAGACTTATAGATATTATAGATGACGCAAGTAAAAGAAAACACGATTATTCCTGGTAGCTGACATTGGCTACCAATATTAGATTTGCTCCACATGCGTCATCTATCATATCCATAAATCTTTGCTTATATGCTTGATAATGTGGCATTGCAGGAGACTAAATGAAGTAAATGATCTTGGGGTACTTCTTGACCACCAACTTAATTTTAACTCTCATGTCACAATAAGGCCAGAAGTGTTCTTAAGGCAGAAGTGTTCTTGGGATTAAAAGCGGTGGTCGAAAGAATTTGACGATCCCTACTCTACCAAAATTCTTTACACTTCTCTTGTCCGTCCTACTCTTGAGTATGGATCATGTATGTGGTCTCCGCAATATTCGACCCATCAAGATAGAATCGAATCTTTGCAAAAGCAATTCTTATTGTTGGCTCTTCGTGGTTCGAACTGGTCCGTTTCCCATCTTACTCTAGTAGACTACTTTAAATGAATCTTCCTTCCTTATTTAACCGTAGAGTTATGCTTGGTGTAATGTTCATACATAGACTAATTAATGGCGTAATTGACTCTTTGGAATTGCTTAGCCAAATTAGTCCCAATGTTCCTTGTAGATTGTCCCGAAACTTTGTCCGCTTATCTCTCAAACGTTGTACTACTAACTATGCATTGCATGATCCGTTTCGTGTCCTCTGTGCTGATTACAATAAACTCTACCGCATAATCAACCGCGTTAAAAACCTCTGTTTTAACTTATTTTATTTTTCCACCAGTTTTCGTGTCGCTCGTTGGCGGCTGCGCCTCTCGGTCGGTTGGACGGGAGGTGGGCTACTATTTTGCAGGGTTCGCGCGTAACAAGCTTCGGCTGGGTGTAGCATGGGCCACTTGAACGTACTGAGCATTGTGCGCCAACGTCCATATAAACTTATAAACATGCAGCACTGGGCTAGAGCCAAATAAATAAAAAAATATTTACTTGAGTGAACGAATAAATCAACAACCAAAAAATCAACACTCTTAAGCAAGCCTTACGCTGAAAATAGCAACCAAAATAATGAAAATTTGGAAAAAAATATTAAATTATAAAATAACAAGAAAACATGTCGGTCAAGCCCGACTAAAGCATACTCTGTACTAACAGAAGTATACGCTCAGCATAAATCGATTATGAGGACAGCAGCGGGCTCTAGAGAATTCAATATTTTTCACGATTCTTAAAAATTCTTTTTGACCAATTTTAAAGTGTAGAAAAACACTTTGTTGCGTACTACTCGCCTAATTTTATTTTCTTGTTAAAATTATCATTACAGTTGTAGGGATAACAGCACGTTTTAAAAGGTTAATAGTCTCATGCCACGTCTACTTTTATTATGTTGTTCAAATAACTCAACCGATTCCGATTCTGGTGGACTCTTCCGGCGAAAAAAAATTGACCCGCCCTAGTGTACATATTTTCACATTTCCACAGGAAAAAATATGTACATCTTTAAAATATGTCATTACCTTTCCTTTAGACTATTACAGCCGCTATAATGAAATAGAAAGTTATTAAGCGACTAAGAACTATCTTTGTTCGTGTTGGCTTACCAAAAAATATGCAAGCTGATAACGGTCCACAATTTATAAGTCAAGATTTTCAACAATACTGTCGAGTAACCAATTTCGATGTGGTCAACACAACACCATACTTGCCACAAATGAATGGAGGGGCTGAACGGCAAAAATTATCTTTGTTGAAACGATTGATAACACAAGTTTACAAAAAAAAGAAAGAAAGTCGGTCAAGCCCGACTCTCACATACTCTGTACCATCGAAATTATACGCCCAGAATAAATTTGTATGCTGTAGTAGCAGCTGAAAGCAGCGCTGCTACTGCGCTGCAGCAGAGAACAGTCTTTTGATCATAACTCGACAACCATTTATCCAATCTTCACCATCCCTTTGGCTGATCGATAAGTTATCCTTATTACTAAATATGTCCAGAAGAACCATCTATCTTTAAAACTGTAGGAGATATGACGTTTCTAAATTGCGGAGGCGGCAGGGGGCGCGGCCAAAATAGTAAATAAACTGCAGACAATAAGAAGCATATCTTCCATACATGTCAAACCTCTATCTCTTACCATCTCTGAGATCTGTGCGTTCATATGGACAGACAGACGGATGTCCGACAAACAAATGTCCGTCATCATCACTCGGCTGTTACTTTTTAACCAGAGAAGATACCATGCGCTCCTATTATATTTTCGGGTGCTGAATTCAAATAAATTGTCCGTTTTGCCACGGCACGTCAAGTTTATGTGAAATTTGCATAAAAGTGTGTCGAACGAGGTTTGTTCACATTTTTGGGTTCTTTAGCCACATTAACTAACCTATACAAACCACATTTGTTTTTTAGTAAACTTAAATGAACAAAGATCTCGAAAAACCAAACCCAAAGTTAATATTTGGTTCATAAGATACCATTATTTTGATTTAATTATGAAGAATTGGTAGTTGAAAAAAATCACAAAATTACCCATTGTGCTCTTTATTTTACTACAAATAAATAATAATTGTATCACTGCGCTTTTAGAAGTTATGGTCTAAAAACTAATCTAATTAACGAGTTATTTTTACTATTTCTTCATAAAATTTCCTTATAAATTTTGAACAAGCTAAGAAAAATCAAAGTTAAATATCTTTATAGTATCAACCCGCTTATTTCACAGTATTAGGTAGGTAGGTAGTTCCGGCTGACCCCAGATGGGGTCACACATAGACCTTAGGGTCCTTAATGAGGCCGGGTGATTATTTGGGTACGTTTGTCTTAGAAGTCCAGGAGGATTCTTGTCGTTTTGGCAAATGCCAATAACTGTTTTGGGGGTCTCTTGGCCGCTTCCTCCAAAGAAGAGAACCGTGGGGTGGGCAGAATTTGTAATCTTGTCGTGGCAATTGCTGGGCAGCTGCAAATTAGATGTTCTAGAGTTTCTGCGACTCCAGGTTCCATACATTTCCTGCATGTGTCCTCTGTTGTTATGCCTAGCTTTATCGCATGAGCGGCTGCTAGGCAGTGTCCCGTAAGTATGCCAATGAGCAGTCTACAGTCTCTTCTCTGGAGCTGTAGCAGATGGTGCGTAAGTTTTTTGTCTCTTGTCTTGCACATAATTTTAGAGATTCTGCATCCGCTGGTGTTTTCCCACCTTACCTCCGCTTCTTTCTCTGCTATCTCTTCCATCTTGCTATGAAGCGTCTGTATGGAGATAGGTATGTTTTGTGTTTCTTCTTGGCCGAGTACGACTCCGGCTTTTGCAAGACTGTCTGCCATCTCGTTTCCGTCGATGCCCCGGTGGCTGGGAATCCAGTAGATTTGCACATTTCTGGAGATGCTGAGGGAATCTAGCGCTTCCCTGCTCGCCAAGACATTTCTGGAGTTGATGGAGTGTCCTTGCATTGCCTTGATTGCCGCTTGGCTGTCCACGTAGATATTTATTTGGTTGTTTGGAGCGTGATTTCCGCCAACTCCGCTGCTTTCCTTATTGCGAAGACTTCCGCCTGGAATATGGTGCAGTATTTTGGCAGTTTGTATGAGAGCTTTATTTCTGGCTCTGCACAGTATACGGCGGCTCCGACTCCTAGGTCCATCTTTGAGCCGTCTGTAAAGAGGTGTGTTGCTTCTTTGGTCAGTCCTGTACGCCAGTCTTCTGGTCCCAGTAGTGCAGATGTGCATATTGGGTTGACCTTTGGGGTAATGTAGTCCGTGCTACTATTGATCTCTTGGGCGGTCTTTTGTGCCAGAAGGCGTGCTTGGATGTCCAGAGGGTTTACACCTAAGATGTGTTCTAATGCTTTGGTTGGAGTGGACCTCAGCGCCCCCGTAATACAGACCAGTGCCTGTCGCTGGGTCTTCTCCATCAGCTTTAGGTATGTGGTTTTCTCCGTGGCCTGCCACCATACCAGTATGCCGTGTAGCAGTATCGGTCGTATTACTGAAATGAAAAGCCAGTGCATCAGACTTGGTGATAGGCCCCAAGTGCTACTCAGCATCTTCTGGGATGCATATAGTGCGTTGGTCGCCTTCTTCACTCTTTCTTCCACATTCGCCTTCCATGACAGTTTACTGTCGATTACTGCTCCAAGGTATTTGACGTTATTCTTTGGTGTTAGTGTTATTCCATTTATCTTTGGTGGAATCCATGGCGGTACCTTGTATCTCTTGGTAAAGAGAATGAGGTCCGTCTTCTCCGCGTTAATACTAAGTCCGGCTTCTGTGGCCCATTTTAGTATCTCTTTGAGTGTAGAGTCCATGATTGAGCTGATAGTCGATGGACATTTTCCGATGATAATTATGCATATGTCGTCGGCATATGCAGTTATCTTGGGTGCTTTCCTGCAAAATTTTGTTAGCAGTTCGTTAACCACAAGGTTCCATAGAAGGGGTGACAGTACTCCGCCTTGAGGCGTGCCGCCGTGTGCCTCCTTCGTCATGGTTGTGGTACCTCACTCGGCTTGTACTCTTTTGCAGCTCAGCAGGTTGTAAATATATGAGTTCAAAGCCTTATGTATTGATACAGCTCTTAGGCTGCGCATTATCGCCTCCGTGGAGACGTTGTTGAATGCACCAGATATGTCAAGGAATGCTCCCAAGGCATACTCTTTATGGTACATTGCTTTCTCGATGGTGGCTACTAGGGAGTGTAGCGCTGTTTCCACCGATTTCCCTTTCGTGTATGCGTGTTGGTTGTTCTCCAAGGTCAGGTTCATGCCTTCTCTTATGTGGAGATCGAATAATTTTTCCATTGTTTTAAGCAGGAATGATGTGAGGCTAATGGGCCTGTAGTCTTTTGGCTGCACGTGACTGCATTTCCCCGCTTTGGGTAGGAACACAACACGTGCTGTCCTCCAGGCCACAGGAACATAGCCCCACCCCAGGCTGGCTTCAAAAATGGACTGTAGACATGGTACGACTAAACCTTTAGTCGTTTTTAGCATGGCGGGAATTATGCCATCCAGACCGGGGGACTTGTAGCTCGCGAACGAGTCAATCGCCCATCGGATTTTTCCTGAGTGACTAAGTTGGTTGGGATGTTAGTTTGTTGAGTGTTTAAGTCCTGAAGCGTATCTGGCTCGGTGACTATAGTGCAGCCCGGGAAGTGCGCATCGAGAAGAGCGCATGTAGCTTCCTTGCTGCTTTCTGTCCAGTGACCTTCGTCCGTTTTTAGTTGACTCTGCATAGGTGGCTGCTTTGAAAGCAGCTTCCTGAGTCTGGCTGCTTCCGAGACCTTCTCTATGCTGGAACAGAAGGTTCTCCATGAGTGTTGCTTTGCCTTCTTCACTTCATTTTTGAACAAGCGAAGCCTTATCTTGTACTCCTCCCAGATGATCACTTCATCCGCTTGTTTGGCGAGTTTGAAGCATTCCTGGACGTCCTTCCTCTGCTCTTTCAGTTCTGGGGTCCACCAGGGGGGTCTGGTTCTCCTTTTTGTAACTGTGAGCCTACACGAGGTTTTGTATGCTTCGATGAGATTGACAGTGAGCGTCTTCACGGACTTCTCAATATCTTCCACCGAGCAGATGGGCGTTGACGTCGGCAGTTTTGATTCCACTGTCTTAAGGTACTTCACCCAGTCGGTATTCCGGGGGTTCCTATAGACGTTTCTAGTTTGACAATAGTCGAATTGTATCTTGAACTGGATGTACTTATGGTCGGAGAAGGAGGGTTTATCAAGAACTCTCCATTCTGACGCCTGAGTACTATTCCCTAGGGTCATGGTTAAGTCTAAGACGTTGGCTGAGGTTGGTCCCACATATGTGGGTACGTCTCCAACGTTTTCTACACTTAGACTGGTTTGTATAATAAAATGTAAGAGAGACTCACCTCTGTCGTTGATGTCCGGGCCGTTCCGATGACGAGGGGTTGCTTCTTGTAGCTTGCCTCCGCCGTCAGTCTTCCGAGTTCAGCTGGTGGTGCCTCTCGCTCATGCGCCATGTAGCAGGACGCCATAAGAATTGGCTCGTCCCTGCCACCCTCCAAGGCCACAACAGTGAGATGGTCCGTGCTGTAATTAGTCATTAAATACGCATAGATGCCTTTTCTTACCAGAATAGCAGTCCTTGCTCTACTTTCTGGGGTGGGGTAAAATATGTTGTAGTTTTGTGACTTTAGTCCGGAGACCTTGTTTCCCGCCGCTATCCAAGGTTCCTGAACTAAAGCCACATCTGCGGGCCCTTCCTCTAAGGTTAGAAGGAGCTCCGCCGAGGCGATCTTGCTCTTATGCAAGTTGACCTGAAGGACCTTCAACTGCATGACTGGTGTCCGCATCCTCCGGTCCCGATGGGTCAGCCTGCAAGGTTGTGTCGCCATCCTCGTCTTCTTCAGCAGACTGTGCTGCCCCCGTAATATCGAGGCTGCTAGTTTTTTCGACCATCATGTCGATGCCGAGGTCGTTCTCCACCTCTCCAGCCTCCAGTGTGTGCTCATTAGTGTCCTCGGGGTGGCGTTTCTTGAGACGTAGGTGCACGCTACCTACTCCCCATGCCATCACCCCGAATCTTGGGTAGAGCAGATCCTCGGCTTCCTTATTGATCTGGAGGACCATGTGCTGCCCGTTTTTGTCGGGCTTTGCAACATGTAGTACCTTCCAGTCTCCAGTTGGCACATCAGGATTCTGCCACTGTAGGAGTTTCAGCGCCTGCTCCTTTGGTGTGACCCGTGGAAAGAGTACTTTCGCCTTCGGAACGGACGGAATGCAGGTTCTGTCCACAACCTCCAGCTGGGCACTCTTCCACAGGCTTCCCATGTCTGCAACGACGCTTGAGACCCACTTAAGGGTGGGGTCGTCCTTGCATCTTAGGATTTTGACTCCATACAGCCAGCCTGCTCCGTCAAACGCTACAGGTTGCGCTGCTGGGTCTTCCATCCTTTTGAAAATTTCCTCGAACAGCTTCTCCTCTACTTGCTTCCACTGTTCGGGCGTCATCTTGCCGTTAGGGTCGCTTTTGTCGACGATAGCTACGGTGAGATGCCGTTTTGCTACGTCGCTAGCTGATTCCTTGGGCTGACTTGTCTTTTTGGGGAGGGGTTGTGCCTGGTTCTGCGGTCTTTGGCGGGGCTTTTTACTGGCAGGGGCCTCCGCCTTCGCTTGCTCAGTTGAGCGCTGCCGCTTGTTGGCCAAGCACTCCTCCATTTTATTTGCGTATTTGGCGGAGGTGGCTCGCATCGCCGGTTTTTCCGCGAAGTGTTTTCGACCCTCCTTAATCTTTTGCTCGGCCCACGCAAGCTTGTTTCTCTCCTCTAGGGTGAGCTCACCGCTTCCGTTCAGTCTCGCCTTGATTTTGAGAGCCGCTTTATAATGGGCTTTCGCTCGCATGCCCTCCTTTGTTCGTGTGGGTTTTTCCTTATTTTTGGTACTAGACCCCGCCCGAACTGGAGATAGCAGCAGCTTTCCTTCCGCCTTTGTATTGGTTGAACCTCCATGCGATTCACAGTCCGAGTCTGCATCGACTGCAGTACCGCGCCACACTTTGGTCCTTGTCGTATCGGCAGTAGCTGTACAACTGTCCTGGCCTGCTCCAACCACGACAGAGGTGTGACCGCTGGCGACACGAAGTGGGGATCTCTCCCCACCGTGCCCGCCGGTGGTAGCAGTCACGCCTTCCACCGACGTTTGGGCTGATATCCCAGCCCGAGTTGGGTTCTTTGTTTGTTCCATTATTGTACCCATGGTGGTTAATTTTGTTCGTGGGAACCACCCCATAGCATTTTATGTCTGCTGCCAGGCACCTCTAACCATGGCTTTGGCTCAGCTCCACCCAACATTGTGCTGTTGTGGTAGTGCTGGCCATCACCTTAGCTGGACACTGCATTTCCTAGGTGTAAGACGAGACACTATGTATTACCCGCTTTAAGCCGAGGTGCATACAGTGTCCATTGCCCAGCCGACACCCTCGTGGAGGGTTCAGTTAGAGGATTTTTGTCGGCCATTTCACAGTATTAGTATTAGTTATTTTTTATTTTTAACTTCTAAAAGGGCGATGATATCAAAGAAGAATAAATGTAGTAAAATTAAGAGCGCAATGATATATATGGTAAATAAATTTTTCAATTTGCAAGTAACGAATTGTACGAATTTTTATACTTTGTTCTCATTGAAAATGGGAAAAGGGGGATCATGAAGTTGTGCGAGTGTATGTAACAGGGAGAAGGACACATTTCCGACCCCATAAAGTATATATATATTCTTGAACAGCGTGAACAGCCGAGTCGATATAGCCATGCCTGTCTGTCCGTCCGTCTGTCTGTGTGTATGAACGCCGACGCGTTCTCAGAGACTATAAGAGATAGAGCCACAATAGATAGATAGATAGAGACACAAAAATTATTTTTTCATGATACTAGCACGAACATTTTTCACACGCATTTTTCTATCACGCGTGTGAGAAATTTTAGCAGCCTTCTGTAAAAAAAAAAATGCGAGCAAATTTTTTTCACAAAATTTCCAAAATGGGTTCGAGCTTACCCTTTCAAAAAAAGCATAAATGCAAAATGAATATTAGCATAAACCGCAGCAAAATGCAGCTCCTGAAAGCTCATTGATTGGCCAGAACGCAGCCGATCGCCTTTTTTTATGGCTCTGCGGCACAGTTACTCCCGTCTTAAAATTTTCTACCCCCGTTTGTCAGCTCAGTGTGCCTGACCGAGCCGCAGCCGCGCACGATAATACGACGCACCAACACCAATGCAGTGAAAAAAATATTCGGAAAATTTTTTACACACGTGTGAGAAATTTTGTGAAAAAAAAATTTTGCTCACATTTTTTTTATAGAATGCTGCTAAAATTTCTCACATGCGAGTGAAAAATGTTCGTGTTAGTGTCATGAAAAAAAAAACCATTTATTTCTTTGTGAAAATAAAAATGTTGTACACTGTATTTTTCCGTTGTGTTAATTTTTTGCGCATTAATAATGCGTGTTAATTTACGAACCCTGTTTAATATACATATACTGTCATTTTATACATTGCATTTTATTTTATTTAGATTTGCAATTGGCTGCCGAGCTTGGTAAAACACTGCTTGAGCGCAACAAAGAATTGGAAATCATTCTTAGGGAGCACAAGAATAAAGGAGAGGAGCAAGAGCGAGAAATACTGGTAAGTATTTCTAATAACCATGTGTCGTGCCAGAGCGCAAAATTCGTTCAATAAATAAAATTGCTAAATATAATATTTGCCAGCGGAGAACAATTTTAGAAAATGCAAAAGTGTCTTTACAACGAGGAAACGAGAGTGTACGTTACAAACGTCGACAAGAACATTTTAGGAAAATTTTTATTTAACGATTTATATTGTCGAAATTCGCGAGTTTACCATCTTTGGGTGGGTAGGTTTGGATACATTTTGTTTTTCAGCCTTGGTTGATTTAATCATTACAAGTATTTGTATGAAGCTTTTAAACGATATTATTATGATCTGTACCAAATAATGGAGTCTATCTAACAATACGTCAGGCAATTCTCAGCCAGCTGAGCTAGGAGCGCCGTACAATTCTTGCTGCGACAAGGATATGTTGTTAACCGGCACCACTCAGGTTTTTGCACAGTGGAGCTTGATGCAAATACCATGTTCTGTATCGGTACGTACGTAAAGTGCTGCACCATGCTCTTGGATCAAAATAAACCCATCTATAAATGCGTATTTGAACTTAGTAGGTCATCAGAAAGTGGCACATCCTTGAAGCAGATTTCTTAAAAAAAAAACTTTGCTCAAATAATAAAATAGCTGAGCTATCTGAGACAAAACTTTATGCTTCGTGAATGATTCGGATATTTTAACTTTGTGGATCAAAGGAATACTGGCCACCATTTGTTTGCCAGCGAATTCGTAATGAACGCTAGAATCCCTAGTCTCGAGAAAGTCAACTGACTGTTGGTGGTCTTTGGGAATATCCTTAAGAAATATTTTGTGTTGAACGCCCATTTTCCAATGGAGAACCTGCACTGTCGAGAGCCATTCGGAGTACTTTAATGCATGCACATGCAACTGAAAGATGAACTGATCATGACAAAAAATCACTTCCCGTGCATGCAACTGTGCACAACAAGCACTGAATTGGTCTTTAAACTTCAGTTGTAAGCTCAGCTTATTATTTATTATTTCGGCTTGAGGATGTACTAAAATATTTTACTTAGCCGTCAATTCATCTTTCAGTCGCATGTGTGCGTGCACCTTAAGAGTAAAATGGATATACTAAAGTCGTTCAAATGTATGTAACAGGCAGAAGAAAGCATCTCCGACCTCATAAAGTATATATATTCTTGATCAGCATCAATAGCCGAGTCGAAATAGTCATGTCCGTCTGTCTGTATGAACACCTTTATCTCAGAGACTAGCAAAGCTGGAGCCACAAAATTTTGAATGTAGACGGGTATAGTCGCAGCGCTTTTAATGAGACTAACAATGTTTTTATAAAACTTTAATCTAGATACTATTGGAGATAGTTTGTGTTCTGAGGCACTTCAAGCCAGTCTCTGGGTTGGTAGGTCATTTCTTCGGAGACAAGAATACGGTGCTAGCATGGTAAGAAGCAAAATCCCCAGTTGGTTAGGGTGGGCTTCTTGCTTTTCAGAATATTTGTGTTTCAGTTGCTCTATTTCAGTTTCGACTAATGGAATGTTGAGGTCGTTGTGGATACACTCATTGCGAATGTACCATGGCGCTCCAGTGAGGGCTTTAAGAATTCTTGACTGTAATCTATAAAGGGTGTTTACAATGCGCGCACAGGCATTTTCCCATAGCAGTAAGCCACACGTCCAGACAGGCTGTATAATGCTTTTGTACAGTAAAACTTTATATATTAAAAAAAATACCATTTTAGTGGCGAACAGGAGTAAATTAGTCAGTCCAGGCAGTTGTGAATCTATATTTTTGCGCCATGTAAGCCTTTTATCAAGGTGCATCTATGCACACAACATCGTTTAATATCGAGATCAGAGTTGCGTTTAGGGATAGCTGTGGACAGATGCGTCTGTTGAGTAAGAACGTCACTTGTTTACACTGTTGCTCGTTGATGTTTATGCACCAGTTGGCCAGTCACTCTTCCACGTAAGCTAGGTAAGCCACCTCATGTTAATGTTGCGTTAATATCATCCGCATTGGTTTTGTTAATATTGTCGTATCATCCGCAAAGTAACTTTTTGTGAGTCGAGGAAAGTAAAAGGACCGAGAACGGAACCCTGCGACACCTTTGGTAAACTCTTCTGTTGGGTACTCCATGGTGTACTCTTTATGACGAACTGTAAGTACTCTGTTACTGATACATCTTTATAGGATGCTTATGTCAAATGCTTAGGCAGCATCTAGGAAAATGGCAGAGCAGTATTCATGGTGCTTAAATGCAGCCCAAATATCCAAATTTAATTGATTGACTTTCTTAATGCTCCGGTGTTATGCTTGGAACCCAAACTGATGTGACGGAATGATGTTTTGTACATGGGCATCCATTTTATAGATTAAGATTTTGTCAAGTGAGTCCATATGATGAAGCGAGTATTTTTGAATTTCTCCATTCATGAATCATTTTAAATGTGGACTTCTTCCGCTGACTCGGGAAGTAGCCACATCGCAGTACAGCACTGAAAAGTCTTGAGCCATATGTAATGGCAGAACTTGGAATTTCAATAATCATAACAGGGGTAATAAGGTCATGTCAGGGTGCTTTTCTGGGATTTAGTTCTCCAATAACATTTTGTATATCAAGCGAATGAACTTAGTTTGGGTCAGTTTGTGCAGGGTTGGAAATTAAGAGGGGGTTATGGTACAACGGGCCAAAAAGAACACATTTAAAGTAAATTTTTTTGGACGAAACTACTTAATATTTTGTAATACTTTAAATGTATCATTGTTCAGTAACATTTAAAGAATTTTTATGAATTTATATCATGCGAAAAAATAACAAGACGCAACGAAGTTAAGCCACTTCAGATGGGCCATCGCATGGAACTATACCTCGCAGCCAACGATGCCTTATAATAAAAAAAATCGGTCGGTTAAGGTAAAAATACTCTTTTTTTTAGCATAAGAATTCGCCATTTTGTCGCTGTAAAATCGGTTTGAAGCTAAAAATAAATAAAAGGGGATCGTTGGCTGGGAGTCAAATTTATCTTAATGAAATGGGTAAAATTTCAGACAGGAGAGCTCCATAAACTTTTGAGTTATCGCGTTCACCGACTTCAAAAGTGATCTGCCTGCAGACATAAAAAACATATAACATGTCCCATACATGTCAAACCTCTCTGAGATCTGTGCGTTCATACTGTTGATGCTGATCAAGAATATATTATATATACTTTATAGGAGATGATTCCTTCTGGATGTTACATACTTTTGCACAAACTTATGATACTCTATGTACCTACGGTACAGAGTATAAAAGTCAATTATTATTTATGCTAAACCATAACTACCCCCCCGCGCAGATGCTCAGTACTTAAAAATAAACTGCCTTACCTTATTTGTTGTATCAACGGGTTCTTAGAATTTACGACGATTCTTTGCGGCAGGTTATATATAAATTAGCAAACATGATGCTTTCGGCTTTTGTTGTTATTGTTATTCGTAAACTGTTCATTTTGGTTCAGTCAGAGTTGTTCAGTTGCTCTTGTTTGGTCGCTCTTGTTCATTCGCTCTTGTTCTGTGAGTTATTCACTGGCGCTTGTTCTGTCTTTCTTGCTCGGTGAGTTGTTCAGTCCACAGTTCAGAGATTTTATTTAGAGAGTTGTTCAGTAACTAGTTCAGTGAACTGTTCAGTGAACTGTTCAGTGAGCTGATCAGTGACTGCTTACCTAGTTCGTGACTGTATGGAAACTCTGTGCTAGACAGTCTAAGAAATTCAAAGTTTGGAGGCGTTTCCATTGAAAACAAAATAGGGTTTCTTACTAGAACTAATTTTTCGACCGATTGTTTCAATGTTCAAGAAATTCAAAGTTTGGAGGCGTTTCCATTGAAAACAAAATAGGGTTTCTCACTAGAACTAATTTTTCGACCGATTGTTTCTATGATAGCTATATGTTATAGTCATCTGATTTGACTGGTTCCGACAAATGTGAGGCGTATTCTTACCAGACCACTTTGTACAAAGTTTGGTGGCGATAACTTTAAAACTGACTGAGGAGATAGCATAGATACAGACGGACAAGGCTAAATAAACTCAGGTCGTCATGTGCTGATCAAGAATATATGGGCATTTCCACAGAAAGGTCCACCTACACAGAAAAAAAAAATGATATTATCTGATTATGTTATATTTTTTCATTTCAAAAAAAAGCCGATATTATAAAGTTGAAAATGACCTGTTCGAAAATATCAATCTGATATTTTCAAGAATGTAAAATCTATATTAATAAGATTACATTGATATTAAGTAATGTCATTATGATACAATACAAAAAAAAAATATATTGAGTATAGAACTTCACTCTGTGCTTTTAGTGGCTAAGTACTATTAATAAATTTTATATTAAAAAAAGAAAAACACAAATACATACATAATTTTTATTATTTTATTTACTTTACCTCTCCTTGACTGGGGATCGAACTCTAGACCTCTCGCGGTTAACACGA
Source organism: Lordiphosa andalusiaca (assembly GCA_035044965.1). Classification (NCBI taxonomy): domain Eukaryota; kingdom Metazoa; phylum Arthropoda; class Insecta; order Diptera; family Drosophilidae; genus Lordiphosa; species Lordiphosa andalusiaca. The sequence goes on along the minus strand of JAWNNM010001899.1, from coordinate 32,286 downwards.
ATAGAATGGCGTCTTATCAGACTGCACCATCGGACACATGTGTGGCGACACGCCGCAGAGCCTACTTAAATAATTCGTTACGTTGGCTGAAATTTCGAAATGAAACACCATTTGCCGCTTTCCAACTTCAAATTTTCTAAACGTCCCTTTCTCTTTATGGTCAAAATCAAATTTTTTAGATTCGAAGTAATATGAAAAAAAAATGTGCCAAAATATCAAACTAACCAGCCAAGATTAAATTGATATTGAAATTTTTTTCTCTGTGTAGACGAAATTTAAATGTTCAAGGGGAAACAATTTAAATTCTGATTTATTTTGACTTTTTTTCAATTTCAATGCGTATGCGTACGGTTGTCCCGTTCGACACCATGCAAATGCCCATATATACTTGATGTATTCGGAAATGTTTCCTTCTATGCGTTCCATGCATCTCGACAATTTTCATGGCAAGGTATAAAAAGGCGAATTGTAAATATTGCAGCGTTTGTTTAAGTTGTAAGTCACAAAGCAATCTTATCCGCCACCTTAAAACCAAGTACCGTGTAAAATTTTATGTTTTTACATATCAACATATATTACTACTTAAAAATACATTTTCCCGGACAGCTGATAGAACGCTTATCACAGACTCAAAAAAAAATAAGATTGCCTCGAACCCTAATAAGGAAATCAAAGATACTGTCTACATAAGTGTACATACCGTACGTGGACAACCAATTACAAAAATATTACCAAGCCAACATTGAAACATAAAGTGTGCCTATAAAACTCACACAAACTCAAGGAAGCTATTTACAAATAAAAAAGACCAGCTAGGCAAGGAACAACAACAAAACGTTACTTACAAAATTTCATTTAAAGGAAAGAGTGGAGAGCCTTGCGACGGCGTTTATGTTGGGACAACTAAACGACCGCTGCATACAAGAATATCGGAGCACAAACAAACAAAAAAGAGACAACAGCATTAGCACAACACTTAATGTCATCTGGCCACACAGCTGATTTTGACAATGTGAAGATACCAGACATAGAGAGAAGACAGAGAGAGAACAAGACTGACGCTAGAGAGCTTACGAATTCAACAAAGAGGAGAAAGAGCACTGAACCATAAAGAGGACATAGATCAAATAAATTACAATTATGTGTAAGCGATATAGAAAGGAAGCAATAAACAAATTAAACACTTGACGAAACGCACAACGGGACGACTTAAAAATGATTGTACACAATTCAATGTAGGTAGCTGATAGATATAAAGATGTATGTAAGTGTAAAAAATGTATTTAATTGTTAGATTTTTACAATGCACACTGGGCCAGCAGGCCGAAATTTTGGCCCAAAGGCCCACTTTTGTGGTTGGGAATTTGAATAAACCGACAGTCGGAATTGATTCAAAATACTTACAGCTATTTCATGGCAAAATTTTGAACTTTTTCACCAAATAGTTTTTGAATGGCAGCCATTCAAAGTTGACTTTTCGTAAAATAGATGAAAAAAAATATAGTTAAAGCTAGGAAAGCACCAGCTGCCAGGACTTGATTTTTTATATTCGTCTTTGGACTAGATTGCAATAAAAAAATACAAGGAAGATTTTATTCGTATTCGTTTTCACAAAAAATTAAAAACATATTGAATTTTGTGGGTTTTTTAAACATTTGTCAACTTTGAGTTAAGAGTGCCCTGGGGTACCCTTCGCAATTCACTGGCAATATGGCTTATTACTTTCTTTGAATATTATACTTTAGCTGGAGGTATGCGCTTTTGCGCGGTTTTGCATGTTTTACAAGCATGTTTTACAAGATTTATGTGTACAGCCCAAGAGTGTGCAATTTTTTAGAGAAGCTCCCCATACATGGTTGTATGAGCTGACAATTATTGTACATATCATCGACATCGACATCAATTGAACCGCCAAGAATAAATTTAAAATGAGAATGTAATTTAAAGTAGATCCTGCCCAAAAGCGCAAAATAACATACAAAAATGGCTTATCAGTCAATCAGTATTATTTTGACGTGGCTGTGTTGTGCTTTTAGATTGGTTGCATTTTATATAAACATTTGTAAAACATTTGTGACGCTAAGCAGAAGCTGGAGTTTAGCGAAGCTTTATGAGTTTCGGCAAAGCTTTATTTTGATATTCTCCCAGAACGCAATTTAGTCAAATACTGAGACTTTAATTTATGTAGCCTGAGCTTAGTTGATTTAAGACAATCTTTGTAATTTTCAGAAATTTCTGCCTGTAAGACTATAGAATTTGCTATTAAATCAACATTGCCGTTTTTATCAGTGAATAATTTTACAATTTCTTTTTTTTTAAGTCTGTCATATTCATTGTCCGCTTGCGTGTGCTCGCCTCGAAGTTTGAAAGCCAATTGAAAAGTACACGCTAATGACACAGCCACATTAGAATCGATAGCTCACACTATCGATATATTTTGGAATTGGCTAATGCAACCATGTATGAACATTTTAGATCGGCATCCATTTTGACCGCGTGCTTAGCGTCACAAATGTTTATATAAAATGCAACCAATCTAAAAGCACAACACAGACACGTCAAAATAATACTGATTGGTGTCCTGACACAAATTTTTAACTGATAAGCCATTTTTGTATGTTATGTTTAGCTTGCAATTAGTCAGCCGCAAATTATGCTTTTTTTTTCAACATGTGGTTTCGCCCATGAACTAAGAGTTCAGAGCTATTCACATTCCCATGGGTTACAGTATGTAACCCACTTTAAGAACACAGCATTTAGATTACTAACATAATAAAAAAAAAAGGAAGCTTTTTAATTAATTTAAAAACGTTTATTTTTTGCTGTTTTAAGCAATGAATACAAAGATCACGGTAAGTAAAGGGAAAAAAAGGTGAAAGTAGTCAGTTGGACTGAAAATTCTTGAGGTGGTGAGCAGTCAAAGTCTCTACCAATTTGGGTTAATAACTCATAAACGATCTGATAGATCTTGACAATTTTTTTTTTTTTGATGTGAAACATCTTTAATTTCGGTACCGAGGATTTTAGTAGGGGTAAAATTTGATTTCAGCGTCACGCGTCACGCGTCACGCTGACTTGCATATTTTGTGGTGTTGTTGTTTTCGGTTTGAATGTGCGGCTGGTGGTGTGCAGTGGGAGTTGGGTGGGCGGCCACACAACTTAAGGTAAAGATGAAGATAAAGATGAATATGAGGATGAGGCGGATGAGCATTAAGAGGATTTGGAGAAGCAGCAGGAGGATTTGGAGGCGGAGGAGGAGGAGGAGGCTTTGGAGGCGGAAGAGGATTGGGAGGAGGCAGATTGGGATTAGGGAGATTTGGAGGAGGAGCAGGAGGATTAGGAGGCGGAGGAGGATTAGGAGGGGGAGGAGGAGGAGGAGGCGGATGAGGATTTGGAGGAGGCGGATGAGGATTTGGAGGAGGAGGAGGAGGATTAGGAGGCGGAGGAGGATTGGAAGGAGGCGGATGAGGATTAGGAGGATTTGGAGGAGGATTGGGAGGAGGCGGATGAGGATTAGGGAGATTTGGAGGAGGATCAGGAGGATTAGGAGGAGGAGGAGGATTAGGAGGAGGCGGATGAGGATTAGGAGGATTTGGAGGAGGCGGAAGAGGATTAGGAGGAGGAGGAGGAGGCGGATGAGGATTAGGAGGATTTGGAGGAGGATTAGGAGGCGGAGGAGGATTGGGGAGGAGGCGGATGAGGATTTGGAGGAGGAGCAGGAGGCGGAGGAGGATTGGGAGGAGGCGGATGAGGATTACGAGGATTTGGAGGAGGAGGAGGAGGATTAGGAGGCGGAGGAGGATTGGTAGGAGGCGGATGAGGAATAGGGAGATTTGGAGGAGGAGCAGGAATATTAGGAGGAGGCGGATGAGGATTTGGAGGAGGATTAGGAGGCGGAAGAGGATTAGGAGGAGGAGGAGGAGGCGGATGAGGATTTGGAGGAGGAGCAGGAGGCGGAGGAGGATTTGGAGAAGGCGGATGAGGATTAGGAGGATTTGGAGGAGGAGGAAGAGGATTAGGAGGCGGAAGAGGATTGGGAGGAGGCGGATGAGGATTAGGGAGATTTGGAGGAGGAGCTGGAGGATTAGGAGGCGGAGGAGGATTAGGAGGAGGAGGCTTTGGAGGAGGCGGATGAATATTAGGAGGCGGAGGAGGATTGGAAGGATTTGGAGGAGGATCCTCTTCCTAATCCTCCTTCACCTTCTCCTTCTCCTCCTCCTTATCCTTCTCCTCCTTTTAGCCTCCACCTCCTCCTCCGCATCCGCCTAATCGTCCTCCTCCTAGCTTTAGTTTAATTTAAGTTTTAGGTTTTAGGTTTTAGGATTAAGGATTAGGGTTTGAGGTTTACGTTTTACGTTTTAAGTTTTAGGCTTAGGTTTTAGGACTTAGAATAAAGGTTTAGGTTTTAGGTTTAAAGTTTTAGGTTTGTAGTTTTTAGGTTCAGGTTTATCGAGAATTGAGTTATGAATATCTAGTAAGTGAAAGACGGTGCACATTTTATACAGCATGTTTCACATCAATGCCTCGTGAGTGTTGACCACACTCACACTTTTTTTTTTTTAATTTTTACTTATATATACCTCTCTGCAAAATTTGGCGTAAATCTAATTACAGGTTTTTTTTAAATACCCTGTTTCCATTGAAAATGGGAAAAGGGGGATCATGAAGTTGTGCGAATGTATGTAACAGGGAGAAGGAAACATTTCCGACCCCATAAAGTATATATATTCTTGATCAGCATGAACAGCCGAGTCGATATAGCCATGTCCGTCCGTCCGTCTGTCTGTCTGTCTGTATGAACGCGTCGATCTCAGAGACTATAAGAGATAGAGCCAAAAATGAAATGAAAATTTTGCATGAAGGTAGACTTATGCTGTACGCAGATCAAGTTTGTTTCAGATTTGGAAAATTCCACCCCGTCCCCCTTTTATCCCCAAAATACCAAGACCTCCTCTAGCCATCCTAGACCAAAACAAGAAAGAAAGTCGGTCAAGCCCGACTATAGCATACTCTGTACCAACGAAATTATACGCTCAGCATAAATTTTGATGCTGCAGTATCAGCTGAAAGCAGCGCTGCTACTGCGCTGCAGCAGCGAACAGTCTTTTGATCATAACTCGAGAACCGTTCATCCGATCTTCTTTATGAACGGTTCTTCTTCTTCTTTCTTTGGCGGTTCGATAAGTTATCTTGATTACTAAATATATCTAGAAGGAACAGCCCACCTCTCTTTAAGACTGTAGGAGATATGACGTTTCTAAATTGCGGAGGCGGCAGGGGGCGTGGCCAAAATTGAAAATAAACTTGATCTGCCTGCAGACATAAGAAACATATGTCCCATACATGTCAAACCTCTATCTCTTACCATCTCTGAGACTTGTGCGTTCATACGGACAGACGGACATGACTCGGCTGTTGATGCTGATCAAGAATATAAATACTTTATAGGGTCGGAGATGCTTCCTTCTTGATGTTACATACTTTTCCACAAACTTATAATACTGTGTACCTACGGTACAGAGTATAAAAACCGTCAGATCCACAATATTAAAGTTAGAGCCTCGTGGTTTAGTATACATCAAGCTATGCCCAATATCTATCTATTCTGAAAAGTAGAATCAGATCGGACAAAAAACATCGGAGTTATAGGCGAAACAGTTGAGCACCCCCCAGTTGTTGGTCAGGACTAGAAAAAAGGGTTGCCTACTGTAATAAAAAGAAGATTGTTTCCGAATAAGATGATGTTAATTTCCGACTCCACTGCAGTAAGAACAATGCAGTTTATACTTTTGATGTTTTAAGTTTATTTGAATATAAAATGGGCAGCGGGACGCCGGCATAAGCCTAACGTCCGCACGCTTTTAATGCTTTGAATGTTCTGTCTGCTGTTACTTAGCTTATGCCTTGGTTTTATGCTTATCTTTTATATGTGAAAGTGTGAGTGTATATATGTTTTGGTCTTGGCCACTGTGAATGGCTTCATGTAAATAGGAATATGTTGGCTTAACATTTTTGAATGCGCTGCATGCAAAAGGGGATTGCGTTACGCGTGACCATTTGTCTTTATATGTTTGGCTGGCAACAATGTTAATGCAGCCAAACGTTTGTATGTCATATATGCATACATTGTAATTAATATCGGATTTTTGGAATTGCATATATATACCCATTACACTACATTTGGGATGATAATTTTGTTACATTCATCTTCAAAAATTCAAAATCAAATAAAGGAAAACAAATGAACAAGGTATTTTGTGGTCGGGAAACTCGACTGCAGCGCCCTTACTTGTTTTTAATGAAAAAACCAAAAAGTTGAAAAATTTTCCAACTTTGAATTGGATTATAAATATGTTCTAAATTTTTTAAGAAAATAATTTACGGTAAGTTCAAATGGATAGAACATGTTGTCAAAAATTTCAGCTTCGTAGCTTGTCTGGTGTAGATATTACAGAGTTTTGGCCAAAATATGAGTTTCTGGCCCACAGTGTAAAAACAATGCAAAAAAAAATTAAGCACAGGCTTCCTGAAGAAGGCGCGACAAGCGACCGAAACGCGTAGGAGGAGAAAGCAAAATAGAAAATGTCTTTTTTTGAGGTACAAGGGCCGTTGCAACCCACTTGGAAAACAAATCACACAGAAATCAACAAATTGGCCTAACAGAATACACACAATGTGTTTTGTTGTAACCATCATTAAAGATTAAATTCAGTAGTTAAGTATGTCTTTCATTTTAATAACTAAGCAATTTGGCTGAGTTGACTCACTTTGAAAAAAAGAACAAGTAAATATGTTCAGTGAAATAATCAACATTTACCCAACACTACCCATTAGAAACGTCCTTGGACTCGATGCATTCCCAGCTAGAGTTTCAAAATAATATACAAAGCCCTGAGATGCTGGCCAAGGAAAATATATTCCTTCTGTATCTTCACAATTTCCTTAATCTTCTGAAAAACTTCGTTAAAGTAGATAAAACAATGAGCCATCCCCAAGCTACATTTCCAGGGTGTCGGCTTCAAAAATAAAGGAAAATATTTTTGTGGGGCCAGACATTGAACAATATTAAAGACTCACACTCAACCAAAATTTTATAAAACACCAACAAAGGAAGGAACGCTGCTCATGGATTTCAGGGTAGTATGCAAGAGACCAAACTATGCCAAGTTAGCTACCCAAATGTTAGGTGACTGTTAAAAATGGGAATAATTCATAATCCGGATTTCCAGGGTTTTTAACCGACTCGAATATTCTGTTTGGAAGAAAAACTACAAAAACCACTTCCCAATACAATTAGACATAGTATTATTATTGAAATTGTATAACTCTGTCACATAGTAAGCAACATATGATCTGTCCATCAACATAATGTATAAGAGAGTAGAGAACCGAAGTCTGTAAACTATGTTGCTCTCACTCTCAATAGACTTAAGCACTTGCATTGTCACATTTCAGTTTCAGTTCTTCTTTACCCATTAAACCATTAAGCTGCACTCGCTGTGTTGTTCTTTGCGGTCTGGTTATCTACTCCAACACGTGGATATCCCAACATTGGTTATGGGCCCAGTCATCCTAACCGTAAAGCACATGGTTTAATATATCGGCCAATAAAAAGTCTATGTGAAGAACTCCAAGAAAAAATTTTTAAACTGCATTAATTCGTGTACCCGCAAAAAAGTAACGTGGACGGTTAACAAAATGAGTTCGAAAAACTCGATGAAGACAATTATGATGTATGGAGTATGTCTATGCGTAGCGTACTGATAACTCAAGATTTGTGGAATGTGACATGTGGCAAGTTAGAAAACCCCACAGATCCGACTGGCTCCGCAAGATGGGAGATAGTTGATCAGAAGGCTTTGGCATGTCTTATACTGAACGTGAAGCCGACGCAACTGATGCACATAAAGTCGCGTTTATTAGCTGCCCAGGCGTGGAGGAAACTTCGAGACATACATGTGTCGGTCGGTCCAGTGAAAAAGGTTCAGTTGTACCAGACACTTCTACGGTTAAACATGAGTGAAGGTGATAACGTGGTTCAGTACATAAATTCATTTGTTGAAATTACGGACAAGATGGCTGAAATAGACATACGGCTCAACGACGAGTTAAAAGTGATCATGATGTTGTCAAGCTTGCCAAGCAGTTGGGAAAATTTTGTTGTGGCAATAGAAACTCGTGACTCGTTACCCTCGTCACGACTTGTGACTTGTTACGTTTACTGAAAATCAAAGTGAAAATCGCCGAGACAATCGCAAAAGTGACAAAATGAACGGGAAATTTCCATTCGTTGGAAAGTGTTACAATTGTAAAAAGCCTGGATATCGTGCATGATGCAACCATGATGCAACTATAAAAGGTGAGGCCAAGCCAGTGTGATGCGTACTTTTGCTAAAGCTGCGAGAGAGATTGGGAGAGAGAGTGGGAGAGCGAGTGGGAGAGCGAGTGGCAGAGCGCGAGTGAGTGGCGCACATGGACGCACTTTATGTATGCGGGTGTGTCTGTGTGTGTGAACAACAAAAGCGATCGCTCAATCAATTGTCAGAAGAAAAATATATTTTAGGAAACAATCCAATACTAGTGTAAATATTAATTAAAACCATTTAGACATTAGTAATGTTAATAAAAAATAATAATTTGTATTTATCAGCTTCGTATTAACATTGGGATATGGGCATTTCCGCGGTGCAAAATTATGTACAAAAAGATAGACAAGAAAAATGTATACACTTTTTGTTGCATCATGATCATGGCCTTGGCCATAACAACACAAAGTGTACACAGCTAAGTATGTATTCATTTTTTGCTACAGCGCAAAAAAACCACCCCCCAATACATAAACAAAACAAACGAAAAATCGACATCAGGGGACAACCTTACGCTTCAAGATTTCGCACAGCACTGAAGGTACTGGAGGTACTTTGCAGAGAACTCACACTGGCTTGGCCTCACCTTATATAGTTGCATCATGACATCGTGCGAGTGAGTGCCGAAATAGGAGAATTGGTGATAATGAAAACAGAGAGCAGTCTAACTGTTTAATGCACAGCGGCATCTGTAACCAAAGAGAAAATACATAGTGTCTCGACTCTGGTGCGACATCGCACATGTGTTGTGTTAAGAGTATGTTCGTGACATTTGCTGAGAAAAAGACAAAGATTATGTTAGCAGCTGAGAAATATGTAGAGTCACCCGGTACTGGCACAGTGAAGTTTAAGGTTGAAAATGTAAACATTGAACTAAAAGAAGTTTTATTTGTTCCAGAGCTACATATGAATTTTTTGTCAGTGAGCAAAGCAGCGGAGAATGAAAAGCTTATAACTTTCGGAAACAAAGAAGCGCTTATAAAGAATAGTAATGGCGAAATAATGCTAAAAGCGTTGAAAGAAAACAATTTGTATGTGTATAATATGCCCTTAGAAAACATTGCGGTACAAATGCTAAAAGAGGTTTCGCAAGCCACAAGATGGCACGATCGGGACGGACACCTCAACTTTCAAAGTTTGAGAAAACTCGGCGAGAAAAATCATGTGATCGGAATGAACATTAAATACATGTCTGGTAAAATAAATTGCGGTACGTGTAACAAAGCAAAGATATGTTCATTGCCATTCCCGCAGAAGTCGGAAAGAGTGACGAAAGGACTATTAGAATTGATTCACACAGACGTTTGTGGACGAATGAACGTGAAATCGTTGGCAAGGAATCGGTATTTCGTTACATTCATCGACGATTACTCAAGAAAAATATACGTTTATCTCATGCGCGCGAAAAATGAAGTTTTGGAAACGTTTAAAATGTTTAAAGACTATGTGGAGTACTTAAAGCTTTGCGAAGCGACAACGGCACAGAGTATGTGAACAAAGTTTTCACGGAGTTCTTGATCAAGTGCGGAATCAAAAGGCAATGAACGGTTCCGTACACATCTCAGCAAAACGGTGTGGCTGAAAGAGCAAATCGAACCATTGGGGAAATGGCCAAGAGTTTGCTAATTCATGCTAGTTTGATCGAGTTTTTGTGGGCGAAGCAGTGCACACAGCAGCCTATTTGAGGAATAGGTCCTCCATCAGAGGAGGAGTCTAATGCATCTGACCAAGGTCAGGACGACGGTGAGCAGCAAGCTGAGCTGAAAAGCAGCGGCAGCAGTACTAGAAGTATGAACAGCGGCGATGAGGAGGAGATGTTTGTCAGCGCAAGTGAGCCAGAGACAGGAAGATGACATACCAGTTCGCCGTGGGCCAGGTAGACCAAAAATTATTCGCACAGGCCAACCTGGTAGGCCCAAAAAGATGCATCATGTCCTCAATAACTTGAACGGTCTGGAAGCTCAGTGTCCACCCCAAACTGTCGAAGAGGCGTTGAGCGGTCAATATGGAAATGACTGGCAAAAATCGATGCAAGCAGAGTTCGACGCTCTACTAGCGAATGACACATGGTCATTAGTTGATCTGCAAAAGGGGCAAAAGATCATAGGTTCGAAATGGGTGTTTCGAATCAAGAAAAATAAATTAGGTAAGATCGAAAGGTTTAAGTCTCGACTCGTTGCCAAGTGCTGTGGGCAACAGTTTGGCGTCAACTATTGGGAGACGTATTCTCCTGTAATACGTTATGAGACGATCAGGATGCTGCTCGCAGTAGCTGCAGAAAAGCAATTGCACATGTACCAAGTGGACTTATCAAACGCATACTTGAACAGCGTGCTTCAAGAAGACGTTTATATGAGGCAACCAGTGAACTTTGTAGACGAGAAGAACCGCGGCAAGGTTTTGAAACTACAAAAGGCGATTTATGGACTTTAGCAGTCTGGACGTATGTGGAACAACACATTAGACGAGGTCCTGCAAGGAATGGGCTTCAAAAGGAGCAAGAACGAGGCTTGCTTGTACGTCAAAGAGCATTAACACAAATTCCACTATATAGCTGTCTATGTGGATGACTTGATCATCATTTGTCCTAGCGAGGAGGACATCGCCGCGATTAAGCAAAAGTTCGCATCTGCCTTTGATATGCAAGACGGTGGGCAGCTGTGCTATTTTCTTGGGTTGGAGATACAACGAGAAGGCAACGAAGGTCCTATTTGACTGTGTCAAAAAAAGTACATCAGAGGCCTTTTGGACGTGTATGAGATGCAGGAGTGCCGCCCAGTGGCTACGCCACTAGATCCAGGCTTCCACATAGGTTGCAAGGATGAGAAATGTGTAAAGGTAAATAAGACATATCACCAGTCACTAATTGGTTCGCTTATGTATTTAGCAGTCTTGAGCCGACCAGACATTTTGCATGCAGTAAGCAAACTGTCGCAGTGAAATACAGATGCACACGTAGAACACGAGACTGCAGCGAAGCATGTGTTGCGATACCTTTCCGGTACAATGGGTCTGTGCATTGTCTATCGGAAGTCCGGCGATCCAGTAAGAGGCTTCGCGGATGCAGATTGGGCCAACGATCAGTTGGACAGAAAGTCGTATTCTGGCTACGTATTCTTTTTGGGCGGTAGTGCGTTTTCCTGGACTTGATCGAAGCAGAGCGTCGTCGCACTAAGCAGCACTGAAGCGGAATACTTCGCTTTATCAACAGCTGCAAGGGAAGCAGTATACTTAAGAAGACTTCTGGAAGATATTGGGTGGTCAAACCTGTATCCAATGACCACCTATGGCGACAACATCAGCGCGCAGCATATAGCGCGAAATCCAGTACATCACAAGCGCACAAAGCACATAGACATAAAGTATCATTTTGTCAGAGAAAAAATTGATTGTAATGAAATTATTTTGGAACATGTTTTCAGCGAAAGTAATGTTGCAGATGTCTTTACCAAAAGTTTAAGTAAGCAAAAGCACTGCGGTTTTGTTAAGGATCTTGGATTAATACAGTGTGCAGATAATATGTAGCTTAAGCAAAAGTATTGAAATTGTATAACTCTATCACATAGTAAGCAACATATGATCTGTCCATCAACATAATGTATAAGAGAGTAGAGAACCGAAGTCTTGAAACTATGTTGCTCTCACTCTCAATAGACTTAAGCACTTGCATTGTCACATTTCAGTTTCAGTTCTTCTATACCCATTAAACCATTAAGCTGCACTCGCTGTGTTGTTCTTTGCGGTCTGGTTATCTACTCCAACACGTGGATATCCCAACAATTATATTTTTTATGTTACTGCAAGCCTCAGTTCAAAAACCAAGAACGAAACGCATGCATCAAAATTACGTGAGAGCTACTATTTCCATGGTTAATTTTAACCGGACATACAGTAAAACTACAGAAGCATGAAACAATTTGTTGCAGTAAATTTACTTTTCGGATTGGTTGATTCAACCTATCAAATTTTTTTCTGTGTACGAAGAATATTGTCACTTACCTAAATTAATGTGTATCTTCCAAGAAAGTAATTCAGTCTAATGACACGTTTGTATATTAAGATGTCTGAAAACACTAGAGGATATTAATATTTGTCAGCTCAACCATAAAAGCTACACCAAAAGGTATCGGTTTCGATTAGGATCAGTTCGTATCAATTCCCTTTACGTCTTAAAACTGGTTAGTGAACTGAACCGAACCGTTCTGTTTTTTTTGGATTTCGTATCGGATCAGCATTTCCGAAGGTGCGCCGGTGAATTTTATTAATTAAATTTTTTAGTTTGATGCTTGAGAATCCTTAATGTTGATCCTATCAGCACATGTGAAGAATATATATGAGAGGTATTGATGCACACATCGTGAATGTTGTTAGATTTTGGTGCACACTTCCCGGTTCGTAAGTTATTTACATTCAATTTTTATTTTCAATTATTTAAATAAATATGTAAAAATAATCTTTATTTTTCGATTTTTTAGTTTGTAATTTAAAAATGAAATATAAGAGTTATTCTATGCTTTTTAAAACAAAATTGAAGTTTAATTCTTATTTCGTAATTAATTTTTTTAAAATAAAAAAAATTAAATCAAATTTTTTTGTTAAAAATAAAATAAAAAAAATAAAATTTTTCTGCCCCTGCTGGTTTCAAATGTAATCGACTCCAATATTCTCACATCTTCGTTCTTTCCTGATTCCACAAAATTTGGTCGAAATCGGACATCTAAATGGTACAGCTCCCATTGAAAAGTAAGATCCCAAAAGTCGTCTTAGTTAGAAAAACGTGATGCGAGGGTGTACAAACTTTGGTCGAGCCAAAGCCGGGTGCTGAATGCAAATAAATTGTCCGTCAGGCTTATGCGAAATTTGCATAAACGTGTTTTGAACGAGATTTGATGACTTTTTTGGGTCCTGTAGCCACATTAATTAACCTATTCAAACCACAGTTGTTTCTTAGTGAACTTAGATGAGCAAAGATCACGAAAAACAAACCCAAAGGTAATATATGATTCCTAAGATACCATAGTATTGATTTAAATATGAAAAATGTTAATTTTCTTGAGAAAGGGCATAGCCGGGTTTTAAGGGGAATCAGCCCCCGCTCCAATATTTATTTCAAGTATGCAGATTTGAAGGTCATCCGTCGACAGTAGTTTAGCGATTTTTTTAAACTTCTGCTGCCAGCCCTGAATTTTTAACAACGGTTTTAATCATTTCCTTCGCAAGCCTTTTTTGAGCCAACTAGCCATTCAAAAAATTCCCAAATTTTTATGGCCAAATCGGCATGTCGACACTTCTCGACAACAATTTTCCGGATTTTTAAAGTGCAAGCCGTTACCTACAAAAATCTTTAAAATTTTTAACACCATTTATTTTAGACTATTAGTCGAGGTTCCACTTTCGTTTTTTACATGTCCAACTGTCATTGCTAGATAAAGTTTTGTGTGATTTTATCAGTATTTTAAAAGTTGGGGAACGTGGTTAAAATTATGTATATTTTCAAGTTTTTTTTTAATCATCGCCACTATCTTCCTTAATTACTGGATTATAATCCATATGATAATTATCATCCATGTTCTTATATAGCTTGCTTAATATATCAGCTGGTTTGAGAATTTTTGATAGGTACCAACCATGGGATAAATAATATATTATTGCAGCTAAGTGTGAGCAGCATCCCACAGTCCTGTTGCCATTCGCACATTCACAGCAATAGCGCAGTATACCCGAGTGCCCAATGGTCTGCATAACACATTCAATATAGCATTTGTATACTTTGCTGGAAATGTGTCGCGATCTGAATTTTATTTGATTGCTTTCAGGTAACTTATATTTATATTTCCATGCTCATCAACTATTTCAGCCAAATAGGACACCGCCTGACTTACTTGGTAGGATCCGGAAAACCGTGTTTTTTGGTCCTTCTCGGTCATTTCCAGAAAATCCATAATATCCGATGAAGAAATATACTGAAACGGAATCTTACGTCTTCCCCAGCCGCATTTTTCCACTTCCCCGCAAGTTGGTTTTGCGCGCTTCTATTTTTATCCATATAGCTTAGAATTTCCTCGCAGATTTTCTTGTCAGAATCAAGCCGTTCGCCAAACTTATTGTTTAAGAAGCTTGCAATCCTACAGATAGACTTTAGTATGGGCAACAATTGGTTGTCCATCTGTTGATGAAGAATGTGGGATTTCTCCCCCAAAAAGCCATGAATTGCCTGAACAACCCATCTGACCTTGGTGACATACCGGGATTCATTAGATTCTTGTGTTGTCAGCTGTTTACGTTTCTCTTTTAGTGCAGGCATAAGTACCTCATAACCTGCAATTAAAATTTAATTTGTTTATGTAGAGGGATGTGTTTCTTTCAGCAACTTGCCCATATTTAACGTTCCATATCCAATTAAATCTTCAACATCACGAAAGCCACGGTCAACAATGCACACATCGCCAGGTTTAAGAAGAGTCCCTAGGCCACTAGGATCTTCGGGAACTTTTTTAAGTATGCTGGCATAATTTTGATTTGCCAAAAAAGGTGCCAAAGTGTTAAGAATATATCAATTTGTAGTTGCAGTTGTAAACGGCTTACAAAGTGGCTTTTTTGGCCTGAATATGACCTTCGCTGGTACTCGTTGTTTGAACCTTTTTCATGATGGACATAAGTTCCATCAAAAATCAAAGCCAACCTCCCAGATAGACCAAAAAATTTGCTGGCCATTAACCCAGTATGATGTTCAATCAATTCTTTCCTTGTAATTGCATTAAACCCAAAATATCAAGGAAGAACATATTTTTCAAACGAATTAATTACATTATCAACTATCGGAATTAGTTTTTTTCTCTGTCTAAACCAAGTATGGATGCAAGAACTCTTTGAATTTCCATTATCTTAAATAGAAAATTAACAATTGCTTGGACTGGATTATGCGTCGAACAATTGCCAAGTGATTTCAACATGTCTTCCAGTTCTAGAATATTTTCCCAATTCAATCCGGTAAATACTCGAATCTGCTCTTCCGACGACAGACAGCACTCCCCAATTTTATCAAAAGTCACCCTCTCGTTCTGAATTGACATACCGTTCAAAAATATCCCCAAGTCCTCACTCGATAAAGCATGCACTTTGAGGCGCTCCAACTCATCGTCAAAAAATCGTTTTTTGATAATGTGCTCCACGCAGCAACGATGGTATCAAAATTCGATTTTTGCAAAACGCATTTTGACGTGCTTCAAATGGCAAAGTTAATAATTTCTTTGTAGAACCACACAGAAAGCAATACTTATGCGTTGCCACCACGCGGGAAAGGGTAGGGTAACTGTTTCTGGGGGGGTATGAAAGAGGCGACAGCAGTCGGGGGAGCGGCTGCTTAGCCGTTCCGTGCACGACCCTACTTGGCCTTAGGCAAACACGCCGGGATGCTGCCCGCGACCTCTTAAAAATACCTATTCAAATATTTAATACATACATATTTCCACATACATACATATATTATATATATCAAGACACGTTCTTTATTCGTATAAAATTTAAGTGTAGGAATTAAGTAGGGTGCGAAACCAAAAATTTGTGAAGGCCACGCTGCGCGAGCTCGGAGGAGCGAATGATCCGTGCTGAAAATGGAGGGAATTTTTGACATTTTGAAAATACGGGAGATCTACAAACCGAAATCATATTTACCCCAAAGTCCCTGGCAGTATCTTTCCAACCGTCCACAAATTGAGGCTTCAATAGGATAGGTAGGGAACCTGTGTTGAAAGAAGGATTCGAATTAATATAAGTACATGAACTGAGTGGAAGCTTAGGGATCATGGAGTAGGCTGGTCCCGGAACGTAGGAGGGTGGCCTAAGCAGGAGCGGACCAATCTGCCCACAGGAAGGGTGGGTGCGCAGAGGCATAACATCCAGGCCTCAAGTTTTGTTTCATCCGTGCCAGGTTAGTGTGTCTTGTTTTGAATTTTTGTATAGCTGATCGACCGTTGAAGAGCAGCGATGCGCTCCTGAGTGTGGATTGTGCGACCTGTGGGCATTGGGATGGACCCGCCCATGAGTGGGACGTGCTAGATGGCCTAAAAAGCAAAGTAGGTTCGTAACAACGTCCTGTTCATTTTTGATTTAATTAAGGCAACACTTCTTGCAAAAGATGACCTTGTTCACCAGCACAAATCGATGACAGGAAATCGATGGATCTAGTTCGATTATTGTAATGAACTAATGTAATGTGCAATCTGATTGCTAATTTTAGTGACTGAAAAGGATAAAAAATACACAAAAAGTCAAACTGCCATTAAAAATCAACACGATAACTTCCACGCATACTATTTTATACTAATGGTTCCTTGTGGATGATTTTTGATGTTTGAGGTATGCTGGAGAACAAGGCCAATGTCTCCTATTTCTTTCTCAAGCACTTAGAAATACGATTTGCATCTTGACCATCTTTTAAGATCTTTGGAGGCCCAGAAGAACGAATAATATAAATATTATATTACAGTCCGAGCACTTTCGATGTTTTGTTGTTGAAGTCTGACGCATCTCTCAAAGAGTGAAAGCCTGTATCCAGCACTGCGAAAACTAAAAATTCCTCTCAAATTTCATATAAAAAAAAACTGTGCCAGAAATTTTTCATTTACCTTTTCGATTGTTGTGTATCCAGCAACACGAACGAAAACCCATAACTGTCACGATAGCGGCGTTTCGAAAGCGTTTGTGGATCGAGAAACGGCTGATACTCAGGCCAGGAATTTATTGTTTACAATTATTCCGGAAGTGATTTGTCAAAAAATGGAGGCAAAAACTGTGAGAAGAATATTACTTTAATACAAGCAGTTGAGGCAAGACCATGTCTTTGGCGAACCACAGAGAAAAACCATTTTGACAACAAGTCTGTAAAAAGTGGTTGAGAAAGTGTTACAGCACAAATAAATGAAGAAGGTAGAATACATGTTAGT
Source organism: Lordiphosa andalusiaca (assembly GCA_035044965.1). NCBI lineage: Eukaryota > Metazoa > Arthropoda > Insecta > Diptera > Drosophilidae > Lordiphosa > Lordiphosa andalusiaca. The sequence continues at coordinate 14,975 of JAWNNM010001899.1, read as the reverse complement.
TATTGTGTTCAAAGTTCTTAAATTCATTAATGATATATATGCTTGCTAGCGAATGACTGTAAGAACGCTTGGAGAGAGGGAGACAGAGACTAGAGAGAGAGATAGAGAACGCCCAGTTTGTTTTAGTTGGGTTCCACACACTCAAAATAATTAGCAAATTCCTGTCAGGAAAACATACTGTCGATCAGAGCGTTCTCTGTCTCTCTCTCTAGTCTCTGTCTCCCGCTCTCCAAGCGTTCTTACTTTCATTCGGTGGCAAGCACATATAACATTAATGAATTTAAGAACTTTAAACACAATTACATGTATTCCACCTTCTTCATTAATTTGTGCTGCAACACTTTCTCAAGCACTTTTCACAAATGTTGTCAAAATGCATTTTCTCAGTGGCTTGTCAAAGACATGGTCTTGCCTCAACTGCTTATATAAAATCAATCTTCTTCTCACAGTTTTTGCCTCCATCTTGTGACAAATCACTTCCGAAATAATTGTCAGCAATATATTCCTGGCCTGAATATCAGCTGTTTCTCGTTCCACACACGCTTCCGAAACGCCGCTATTTATACGCCGCTATCTATAAAAGTGAGGATTTCGTTCGTGTTGCTCGATACACAACAAACGAAAAAGCAAACTAAAAATTCCTGGCACAGTTTTTTTTAAATGAAGTTTGGCAGGAATTTTTAGTTTCCGCTGTGCTGGATACCCGGCTTTAAACAAAAATGTATTATTATTTGATTGCTCCAATCATTAAAATACTTGAAAATATACATTCATTATTGTTTTTATTAATTTCAACCACGTTCCACAACTTTTAAAATACTGAAATAATTACACAAACTGTTTCTAGCAATGACAGTTGGACATGTAAAAAACGAAAGTGGAACCTCGACTAAAAGTCTAAAATAAATGGTGTTAAAAATTTTAAAGATTTTTGTAGGTAACGGCTTGCACTTTAAAAATCCGGAAAATTGTTGTCGAGGAGTGTGGACATGCCAGCTTTGGCCATAAAAATTTGGTAATTTTTTGAATGGCTAGTTGGCTCAAAAAAGGCTTGCGAAGGAAATGATAAAAACCATTGTTAAAAATTCAGGGCTGGCAGCAGAAGTTTAAAAACATCGCTAAACTACTGTCGATGGATGACCTTTAAATCTGCATACTTGAAATAAATATAGGAGCGGGGGCCGATTCCCCTTAAAACCCGGCTACGCCCTATCACTTTTTCCACACGTTCAAAGAACTCCTAAAATTTACTTGCAAGTTGAAAAAAAACACAAAAATACACTGCACTAGCACTAGTACTCTTGTGGGAGACAAATGACCTTTGGGGCAACACACAAAACACACGCTTCCACTTTCGTTCGTTGCTCGATCAAGACTGAGTCGGCTTGGGTTTATTGGCAATCCTATAACTTATCGATAACAATGTGTGCTTAATAAGTATGGCTAGAATGTATATCGATAAATCAAAGAACAACAAACTTATAGATATGACAATGTAATAATTAACTAAAGTAGATTAGAGTACCGCACAGCCAGAAAAAAAACAGCCTTAAAGTACCCTATCCTACTACAACTCGGCCGTCCTGACATGTTGGATCCCCTGATCCAGGGTTACCGATTTAATTTACAATTATATAACACAATTATCTTAAAGCTAGCACCCTTTTATACCATTCATTTCCTCTTCCCAACCTTATGCCCAATGCCTTATGTTTTGAGCACTCCACACACCCTGATACGGATTTCGAGACACTTGGAATCCTTCGACATCTTTCAACAGAAACCTGTCATTTCTTAACACCTTCGCGACTACATATGGTCCTTTGTTTTTGGGAATCAGTTTTCTAGAAACTCCTATCGTATTGTCGAAATTCTTCATCATCACATAGTCTCCTTTTTATAACATTCTGCCTTTTTCTTAGTTTACCCGCTTCTGGTTTTCTTCAGCTTCTTTCCTAATAACTTTTAAATCTCCAGCACTTGGCTGCTCATTTACTTCTTCCAGTTTCTCTTTCAATTCGTCACTAACTTTTCCTTTTTGATTTATCCCAAACAGCATTTTATTTGGAATTTGCTTGATACTACGATGAATCGTATTGTTCATTGTACAGGGTTGCCCAATTCGACGGACCCATGTTTTTTTTAAAAAAATCAAAGAAAAAAAATAAAAATTTGGCGGTTGGCAATCTTAATCATTTAATTTGTTCCAAGTAGATTTGTTTACATCAATTTTTGAATATGATATCTCTCAAATGGCCGCCTCTGGCGTTGATGGCGTATTGTGCCCTTTTTGCAGCATTTTCCATCGTTTTCGCCATCATTTCAGGCGGAATCGCGGCTATTTCTTCACGAATGTTGTCCTTGAGCTCTTCTACGGTCCTTGGCTTGTTAACGTAAACCTTTGACTTCAAATATCCCCACAAGAAGAAGTCAGGCGGCGTCAAATCGGGCGAAAGCGGTGGCCAGTCCGAATCACCACTTTTCGACATCAAACGGCCCGGAAACAATTTCTTCAGAAAATCGATTGTTATGCGACATGTGTGCGGTGGAGCGCCGTCTTGTTGAAACCAGAACTGCCTCATACGCTTTCGACGAATAATTGGCATCACAAAATTGGTCATCATGTCGCGATAACGCTCCTGGTTGATGGTAACAGCATGGCCATTTTCATTTTGGAAGAAAAACGGCCCAATGACCGTTTTCGCACTAACACCGCACCAAACTGTGACTTTTTCGTCATGAAGAGGCACTTCTTGAATCTCCTGAGGATTTTCAGTAACGTAAATACGGCAATTTTGCTTATTTACGGTCCCATTCAATGTGAAATGGGCTTCATCGGACATGATAATTTTGTTTTCACAATTGCCTTGTTCTGTTGAATGTAAATTTCAACTATTTCGGAGCGCTCGCGTGGCGTGTATTGTTCCATGGTAAAAATCAGCTTGGACTGACGCTTCAAACGCGGTATGTCATTAAGCGATCTGACATCTCTGTCAAAAGTTATGGCGTTGCCAGATGGGTCCGTCGAATATGGACAACCCTGTATGTTCTACTTGCTCAACCACTAAGTCCCAGTGTAACCCCTTTTCTGGTTCTACTAGCTTCGCTATCATCGGACCTAGGCTCCTGTTTATGCGCTCAACTTGACCATTTGCCTGTGGGGAGCCTGTTGCTACTTTTAAATGCTTTATGCTGCACTCAGTCATAAACTCATCAAATTCCCTCGACGTAAAACAGCAACCTCTGTCCGACGCAATACCCTTCGGTCTACTGTATGACCTAAAATAGTCCCTTAACGCTTTGATGACCTCTCTTGTATTTGTCGTCTTTGTTGTGTACAACCTCACGAACTTCGTAAACCCGTCTACTACTACAAATATATGTTTGTTGGACCTTCCAGCAGCTATTGGCCCATAGTGATCTATGTGCAACAATTCAAACGGTTTGTCTCCTTTAGGTATGCTGTGCAAAAATCCTTCTATCTTTCCAGACTTTGGAGAGAATGCTACACATTTTAAACAATTCTCTATGTGACTAGTACACTTTTCCTTGGCCTTTTCAAACCAATAAAAGAGTTAAAGAGTTTTCTGTTTTCCTTCGACTTCCTTTAAACAATCCCGTTTCTCATTTCAAACATTTTAAGCTCACTTTTTTCTAACTGTTTCCGAATTTTCTCTATTTTTGGCTCTTTTGCTTTACATATAACCAAGTTATCCTCAAAACTATTTGTTTCTACTATCAAAATGTTAGTATACCTGCTTAATGCATCCACATGTTGCATTTTGCTTCCGGATCTGTGCACCAAGTCATAGTCATAGATCCTAGGATTCAACTCAACTTTGCCTAACGTCAGAGTTAATGAATTGCAATCTGTCTTTATCTTAAATCGTTTTCCCTGAAGGTAGACTCTAAATCTACGCAAAGCATATATTATTGCTAACGTCTCCAGTTCGAAACTGTGATACTTAGCTTCTGTATCCGTTGTTCGCTTCGAGAAATAAAATATTGGATGCAACTTTCCATCTTCCTTTCTCTGCATCAGTACAGCTCCAAAACCTAATGCACTTGCATCGCAATGCAATTCGATCTCATCCTTTTAGTCATATATGGATAGGACCGGCGATTGAATTAGCTTTTCGTTAAGCGTTAAAAAACAATTCAGCTCATTTTCTCCAAATCGAAATTCCCTGTCTTTCCTTAGCAAATCGTACAACGGCTTAGCTATCGTCGAAAAATCCTTAATAAATCTTCTGAAATACGAGCACAAGCCTAAAAAGCTTTGAACTGCGTGAGCTTTGTCCGGTACTGGAAAATTTTTAATCGCTTCAATGCCCTTGTCATCCGCCTTGATGCCTTCCCTCGATACCAAAAATCCCAAATACTTTATACTCGACTGCATGAAATCGCATTTGTCCATACGCAATTCAAGCTTGTTTTGAACCAGTCTTGTAACAACTTCTCTCAAAGTTTCTAGATGTTCTTCCATATCGACACTCGCAATCATGATGTCATCCATATAGACTATGACTTTATTTTCCCTTATCAGATCCGCAAAAATTGTATTCACGAACCTTTGGAATACCGCCGGAGCATTTTTAATTCCCATTGGCATCCTGAGGAATTCGAATTGACCCAAAGGCGTAACGAAAGATGTAAGTTTCACCGATTGCTCACTCACATAAACGTGAAAATATCCGTTTTTCAAGTCGAGCTTGGAGTAGACTGTTTTATTTACCAACTTATCCAACAAATCGTCTATCAACGGCAAAGGATAGTTGTCCTTCAATAAATATTTATTCATTTTCCGAAAATCAACACATAATCTCAGCTCTTCTATCTTTTTTTTCACCAAAACAACCGGTGACGCATACTCTGAATCGCTCGGCCGTATAATCTCTTTTTCTAAATACTCGTCTAATATTTTCTGTAGCTTTTCCTTCTCCATATATGAAAGTCTTCTTGGAGAACAACTAAAAGGTTTCGCTTTTTCTAATGTAATTTTCATTTCACATTTAACTAGTGGAACATCAGGTCTTTTGGCACTTACATAAGTCTTCTCAAACATTTTCACAAATCGACATTTCATTTCATAGCTAACACAATTATATTCAACCCCACTATCGACAACCACATTAATATTTAACATGTCTTTATCAAAACTTTCGGCCCACAACTTATTCGACCTTGTCCTTTCAGTTTTATTCCTTATCATTTCTTCATCCGACTTTTTTCTTTCACTGTACTCTTTTCTTAGCCATTTCCCTTTGTTCGTTTCAGTCGTTAGCCGTTTCTCCTTAACAGTTCATTTTCCATTGGTTTGCCCATACTCGTCTTATCACATAACAGTCGATCCGTAACAGTTTTCCTTCCTAACAGTTGACCCATAACAGTTGTCTCCTCCACCAGTTGCTCCTTAACAGTTGTATCATTTACCAGTTGCTCCTTAACAGCTGCATTACTTAACAATTTTCCCCTAACTCTTCCTTCGGTTCTACTCAGTATTCTTTCCGCTTTATCTAGGACCAAGTTTTCTGCACTTTCCATTTGGTGTTTCGAAACGGAGGCTTCCGTTGTTGGATCTGTTGGATCTATGTTCAAACCACATGCATTCATAAAATCCCTACCCAGCACAATTCCATGACTCATAGACTCATCCGGCACGGCGATTAAATCAAAATAAACTTTTATTAATCCTTTTAGCACAAAACATAAGGATTTTCCAAATACTTTCAGTTGACTTCGGTTCAATCCGAAATATGAATTCAATGCTGGATGAAGATGAATAGTTTTTGGTACAAATGATTGTTTAACAAATGAAATCGTGCTCCCAGAGTCTATGAGGCATTCCGTAATTATAGATTCTTTGGTATTGTCTAAGAAAAAAATTTTAAAATATCTTACATAGTTGTTGATGTTACCATCTCCGCCTTTCTTTTGCTGGCACTGAGCAATAAAGTGCCCCATCTCACCGCATGCATAGCAGGATCCCGGCTCCCTCTTTAATTTGCGGCACTCCTTAGCAAAATGCCCTCTCGAATTGCAATTTCGGCAGCGTAAGTCATTTCTGCCAGTCATCTTTGCCACCAGCTTTGCCGTCTTGTCATTCACAGCCACCTGCATTGGAAGAGATATGTTTGCAAACGCCTTTAACATTTGTTCCGGACCAGAAAAACATTGTATGCGCGCTTGATTTCGCAAGTTCTCCGACGGCACCCCTTCTATTAACTGCTCCATCAGCTCATCTGCATCAACGTTGATCGTCTTGGCAAGCATCAGTTTCTCCTCGAAATAAATAGCAAATTTCTCCTTCTGCTGCCATTCGCGCTGCTCGAACTGGCGTCTCATGTCCAACTTGGAAGTTGTGGCACCAAACGCCATGACCAGCTGCTCACAACCTTAAGGTGCTGAATCCAGCCCTGTGCGCCGCAATTGCCACAGAAGTCCATCGTCGCTTCTTTTGCCAATGCAAACGCAGTCGATGACGCTCCGTTTTTCCCGCCTTGCCGATCTGATTCTTCTTCGCTTACTTGTCGCACTTCTCTGCTTTCTATCCCGTTTGTCAGCTGTTGTTGTTGTTGCGCGCCGGCTGCGCGGGCTTCGGCTTGTTGCAGTAAAATTTTGTTCGCCTTTGCTTCTGTTCGCAACTGTTCAATTATTTGCAGCAGTGCTGAAGAATATTCTCGGCTTCTGTTTGTTGTTGTGTTTGTATGGCGCCTTCATGAACAGTCTCAAAATTTCTCGCAACGTCATTGATCGAGTGTTGTTGTTTTTGCTCAACCTCTGTGTACATGATGCTTTGGTCATCTGCCTACTGGGCGTCAGGATTAACTTGATTTTGTTGTGTGTCGTCTAAGTTGCTGCGCTCTAGTTCGGCATTGGAATCTGGGCAGCAGCCACTAATTCCGCTTTCGTGCCTTTTGTCGAACCTCCAACCACTTTTTAAGTTGACTGACAATGTCTATAACGTCCATTATGTGACTTGTGGGACAATATCCTTTGGGGCAACACACAAAACACACGCTTTCACTTTCGTTCAATGCTCGACTGAGTCGGCTTGGGTTTATTGGCAATCCTAGAACAATGTGTGCTAAATATGTATGGCTAGAATGTATATCGATAAATCAAAGAATAACAAGCTTGTAGATATGACAATGTAATAATTAGCTAAAGTAGATTAAAGTACCGCACAGCCAGAGTGACTGTGAATAGACTAACCTTAAACTACCCTATCCTACTGCACTCGTGCGCTCTTTGACACTTGCGTATTTTTCACAAGCACTACACACAGGGGGGTACGTCACCCTTCAGTCTAATCTGCCTGACTCGCATTCGGATTCTCACACGGCGCTACACAACACTTATTGCACTGGCGAAGCGGATGTAACAACTGCGGAATGTGACATCTTTTTCACTTTTATACACGTTGTTGTATGTCTCAGAGACTTAGATTAAGTCTTGGTTAGTCTGTTATTCTTGTGATGCATGCAGGGGTAGCAATTTATATTAATAAGAATATTAGAAGTAAGCTTGTTTGTAAAAATTCAATTGGCAATAATATTGAGTAACTATTTGTAAAACTCGCGGGCAAAGGAAATTATGGAAAATAACAAAATTAATGTTTATATCGGCATATATTATGATCTTGTGTTACTCTGTTAGATGTGTATTTTGTTAGTGATGAAAATAATCCTAATTTATGAGCAGTTGTCATGCGAATTTTACCTTCACCTTTTGTGTTTAAAAGGTTCTACTTGGTTGTCCTCAAGACGTTGATTCTGGCACCAGAAACCCACGGCTCTTGGACAAATACTATATCTACTTCGCTTGAGGATAGGGATTGACAATGGTGCAGGATGATTTGCTGAACCACCCCTATCAGAGTGGCGAGGAAGGTGCTCCTCATGTTTAGGGAAATGCTCTACATCACTCTGATCTTTAACAACGCTAGCTGCTAGGTCAGCAAGCGCCGTAGTGTCCGTCTTACAGACCTTCATATAGACCCGATGGAATACACAATCAAAGATTTCGTCGTACTTGGTTAAGCAATCAAAAGAATACTTGTCAATTTGGAATGTGACCATAGTGGTTCCCTAGGTAAAGCTCCACTTTGATCACCTTCAAATCAGAGCTGCAAACCAAAAAAAATATTTGGATCTCCGGTACACTGGTTCGAACCCAAATTAACGAATGGTTAAGGTTCGGAAATTTAAGGTTCGAGGTTTTTGGGAAAAGGTTTTGGTTCGAACCTTGGTTCAGTCCAAGTTTTATACAACATAACGAATTTTTGTCTTCTATGTGTTTTAAAAACAGCATTCGACCTAAACACTTCCCAAATTGTATGGGAACCGAGTGGTATTTGGGTCGGAATTGGTTAGTGGAAAACATGGAAATATTCAATATATAATTTACAGTTTAGTAAAATTCCATTTCATGGTTTACATAGAAAAATATTACCAAAATAATGTTAGACTCTAGCTTTTGAGAATTATTCCAGAAGCTTTAGAGTCGAGGAGATTTAAAAACAAAGACTGTTATGGGTATGGATTTTATAAGGAAATCTAATCGGTTGGCCAGATTTTTTTTCCACTCTTGCCCATTTTAGGAGTCAGTCGCACCAAATAACAGATGAAGTCGGTAGACAGAAGGTCAAATTTTTGTGTCAATTTTGTTTAACCGAACCGAAATTTTGGGTAAGGAACAGGTTCGGGTTCAGCGTTAATTTCTAAAGAGGTTCGGTTCAAGGTTCGGTTCATAGTAAAATAAAAGTCGGAATTCCGGGTTCGAAACGGTTCGGTTCAAAACCGGTTTGCAGCCCTGCTTCAAATTGTTTGTAGGGGCACTTGGGTTAAGCATCTTCATCAGCTGTAAAATTTGTTCCGGTTTCGCTGGGTGATCACGACATACCACACATTGCCTTTTAGGCTGTGCGGTAATTGCTAATCAGTGAATCAGTCAGGCCCAACCCTTATATATATAGAGATATATAAGATTCATTATAATTTTAATCCAGTTTAATCCACATATTTACAATGTACTGTTACTCGAATCTAGGGCGATCCGAGGTGAGAATTGGCCGAGCTTACAGTGGTCGTAGCATGTTGTATAGAACTAAATCTGCATACGACAATTATATCCACACTTCACGACCGTTGGTTGGTTGCATTGCACACGTCAGGACGTCTCCGGCATACGTTTTATTAAAATATCTCTGATTAATTTCTATTATGTGAACGAAGTTCCTATTATCCTTTATGGCAAAATCAGTCTAACTAACATTCATCTCGTCTACTTTATTGGTATCGCAAGCCGCTCTGCCCGCCTGCTTTTTCCTGACAAACCTAAACCATTCACATGGTTCTTTAGACGGCAGGGGTGCGTGTCACGATTGTTTTGATTTTTTTGATTTTTCCTGTAAAATGTCTAATCATATGTATCTATCTATTTTTTTCATATCATCTGAAAAGCATTTAAATAAGCATATTAATGCCATGACTGAAGTAAATGATTCGAGGCTTAAAGTTTACGAACAGTTGGAAGTTGGCATTCAGGATTTGGAACGCAGTAACCAGCGTCTTAATATGGAGAAAATCCGCGACAAGAAGCAAATTAAATCGTATGATAATGGAACTAAGTAAATATTTAAATTACTTAAGAAATATTACAGACTTTCATCTAACATTGAAACACTGGAAGCACGTTGCGAGGAGCTTGGCCAACTGCTTAATGAGTCACGAAAATCTCTTAACATGGAACGGCGTAAAAACGATGAATTCCAGAAAGAACGAAGCACCAACCCACACAACGCTGATGAAATCGATTTATATAGCTGCAAACAAGGAGCGTGCAATAAACGTCATGCAGGGGTACGTACATCACAAACTAAACTAACTGTCCTTATCCGCATATAGTGTGTGTTCCTTTTGACGTAATCAGTGTCAATCTTCTAATTCGTAACCACAACAATTCGTTACACAACTTGACAACAAAGAAAACTAATTTCCCATTATTGCTGCAATTTTTATACTTTGAACCGAAGGTTAGCCATGTCCGTCTGTCTGTCCATATGAACGCACAGATCTCAGAGATGTTAAGTGGTTGAGGTTTGACGTGTATCGGACAAGAACTTTTCGTACTTGCAGGCAGATCAAGTTTTCTTTCAATTTTTGCCACACCCTGTCCCGCTCCTGCAATTTGGAAGAATAATATCTTTTAAAGTTAGATGGTTCGTACTTTCGGCTTTCTACAACTCCCAAATTGTACATTAAACATAGTGCTACTAAAATGCTATACAAAAACCGACAAAGGCAAATATTTTAAAACAATTTTTCTATCTGAGCAAGACTTTTTTTATGGGGGGCGGGAGGTGCTTCCTTCTGCCTGTTACATGCATTTGCACGACTTTTGTATACCCTTTTTACTCCACGAGTAACGGGTAAAAAAACAAGAAAGAAAGTCGGTCAAGCCCGACTATAACACACTCTGTACCAACGAAAATATTCGCTCAGCATACATTTTAACGCTACCGTAGCAGCTGACAGCAGCACTGCTACTGCGCTGCAGCAGCGCCCAGTCTTTTGACATAACTCGGCAACCGTTCATCCGATCTTTCCGATTTCTTTGGCGGATAAGTTATCCTGACTACTAAATATATCTAGAAGGAACAACCCATCTATCTTTAAAACTGTGGGAGATATGACGATTTTTCTAAATTCTGGAGGCAGGAGGGGGCGTGTCCAAAATTGAAAATAAACATGGTCTGCCTGCAGACAAAAGAAGTTTTTGTCCCATACAAGTCAAACCCCTATCTCGTATCATTTCTGAGAACTGAGCGTTCATGCGGACAGACAGACGGATATTGCCATATCGACTCGGCTGTTGATGCTGATCAAGAATATATATACTTTTTCGGGTCGGAGATGCTTTCTTCTGCCAGTTACATACTTTTTCGCAAACTTATTATGTTCCTCCAGTACAGAGTATAAAAAAAAAATTGTCAAGTCCCAATATTAAATGATGATAGACTTGAGGTAAGGCTGAGATACCAAGCACCCAGTTGAGTTGAGTTGATTTGAGGATGTCAGTTCCAAATTAAAAGGAGTTTTTTCAGATAATCACAAAAATATTTTGCGATCTGAGCTGGACTAACTCATTTATGTAAACTTACACTAATAGGTTATTTAACTAGGAGTGCGTTATGCGTTAATAGCCAACAATCAGCTTTTTTTGTATGGCTTTTTTTGTGTGGGAGGAAAAAGCTGATTGTTTGCTATTAACGCATAACGCATTCCTAGTCTAAATCAGCTTTAAAAGTATCATTCGACACTCATTATTCGAACATGTCAATTGAAAATCGATATAACCCATATAACCTAAAGGCCTACTAGGTTATCATATGTCGAATAGTGGGAAGACAGCCTGTGTGAAAAGTGCTATTAAAATGTGAGAAATATGACTTTTTACCAAATTGCCGTAGCGGAAATGGGCCCGGAAAAAATTGAAAATAATCAGCCTGCATAAATAGCTTATGTCTTATACACGTCAAACTTCAAACATACGGACAGACTGACTATTGACTCGGCTGTTGATACTGCTATACATACTTTCAGGGGTCGGAGATGCTACCTTCAAGCTGTTAAATACTTTTAAACAAACTTGATAAACTCTGTGTACCTTTGGTACAGAGTAGTAGTAGTATTTGTTTATTTAATTGCTTGGCATTGTATAGCCGTCAGCCTAAAAAATTTCTTTTTAAATAATAATATAAACATTTAACTTATATAATTTAATATAAAAAATATAAAAAACTTGGCTCATGAAAATCAAAACATTTTCAAATTTAGTTTACATTAAACACACAACATCAAAACTCTTTACAAAATATTTATCACTCTACTTAACAACATAACATAGCATAGCAAGACGATTCACTTTCTTCAGGTTACTCCACCCACCTTCCCCGCTCGTCGCGGAATAGTGGATCTTCCACCCTCCAATTGTGAATTAACATATTTCTATATTACATTTTTCTAGAATTGACACGTTATTATCTGCTCCCTATATTTTGTTGCTTGCGCCAGGAAACGCCCAAGTGTATTCCAGTTCGTTACATTCACAATATTGGACAACTCCTCTGTTGTCAGCACCGATTTTGCCCATGCGTTTACTCTGATCTCGCTTAAAATTGGACATATTGCACAAAAATTAAAGATAACTTCACGTACCCTTAAGTTGCATAATGTGCAGTTCTCATTTGCAAAATGTGGTTGATACCCAAGCTTAAGCGTCTCAGTTCTGGCTTTAAAAATGTTTGTTATTATAGACATGCTATAGCAATCGTTGAAATAATTGTTTTCAGAGAGGTTATATTGCAGTGTCTTGTAAATTTCCAGCGTATTGCTTTGCTGAGCTTGCCGCATGTACGACTCTCGCTCCTTTTCATTTATTGTCCGCAATAAAATATTCTGTGAATCCAGCCATGAATCCCGGTTGTTCAGGTTAAGCACTACAGCGTATTTACTAGCTAGCTGCAGCCATTCTTCGAAGCATTGTTTTCGTGATGCTAGTAACGACGCTGCCACGGCAAAAGGCGCCCTGTTTACGGATAAGTTGAGACATCTACCTATATAGCTAAAGTGAGCCTGCAGCGTGTATTCAAACATAGATCCCAGCCCAGTTTCCAAGTAAATTGCGTAGTTTGGAGTATTTATCGGGAGTCGAAAATTTTGTTTTTAAAATAGCGAAGAAGTTTTTCCACCTCTTCGTGTTGCATGTAACCCCAGACTTGCGATGCATAACACATTATGGCTCTTGCCGTAGCTTGGAACATTTTGTATTTTATGCTGTGGCCTACACCTTTCCGGCTTAGCAGGGCACTCCACGTACTGTTAAGGGCGATCTTCGACTCCCGCAGTTTCAGTTCCATATGCTTGCTAAACGACATGTTTGGTGTTAGAGTCACTCCCAAGTACTTGTACTCCTTAACCGATTCCAGTTCTACTCCGTTTAGTGTCCAACGTTCACACCCGTCAAGTCGACCCCTGCCATCTCGAATGCACATTACTTTTGATTTATTTGTGTTAATTATCAAATTCCAGGTCTGACAGTAAGAGCTTATTGCATTTATCATGTCTTGCAGCATTCTAGGTGACGTGGCAAGGACGACCATGTCGTCAGCATACATTAATATCTTGTATACTTTGCTTCCAAACTCCGCGCCTCCAGGTAAAACTGTCGCAACGTTATCAATGTACAATGAAAAAAGCAGGGGGCTAAGTAAGCATCCTTGCTTTACTCCAAGATTTGTCTCAAACCACTCCGACAACGTTTTTCCATCCCAAACCGCTGTTTGATTTTTTTCGTACAAGCTGTGCAGAATATTCAACATTTTAGTGGAGACTCCTAGATTGCTCAACTTAAACATCAGACTTCTTCTATCAATTGTGTCAAATGCAGCTTTGAAATCGATAAAAACAGGGATAACTTCTTTTTCTGCATTAGGTAATCGTTAGCTATAGATCTAAGAACAAATATGCTATCTAACTGTTAAATAGCCCTTACGAAACCCAGACTGATTTTCGCTCATTAAATTATTCTGTTCTTATTATTGCATTCAAAAATGATAGTCCTCTGTAGTTGTGTATATCAGTTGGATCTCCCTTTTTGAACAACGGAAAGATGATGTTTCTTCGAAAGCTTGTAGGCACCAATGCTTCATTGAAAATGTTGTTGAAAGCATCTTTTAGTTGTTCCTTAAAAGCACAGGTGGCGTTGATGATGTGTTCTGCTGGTACGCGATCTTCTCCTGGCGCTTTTCTAACTTTACCACGGTTTAATGCTCCCTGTAGTTCTTGCATACTAATATCTCTGTCCAATTCTTCAACATGCGTTGATGGAAGAGCATAGGTCAACATACTAGGGTGCGCTCCAAACAGCAATTCCATAAAGTGCGTGGCAAGGGCGGTTGTTGTTACCTGAATCCGATTTCTGCTGGTGGGCCCGTTTAACCTCCTTACTGTTGCCCAAAATGATTTGCTGTCAGTGATCGACGCAATGGAGGTTTCCAGTTTTGCAAAATTCTCTTTCTGTTTATCTCTGCATAATTTATTGTAATATGCTCGTTGCTTTTGGAATTTATCTTTATTTTCCCATGAGTCATTGTTCCGCAAATTTGATAACAATTGCCGTGTTTTTTTCTTTTCTGCTTCGCACTCCATATTAAACCACGGTTGTATAAAATGATTCTTACTTGGCCTCTGCATAAAATTAGCTTCTTTCGTAATGGTTTCTGTAAGATAATCCATTTCATCCTTGCTAGTGTCTTCACGTGGAAAAGCCACTTGTTGATCCAGGCTACTGGCGTATCTTTCCTTCTGCTTGCCTATCCAACGAAGCTTGGGAAGCAGTTGTGGGATTGATGACTGGGAAACCCTGTTAAGACAGGCTGTGACTTCAATTGGCAAATGGTCAGAAAAAATTTCAGGCTTAACTTCCAAGTCAATAATTGCATCGTGCCATTTGCCTTGTATAAGACAATAATCGATTGTCGAACACGCTTGCCCCCGAACAAATGTAAAATTTCCATCAGCGTCGCTTTTGGTTCTACCATTAAGAATAGTGAGGTTGAAAAATTCGCACAAATTAACTAAGCTCCTTCCTTTGCTGTCGAGTGTTTGGTCTTTAGCTTTACGATTGCACGTTGCAAACAGACTGCCTGATTCCTCACTTTCCACCGTAGCTTGCTCAGCTCCTAAACATGCGTTCAGATCACCTACGACCATAATATTTTCAGAATTCGACTGTGACAGAAAGTCGTATAATTCGGCAAAATCATTTTTCCATCCGTTACAATTTACGTAAATCGGTACAATAACAAGCGCCTCATTGCCTGAACAAATTTTGACCTTAAGAACTTTTGGGGTGCTTGTGAGTGAAAGTGTTACGGCAGGGCACGTCGATTCGTTGATTCCACACAACAT